>OX371261.1:85588774-85818108 GCA_947311025.1 Lypha dubia
CTCACTGGTGTTGTATATAAGGACTCTATCTTTTAGATAGTTCCTTATTATCCTCATTAGGTACGTTGGCACAGCAAAATTTTCATCTAGCGATTTCAGTATGTCTACCCATCTCAGGCTATTAAAGGCATTCTTTACGTCAAGAGTGGCAAGAAGGACCACGGGTCGCGAGTAATGGTTCCTCTGTTGCGTGGCTTTCACAACATCTGCTATTTCCTTTATGGCGTCTACAGTGGACTTGCCTGACCGAAAACCATGTTGTCTGGCAGATAGTCCTCCTCCCCTGCCGATAGCTTCCTCGAGGCGCGAGTTAAGGTCAGTCTCTATGGTAGTACATAATATAAAGATTTAAGATAAGAATAGCATGCTCAGAAATACATGATAATATTAAGTAAATAATTATGAGTCATAAATATAGATTAAACAGAAATGAAATGTTTAAATATTTAAGACAAAGAAATATAATGTAAAATATAAGACAAAGAAACATAGACTAAACAAAGAAACAAACATGTTTAATTATTCATAATAAGACAAAGAAACATAATGTAAGATAAACACCATAGACAACAGTTTAAAATAATGATAAGAAATATTGTAGGCACATAGTTGATAAGAAACTAACATTATAAATTACTTTGTAAGATATTTGTAAAATTAGAGTTAGTCAAGAAAATATAATAAAGAAAACAACACGCATAAGCGTGAAGAAAAAATATTTTTTTGAACTCCGTGTATTACGAATAATTAACTGGCGATCCTGCCAGGAGGATAATCATACTTATCCTTCAGAGGCGGACCATCGTGGAATCCTTGTCGGAGCAAGGACGCTAGTAAAAAATTTCTTCATAGGAAGAAAAAATAAAAATAAAATTTTCCATAGAGAAAACGAAAATAAAAAAATCTCAACAAATTTTAATATCTAAAAAATTTATTTAAAAAAAAAGAGTTTATCAAAAATCGTTTAGTAAAAAGAAAAAAACAACAAAATCCTGCAGAGAACAGGATATATATAAAAAAACAGTGAAAGCAAAATATTCAACAATAATAGAAATTCATGCACTCATTTAAAAAGAAACGTGAAGGGAACTTTGACGAACAGCGTCCATTGGAAATGGCAACCAACGAAGAACGCATGGCAGTTCTCACTGCAAGACTACTCGAAATGGAGCAATATTGCCAAGCACTAAATGAGAAAATGGCAAGTATTCGTGTCAACCCGCTGCTAGAACCAGCACCAGTGGTGAAACTCAAGGATGTGGTAACAAACTACCAACAGCCCTCTGGCATCTCTCTGGAAGTATTTAAAGCCCTGCCAACATTCAGTGGTAACCAAACAGAGTATAGGGCATGGCGAGAAGACGCATCAAGATTAATGAACGACATAAAAAATTTTGAAGGACAAAGCCGTTACTCTGAAGCCCTTTCCATAATTAAATCAAAAATCAGAGGCCAAGCATCGGATATATTAACCATCAATAATACTCCGTTTAATTTTGAAGCCATTCGAAATAGATTGGATTACACATATGCTGACATGCGTCCACTATATGTCCTCCAGGAAGAAATGCGAAGAATAAAACAAAATAAATCATCTCTATCAGAATATCATGACAGAATAAATCAAGCATTGAATTTAGTTACATCCAAAATTTCAATGTCTGGTGACCATCCTACTGCAATCGAAGCTATGATAAGAAATGCTAATGATGAAGCAGTACGTGTATTCGTTTCTGGGGTAACAAACGCTTTTATCAGATCTACTTTATATGCCAACTCTTCAAATGATCTAGAACATGCATATGCTGTTGCTAGAACTATTGAGCATGATAACCATCATCAGAATTTACGGTTATCATACGATAACGAAAACAAACAACCTCAGAGCCATCACTCACAGAAAGAGCAGTCCTATCACCATACACATCATTATAGACGTCCAAATTTTACACCACAGAAAGGACATTTTCAACAACACTATAATCAACGAAGCTACAACAATCAACAACCTAAACCTGTCCCTATGGAAACGGACTCCAGGCAGATTGTACATGCACAAAGGAGAACTAATACCAATTACAACACTCCACATCAACCTTTCGTAGACAACCGACCATGGAAGCGAGAACACAGTGGTAATCATTACATCAATAAACAACAACGAATAAACCATACATCCAAGAAGAAGATGACAATTCAAGTATGTACGTGTAAACAGGACAAATGGTAAATAACTTAAGATTAGATAATTTAAACTAAGAGACGGGTTGCCCTATCTCACCTTAACTAGAGATTTAAGTAATAAAAAATATGATATTTTAATTGATACCGGTGCAACCCATAATTATATAAATATAAATTGCGACTCTTCAGATAGGATAAAAATTAAACCCATTAAAATAAAAACCATACACGGTTACTCCATAATAAACACGAAAAGAATAATAAAATTAATGAATAGGGAAATAACTTTTTTTGAATTAAGTAATATTGAATCATTTGATATGATTTTAGGATTAGAAGGACTAAATGTATTAAATGCTAGTATAAACCTTAGGGATATGACCTTAACCACCATAGATAGTGCGAGTCAACCCAAACTGAATTATATCGTAGGAGAAGAAAAATATAGGCAAAAGATAGATAAAATTATGAAGGAAAATAATGGCATAGGACCATTACCCTTCACAACGACTATTGAAGCCACCATCAGAACGCAAAACGAAGAGCCAATATGGACGAAACAGTATCCATATCCCATAGCGGATAATGAGTTCGTCAATAAAGAAATAAAAAAATTACTTAATGAAGGAATTATACAAAAAAGCAATAGCCCGTACTGTAGTGCCATCTCTGGCACTTGCCATATAATCGATGTTATCGAGACTCGACGAGACTCGATGGCATCAATGTGTTATAGTAGAGATAGATAAGAAAAATAAAGAAACGAATAGAACATTCGTTATGTATACTCAAACGAAACAAGTTGTTTTCTCTTCAACAAACGACGATACGTTTTTGAACCACGACATGGCGACCGAGACAGGTTTTCTTTAATTAAAAAAAATGCCAGATATTTTGCGAATGTTTAAAATACATAAAATTAAAATACACAAAACATTAAAATAACACAAACAAATAATACTATTTAATAGACGACACAATGTTTAAGTTTTGTTTTTGAAGAAAAAATAAAGGAAAATAACATAGTTTAATCATAAAAAAAAAAGTTATACATATTTAAACATATTTAATTATACTACAAACACTACTAACTAAACTACCTACTATGTTATAACAAAAAAAAACAAAAATAATCATTATTAATAATCAAACAAATTTAAACATTCCTGTACAAAAACGAAAAGACAAGATATGTAAAATGTTTAAAGAACAAAAAGTACAATCAACTAAAAACCAAAAAAAAAAGTAAGTACAGTCACGAAAAAATAAAATTTGAAAAACTAAAAACTCATAAGAGAAATACCAGTTAAAAATAACTGTAGAAAAAAAGGTCATAAAAAGAACTTTAAAACAGAGAACAAATCTAAAAACAGGTACAAATAAATTAAATAACACTTAGTAACAAGTATACGAAAATGAAAAGAAACTAAATGGAACTGAAACAAAATTAAAATAATACAACAAAAAGAAATAAATATTGTAATTTAACTAACAAAAACAAAATATTGAAAAAATGAATAACAAAATTAAAACGAAATTAAAAGCAACGAAAACCACAAAACTACAAAAAAAAAGAAACAGTGATGGAAAAAATACATACATAGGTACATACATAAACTAAAACAAGAAAACTGAATTCGAAGAAAAGAAACATACAAAAAAAATACATAACAAAATATGTACATAACCAACTGGTATTAATATGTACATACGAGTATGTACTTATATCACAACGTTTCACTCTTAAACTGCACATTGAAACCGTAGAAATGAAATTAGTTTTTCAATAATTGCTAAAAAAAAAAACAAAGAAAAACAGTGTTATAAAATAAACATCAAGTAATTTACATAAAAAATACATATAATCCAAGACAAAGCATTAAAGGTTTAAATAAATAAATAAATACGAAGCAATATAAAATAACAATGAAACGTAACAAAATGAAATAGAAAATAAAACGAAGAAAAAAAAAGAGAAACAAACTGAAATTTAAAATTATATACATTAAAAAAAAAAAAAAAACAAGACAACTAAATGAAAACGAAACAATATGAAAGAAATAAAATAATAAAGAAGAACCCACATAATAAACAAAGAAAATATAAAGACTTGAAAAAAATTTAAATTTAAGAACATCACAGAAAGAAGAACACTAAATGAAACGATAAAACTATATGTGAAACATGAAATTAACCATCAACATACAATATATATATGTATACAAATAACCAAATGTTATAACAGAACACAATAAAAAGAATAATAAATATTGTAAGATAATTAAACAAAAACAAAATATTGGAAAAACAAAATATTGAAAATAAAGTATAAATATTATACGTATATGTACATACATATGTACCTATCTACATAAACAAACTTAAACAAAGCAAGAATATAACATAAAAAAAAAAGCCATAACAAACAACGAAAGTACGAAGAAAAAAAAAACTCAACAGAAAATTTATGCGCACAACATAACCAAAAACAACAGACACAACAACAATAACAACATTAGAATTCAACGAAGAAACGGAAAACAGAGAAGACAACGACAACAAAAGTCTACAACGCAGTGACAACAGACAAGCAACAAGAGAGATGACAACAAGAGGCTTAACCAACAACGAAAAACGGGTATCATATACATATATATAAAAAAAAAACATACTTATACAATATATTTATACATATACATATATATTCATTTTTAATAAATACAAATATACAAACATACAAACACCATCCAACACAATCAAATACATACATAGTTAAACACAAAACACACAAAAATATACACACATAAACAACACAAATAAGTGGATAAATAAAAATTTGAAATGAAAAATAAAAACCTCTTTTGCGTTGTTTTATGTTGGAAACTGTGTATATTTATACAAACTAGATGTACACAAGTGTGTGCTATGAAAAATAACGAGCAAATTTAAGGGTTGTTTTACCATAGTAAACATAGTACATAAGTATGTATGTATAATAATAATTTGTCAAAAGAAAAAACAAACAAGAAACAAAAAAAATAAACAAAAAAAAACATTACAATAAAAACATACATACATACATAAAATCAAATAAACATACATATGTACATGTATGACAGTATATTCAAATTGTTTTTTTTTACAATTTTATTATTGCAAGAATGTTCGGTTTCGGCTCTGAAAAGGATAAAGGTAGTAAGTGAGCATCCCAGCGAACATAATAACATCTAATAGATGTCCAAATTGCACAATAAGACATATAAGACACTAATTGCAGAATTTAAACGCGTTCAAAAACGTATATTGCAAAATAGACCAATTTCTACAAACATTTCGAAAATTAATGAATATATTCATCTTTTAACTTCAAGTTATAATTCAATATTAGAGTATACCGAGACAAGTTTTATTTATTTATCAGAGTCGGATAAAATTAAAACTTTAGTTCAAGCAGATTGTTGTAGAAAGCTACTAGAAAAGTGTTTCGCAAGACTAAATTACGAAACAAAAATCCCTAAGTTTAATTTAGACAACCCAAACGAAAATTTTTTTACACGTGTTGGAAAGGGCGTTCTGCTAGAATCTAAGTCGGATATTATTTTTGAAAATTTTCAATCAAATACAAGCAAAATGGCTACAATAGAACAGAAAAGAAATTACATTACGATGTGTGCGTCGATAATTAGAGAAAATTATAATGGTAGTCCGTTAACATTACAGTCATTTTTGGATAAGATCGATTTAATTAAAGATCTAACAGAACCAAATTTAGAAACGACTTTTATTAATTTTATCAAGTCGAAACTAGAAGCGAAGGCCCGAGAGGTATTGCCAGATAATATTGATACTGTGGAAGATATCAAAACTGCTCTAAAAAGTAAAATCAAGCCGGACAATTCAAAAGTAATAGCTGGCAAAATAGCTGCGCTCAGTGTCAGAAACGGTAATTACACGGAATTCTCTAAAGAGGTAGAGGAACTAGCTGATGCACTACGTCGCTCACTAGTATTCGAAGGTACAACTAAAAATAAAGCACAAGAAATGGCAATAGAGCAAACCGTTGCTACCTGTCGCCTCAATGCAAGATCGGATCTAGTGAAGTCTATTTTGGCATCCTCGGTTTTTTCAGACCCGAAAGAAGTAGTGGCCAAATTAGTAATTGAACAAACGAACGAAACCAAAGAGAAGCAAGTGTTCGCAGTTCAGAACAATAGTAGAAGCAGAAATAACAGTTTTCAGCAAAGCAATAGTTTCCGACGCTTTCCTAATAATAATTCTTTTCGAGGTAACAGTAGAGGTCGATTTCTTAATAGAGGGTATCAAAGAAACAATCAAAACTTTAACACAAGGCAAAACCAAAACAATTATAATTATCGTGACAATAACCAAAACAATTATAATTATCGTGGCAATAACCAAAATAATTTCAACCGGACTGTACAGCCAAGGGTTTCCGTCAGGTCTTTAAACGCGGAAGTCCCTCAACAAGCGGCGTTGAGGGAAATAGAAGAAGAACAATAGAAACAAAGCCAAAGTCAATATATAGTCTAAATCTAAATTATGCCGATTTTATCAGATTAAACTGTAGTAACACAAACCAAGTCTGTACATTCCTTGTTGATACTCAAGCCGACATATCCTTAATTAAGAATTCGTGCGTAACTTTCGATACATTTGTAAATAAAAATGAAATAATTAGCATCACTGGTATAACCAATGACCCAATATTAACACTGGGTACAATTTGCACAAACCTGATAATTTCAAATCAACAAATTCCACAAATTTTACACGTTGTTGACGATAACTTCAATATTCCAGTAAATGGAATTTTAGGAAAGGATTTCCTCAAAGAAAATGGATGTACCATTGATTATAAAAATTTCACCATAACTTTAAGCGTTAGGAATAATACAGCAAAGTTACCTATTTTACAAGGTATAGGAAACTCTACCTGTTTTATTCCACCACGGTGTGAAGTTTTTCGGATATTTAACTTGCGGAATGTAACAGAACCAATGTTTATTGATTCTTATGAAATTTGTGATGGCGTTTTTATTAGTAAAACTATTATCGATTCAAATAATCCTATTTTGCGTTTAGTTAATACCACCGATGAATACAAATGTATCAGAAATGACAATATAAAACGAGAAACACTTAGTAATTTTTACGTTTACTCAATAAATGATAACAAAGTTAGTGATGAACGTATAGAAAAATTGAGAACCATTTTAAAAAATCAAATGCCAAAAGATATTGAAAATAAATTAATGCCAATTTGTGAACAATACGCAGACATTTTCTCATTAGATGACGACAAAATGACAACAAACAATTTTTACGAACAGAAACTTAGATTGAATGATTCTTCACCAGTGTATACTCGGAATTACAGACTGCCACACAGCCAAAAACAAGAAATAAGCAGACAAGTAGACCATCTACTCAAGAACGAACTAATTGAACCTTGCACATCAAATTTTAATAGCCCTCTAATTCTCGTTCCGAAGAAAAGCTCAGACGATACAAAATCATACCGAATGTGCGTGGATTATCGCGCCGTTAACAAAAAATTGGTTGCGGATAAATTCCCTTTACCACGGATAGATGACATATTGGATAATCTAGGTAGAGCAAAACATTTTTCTATAATAGATTTATTTTCAGGATTCCATCAGGTTCCTCTGCACCCGGATTCGCGATATGTCACCGCATTTAGCACTGACAAGGGCTCCTTTCGTTGGAAAGTGTTACCATTTGGTCTTAATGTAGCACCAAATTCATTCTCTAGAATGATGGCAATTGCGTTTTCTGGGCTTGCGCCCAACCAAGCGTTCTTATATATAGACGACATAATTATCATTGGTTGCGGAACAAAACATCATTTAGACAATTTAAAAGATGTTTTCGAAACACTACGGAGTCATAATCTAAGGATAAATCCTTATAAATGCAATTTTTTTCGACCAGAAGTAACATTTCTTGGTCACCGGTGTACTGCTAAAGGACTTTTGCCAGACAATAATAAGAATAAAGCCATAGAAAATTATCCAACACCAAGCGAACTTTGCTACCTTGGCAGCTCCTTTAAACCAATTAACAAGAAAAAATATTCAATTTTGTTGGAATGACAATTGTCAAAAGGCCTTTGAAATCTTAAAATCCTGTTTAATATCACCGCAAATACTACAATACCCAGATTTTGCAAAGCCTTTTCTCATCACGGTTGATGCATCAAAATTTGGCTGTGGCGCAATTCTCAGTCAGAATTTTGAAGGCAACGATTTGCCTATATACTTTGCTTCAAAATCATTCTCGCATTCAGAACACAAGAAACCTGTAATAGAACTCGAGCTTTTAGCGATCCATTTTGCAATATGTCAATTCCGACCATATATATATGGTACTCATTTTACCGTACGTTCAGACCATAGACCCTTAGTCTATCTTTTTAATCTAAAAGACCCCTCGTCTAAATTAACCCGAATTCGTTTAGAGCTTTCAGAATACAATTTTACCGTAGAATATATTAAAGGAAAATACAACGTTGGCACTGACGCTTTATCTAGGATTTCAATGGAAGAGTTAAAGAATAATAAGACAGTTCTTGCAGTAAAGACTCGCGCAATGGCTAGACGACAATGTGACAACAATAATAGCATTGAAAATCCTTTAAAAGTTAATAAAAATTTAAATTTGAAAATTTATGATAAATTTTCGCATGATTTCAGTAAGAAAATAGCAAAATTTAAGACAGTAATCCATAGATATGATGACAATATTATAAAATTTAGCATATATGCATATAAAAGATTTAAAAAACTGCTGTGTGTGGATTTCGAATTTGTTAACGAAACACCAAGCTTAGGCTTCCTGCTTTCGAGGTTAGAAAACGAAACCAACAAACTCGGAATTTACCATGCAGAGTTACAAAAAAGCGATTTATTTTTCAAAATTTTTACCATACAGGATCTAAAGGATCAGGGTAACAAAACATTAAAAATCTTAGAGATAATACTTACTGAACCCATAGACATATTAACTGACGAGAAAGAGAAAATTAATCTTATGGAAATATATCATAAAGATCCCATTTTAGGAGGACACTGTGGACAAAAGAAACTGTATGCCAAGCTAAGAACAAAATATTACTGGAAGAAAATGACAATAGATATAGCGAAATTTGTAAGGAATTGTGCAGAATGCAACGTTAATAAGGTCAGATCATCAAATACGGAACAACTTGTTTTAACCCCTACACCAACTAAAGCGTTTGACATAATAGTTATAGATACAATAGGACCATTACCACAGTCTAATTACGGCAACAAATACGCTCTCACATTAATGTGCGATTTTTCAAAGTATTTAGTCACTATAGCTATACCGGACAAATCAGCACAAACAGTGGCTCGTGCTATTTTTGAAAGCTTTATATTAATTTACGGCAAAATGAACACAATTAAATCAGACCTTGGCACGGAATTCAAAAATGAATTATTTTCTGAATTGTGTAAGTTTTTAAAAATAGACATAAAGTTTTCCACTAGTTACCATCATCAGACTCTAGGCACAGTAGAACGTAACCATCGCGTTTTTAACGAATATATTCGGGCATATCTTAAAGAAAATATTTCCGATTGGGATACCTACTTAAGATATTTCACATTTTATCATAATACTTCGTCGAACACTGTGTTTGATAACAAATTTACTCCGTTCGAATTGGTTTTTGGAAGAAAAGCAGTATTACCTAACGAAGAAAGTAAGGCCTTAGATCCGTTATACAACCTGGATAATTACAGTAAGGAAATTAAATATAGGTTACAAAAAACGAACATTCTTGCAAAACAACTGATTGATAAACATAAAGAGAGAAGTAAAGTGTACTTTGATAAATTTTCAAAACCCATATTGTTGGAAGTGAATGATGTTGTATATTTGCAAAAAGAACCTTATGATAAACACAATAGCATATATGACGGGCCTTATACTGTAAAAGAAATCGAAGGCACTAATGTTAAAATTCAAAATAATGTAACAAAAAAAATAAAAACCGTCCATAAAAATCGTATAAGGAAATAAAACATGAAAAATTAGTAACAAACAAAATTAATTGAATTGCATAAAATTAAAACTTTCATAAAACCTTTAAGAATAAAAACAAAATAAAATACAGCACTAAATAAACAATTGGGTGAAGGCGCTTCCTGGTGGGCCATTGATTCACCAGTTGAAGGGGTGGTGTCTGGTGGGCACTATCCCCTGATCCCAATTGTTACAAAGTGTCTGATATATAACACATGTCTAATAAAACATGACCTATGAAAAAAAAACCAATAATAAAACAAAATTTGTATGAATTTAAAAAATTCTTTTTTATTTTTTCAAGGAATATAAAAGTTATGAAATTTAAGGAAAAATATTGAAAATTATAAACAAATAATATGAAAAATACAATTTTTTTTATTATAATAAATTTATTATAATTACTTACAACAATATGAACAAAAAAATTTTAAGTAAATTCAGAAATCTATTTACTTAAATAAAATTTAAAAAAAAAAAAAAAAAAAAACCCAATTGGACATACAATTAAAAACAAAACAATTTAATTAAATCATATTACTTTTAATTACATTACTTTCAATCAAATTACTCTAAGCATATTACTTTTAATTACATTACCTTCAATCAAATTATCTTAAGCATATTACTCTTAACCAAATTAATTTAACCAAATACCCATAATTCATATTGCTTTAAAATTTTTTTTCTACTTTTAAAATAACAAAAAAAAAAAAAAAATTATATATAAATTTTGTTTACATAATTTTGAAAAATGTAATATTCTGTAATCTATAAAAACACACTAATGAAAATATTGAAGCAAACAAGATTGATCACCTTATTTGTTTCAACATTTTTTTATAAAAAGGGAGGTGCATAGTTAGGTGGACAATGCCTATGTTTCCAAACTTTCAGATACAGAATTTAAACATTTACAAATATAAAGATTTACAAATACAAACTTTCAAACATTTACAAATATAAACTTTAAAACTAGTTAAATAAGATAATAACTCCTATACAATTATGATAATTTCTGAATAATTATAATTTCCATATAATAACATAATTCTAAAACTTTTTAAATAATATTTAATAATTAAGCTAAAAAATAAAATTATATTAAAAACATTTTTTTTATAAAAAGGGAGGTGTAGTGCCATCTCTGGCACTTGCCATATAATCGATGTTATCGATACTCGACGAGACTCGATGGCATCAATGTGTTATAGTACAGATAGATAAGAAAAATAAAGAAACGAATAGAACATTCGTTATGTATACTCAAACGAAACAAGTTGTTTTCTCTTCAACAAACGACGATACGTTTTTGAACCACGACAGTACAACTCTCCAATATGGACAGTCCCTAAAAAGGGTATGGATGAACAAGGAAGACCCAAAAAACGAATGGTCATCGATTTCCAAAAATTGAACGCCAACACAGTTACAGATAGGTACATTATTCCAGATGTGAATATGACCATACAAAACTTAGGTAAAGCCCAATATTTTACCACTGTTATGAGTCATTTTCCCCTAACCAACAGAAGTATCAGCGACAGCAGAACATACGCTGCATACACATACTGACGTTGAGTTATTTTCCCTCAACCAACAAAAAATACCTACAGCAGCAAAACATACGCTGCATACATACACAGACATATGCTGACGTTGCAATAACGCTGCATACAATACTGACGTTATTACCAGTAATTTTCCTACGGATATATGCTGACATTGCATTATCGTGAGAACCGCAATCGACTGGAAGTTCCACGGGTATGAATATGCTGAAATTGCAATAATCGCACACTCAGCAGTATCGCGGGAACAACCACGCCAGCGGCAGCGAACGTCAGCAGCACCGTTCATCGAGCAGCACAAAAGTGGGTATAAAAGCGGAGGGTGATTTGGTATGGAGGTCTATTATTCGGTCTATCCAGTCAACGCTAGTCAACTGTAGTCAGTGAAGTCAGCTCTAGTCGAGTCAGTTCTTAACGCATAACACACATAACAAAAACCTGATCAAACACCAGCCTTAAAAAGCGGGTCCCTGTGAAGGCTTAATGTATTGCCCAAACAAAAACCTGATCAAACACCAGCCTTAAAAAGCGGGTCCCTGTGAAGGTTTATTATAATAAAATTAGACTAAGAAATAAAAATAAAAAATAAATAAAAGTAATAACTAAAATCCTAAATGTCTCTTGTGTTTTTAATTCTAAAGAATAAGTTACAAAATAAATTGTAACATTTTGGCGCAGCCTGTAGCCGCGTAAATAATAATTACATCAAATAAAATAATCCTTGTGTTGATCTTGCTAAAGAAAAAACTGTCCGGTGTAGCAAAACCAACAATACCATAACGTCTAAATTCTAGCAACCTTGTATTGTTGCATCCTGCATTAGACAGTGTAGAACTGTACAAGAGCCGACAAATTGATTAACGTCTAAATTCTAGCAACCGTCATATTGTCATGGCTTAGTGCAGGACTAAGAGCTAAAGAAGATCAGAATAAAGGAAAATTACTTTGATTGTAAGAATTCTGCGCGGTTGCGAACAAACTTATATAATAAAATAATAATAATAATAATAATAGTATAAAGTGAAAATAAACCTAAACCACAGACCACTATGAGGATAATAAACAGCGGAATATGGGTAAGTAGAATACAGCTTTAATGGACAATCCACAGACACAGACAGACGACTTAATAAAACGAATAGATAAGTATAATTATTCAGTGGACAGTCTACAAGTTCTTGCGTGGACAGAACTTAAGGGTTTAGAAGCAGACAAAACATTTCTGGACAACCATAGGGAAACAATAAGAATACAAAGACTGACAAAGTTAGAAGAAGTTAGTTATGTGTTACAATTAATAAGTGAATTAAGTAGGGATAGATCATTGGAGTTTGTGAAAAGAATCGAAGAACTCGAAGAGACAAAAACATTCCTTAAGGGACATTGCGAAAAGCTAAGAGGACAAATAGAGTACACAGATACTTTGTTGGAGGACGTAGAAAAGGAAAATTCAGAATTAGTAGAACAGTTGAAAGGAAAAGGACTGAGTGAAGAGAATTTTAGGAAACAGTTAAAACAGAAACAGTTAATAGAGACACAAGACGACACTATCCAAAGACTACAAACAGCATTGGAAAACGCAAGAAGAGAGTTGGACACAATTCACAGAGCTAGTTCACCAAATCCTTCACTGCACGAAGAACTAAACGAAGTAGGACTACCAACAATAGTCATATCACACGAGAAAGAAACACCTGCCTTGACGCTGTTGGAAAAAGTAAAAACCCTAATAAACAACGCAAGGAAAGCGGGTAGCAGGGGATACTCCGCGGAAACAAAAGCCAGGAAATTAAAGGAGTTAAGCGAATACACCCTGAGATTCGGTGAGTTGGAAGACACAGAAGAAGTTGACAGCGGAATAACGGAAGAATTTAATAGACTGATCCCAGTGGCCCAAGAAATTTTGGAAAGACGATCACCATCACCCCGGCAAAACCATACTATTGAGAGAGCAGAAATCGAAACAATCAGAATGACGTCGCTATCCGAGATTATTAAAATAGTTAACAACACAGTCCCATCATTCTTCGGGACCGATGGACCTGACTTACCATCAGAAGTATGCAGGTACATACAAGGATGCAAGATGGTAGAAAGAGAAGTACTCACAGGTGCAAATAACGTCCTAACACAAGATGTGATACAGTGCCTGAAATTGCGACTGATGGGGGGTGCATACTCAAAAATATCCCAGATGACTTTTGGTTCCGTGGACGCATACTGTAACACCATCAAGAAGTTATACCTAAAAAATAAAAACCTGGATAAGATAAGGGAGCTGATCTTGGGTTGCAAACAGAGCATCAGAGAGTCAGCATGTAAATTTGGAGAACGCCTGGATAGCCTATTGAATGAGGCAAAGACAACAATAGAGAACGAATGGCCGGTGGGACCTGGCCGGGAAACCATGCTGAAGGACTTTAAGAGGATAGCGGTAAGAAGCTTCATCAAGGGTCTGAAGGACCATGCTCTTAAAGCTCGATTTGTGGGGCAGGAGGAGGAAGAGCTCACTAAGTTAATAGAGATAGTCGAGAACGCTGAGGAATTGTTTGGCGAACCAACGCACAGCATCAACGTAATTGATTCAGAAGTCCCTTGTAGTTTTTGTAACAAGATGGGACATGAATGGAATAGCTGCAAAAAGCGGCTAAACACACCATACTGTAAGAGCTGTGGAAAATACGGCCATGAAATGGGACCACTGTGCAGGAATATCGTGAGCTGTACGTTCTGCGGAAACAGCGGGCACGATGTGGAAAACTGCAGAAAGAGATTAGGCTTCCTATACTGCCGATTGTGTAGGATAAACGGTCACAAGGAAACCCCTTTCTGTGAGCCAAAAAGAAACCTACCCAACCAAAACCAATTGAATAGAAGGACGGCAGAAACCAATAGAAGGACAACAAACACAGAATTCCGTGGAAGCCCACAAACAGCGATGGGACAAAATACGAACAGAGGGGCAAATAGAAACAATGGTACACTCCCAACCTGTTTTAAATGTCAGCAACAAGGACATTTTGCACGGGACTGCAGAAGCAATATCAGACAAACAAGGACAGTAGGAACAGGGATCTACCAACAGGTGCGAAATAGCAACAACGGCAGGGACCTAGCTAACAGACCAGTAGAGGCCCATAGAAACACAAATCGGACAAATCCCCAGGGAAACGAAATTCGGCCCAGTTACCGCCAATAACTGGGGTCCCGAAAATTAACAGAAAATTAGATTGGCATAAAAAAGAGAACAACTACAAATATAAAGAAGAAACAGGAGCAAGGAATCGGGTAAATAAAGATAATGCGGAGACCGACTCAGAAACAGAGCAGCCAACCAGGATAGTAACCGAGGCAGTTGTACACTCGATGAATAAGGAGAACGGACAGACTATAGAAGAAAATACTGAGAAGGATAATAAATTAAACACAAACAAGGAGAAAAAAGGTGATGAGATGATGCGAAATATTGAAGATAGTGCTGAATCACCGGGCAATGTGGACACAGTTTTCATTACGCTCCCCTGCCAAGAAGCAAGGGGGGGAGGATTGGTCCTACTTGTGGATACCGGAGCAGATTTCAGCATAATAAAAGAGGACTCAATGAAGATTTTTCTCAATAAGAACAGAAGGCAAACAAAAATCCTTTCTGGAGCCTTCGGAGGAAAGACTACGACACTGGGCACTACCGAGATCAGGATAGGAGATAAAAGGCAGTTGCCGTGGGTGTTCCATATTGTGTCACGAGAAATACAAATCCCTGGAGATGGTATTCTCGGAAGAAATAATATGTGGAACCGATGTATAGTGAACACCATAGATAGAACCTTGAGCATATTTGATAGCGAACATTGGGTGAAGACGTTTACCCTTCGTACGGAAATAGAGTGTCAAACAAATCATCAACAAGGTGTCTGTCTGAGGAAAAGAGCAGTCACTATAGTACCGGTCAATATTATATCGAGAGACAAAACTGTGGTTGTGCATAAACAGGAGATTTCCCCTGGAGTTTATGTTGGAAATACTGTGGTCAACATTAAAAATGGAGGCACAGCAGTACCCATACTGAACGCAACCGAGCAGGACATACCATGGAGGAAGGACATTAAAGTGAAATTTTCAAATTTCAACCACTACACGCAATATGGAGGGCGAGATCAACCCCCTTCGTCGGTGACAAATCAGGACGCTAGAATAAGGCGCCTAAAAAACACTATTATGACGGAGAGGGATTGGAACATGGAAGAAACAGAGTCAATGAACCGGATATGTGAGGAATATCATGACTTATTCATGTTGGACAATGACAAATTGCCATTCACCACATTGGTGAAACATAAAATACCAATAAAAAGTGAACAACCACCCATTAATCAACGACAGTATCGTCTACCTCACGTCCATAAAGAAGAAATCAACCGGCAAGTGTCGGAGCTACTACAGGAAGGTATAATAAGTCCAAGCATATCCCCATGGAATTCACCAATATTGTTAGTGCCCAAAAAATCCCAAGACGGTCAGAAAACCTTTAGACTGGTAGTCGATTTTCGAAAACTGAATGAGGCTACAATAAAGCAGGTATTCCCTATTCCTAGAATTGATGAAATATTGGATCAATTAGGAAATAGTAGGTTTTTCACTACCTTAGATCTGGCGAGTGGATATCACCAGGTGCTAGTTGACGAAGGAGATAAGGAAAAGACTGCCTTCAGCACCGATAAGGGTCATTTTGAATTTAATAGAATGCCCTTCGGCCTAACAGGAGCACCGGCCACTTTCCAGATGATCATGAATACGATCCTTACAGGCTTACAGGGCCTGGACTGTTTTGTGTACCTGTTGTGTGATGTTGTATATTTGCAAAAAGAACCTTATGATAAACACAATAGCATATATGACGGGCCTTATACTGTAAAAGAAATCGAAGGCACTAATGTTAAAATTCAAAATAATGTAACAAAAAAAATAAAAACCGTCCATAAAAATCGTATAAGGAAATAAAACATGAAAAATTAGTAACAAACAAAATTAATTGAATTGCATAAAATTAAAACTTTCATAAAACCTTTAAGAATAAAAACAAAATAAAATACAGCACTAAATAAACAATTGGGTGAAGGCGCTTCCTGGTGGGCCATTGATTCACCAGTTGAAGGGGTGGTGTCTGGTGGGCACTATCCCCTGATCCCAATTGTTACAAAGTGTCTGATATATAACACATGTCTAATAAAACATGACCTATGAAAAAAAAACCAATAATAAAACAAAATTTGTATGAATTTAAAAAATTCTTTTTTATTTTTTCAAGGAATATAAAAGTTATGAAATTTAAGGAAAAATATTGAAAATTATAAACAAATAATATGAAAAATACAATTTTTTTTATTATAATAAATTTATTATAATTACTTACAACAATATGAACAAAAAAATTTTAAGTAAATTCAGAAATCTATTTACTTAAATAAAATTTAAAAAAAAAAAAAAAAAAAACCCAATTGGACATACAATTAAAAACAAAACAATTTAATTAAATCATATTACTTTTAATTACATTACTTTCAATCAAATTACTCTAAGCATATTACTTTTAATTACATTACTTTCAATCAAATTACTCTAAGCATATTACTTTTAATCAAATTAATTTAATCAAATAATATTACTTTTAATTACATTACCTTCAATCAAATTATCTTAAGCATATTACTCTTAACCAAATTAATTTAACCAAATACCCATAATTCATATTGCTTTAAAATTTTTTTTCTACTTTTAAAATAACAAAAAAAAAAAAAAAATTATATATAAATTTTGTTTACATAATTTTGAAAAATGTAATATTCTGTAATCTATAAAAACACACTAATGAAAATATTGAAGCAAACAAGATTGATCACCTTATTTGTTTCAACATTTTTTTATAAAAAGGGAGGTGCATAGTTAGGTGGACAATGCCTATGTTTCCAAACTTTCAGATACAGAATTTAAACATTTACAAATATAAAGATTTACAAATACAAACTTTCAAACATTTACAAATATAAACTTTAAAACTAGTTAAATAAGATAATAACTCCTATACAATTATGATAATTTCTGAATAATTATAATTTCCATATAATAACATAATTCTAAAACTTTTTAAATAATATTTAATAATTAAGCTAAAAAATAAAATTATATTAAAAACATTTTTTTTATAAAAAGGGAGGTGTAGTGCCATCTCTGGCACTTGCCATATAATCGATGTTATCGATACTCGACGAGACTCGATGGCATCAATGTGTTATAGTACAGATAGATAAGAAAAATAAAGAAACGAATAGAACATTCGTTATGTATACTCAAACGAAACAAGTTGTTTTCTCTTCAACAAACGACGATACGTTTTTGAACCACGACAGTACAACTCTCCAATATGGACAGTCCCTAAAAAGGGTATGGATGAACAAGGAAGACCCAAAAAACGAATGGTCATCGATTTCCAAAAATTGAACGCCAACACAGTTACAGATAGGTACATTATTCCAGATGTGAATATGACCATACAAAACTTAGGTAAAGCCCAATATTTTACCACTGTTATGAGTCATTTTCCCCTAACCAACAGAAGTATCAGCGACAGCAGAACATACGCTGCATACACATACTGACGTTGAGTTATTTTCCCTCAACCAACAAAAAATACCTACAGCAGCAAAACATACGCTGCATACATACACAGACATATGCTGACGTTGCAATAACGCTGCATACAATACTGACGTTATTACCAGTAATTTTCCTACGGATATATGCTGACATTGCATTATCGTGAGAACCGCAATCGACTGGAAGTTCCACGGGTATGAATATGCTGAAATTGCAATAATCGCACACTCAGCAGTATCGCGGGAACAACCACGCCAGCGGCAGCGAACGTCAGCAGCACCGTTCATCGAGCAGCACAAAAGTGGGTATAAAAGCGGAGGGTGATTTGGTATGGAGGTCTATTATTCGGTCTATCCAGTCAACGCTAGTCAACTGTAGTCAGTGAAGTCAGCTCTAGTCGAGTCAGTTCTTAACGCATAACACACATAACAAAAACCTGATCAAACACCAGCCTTAAAAAGCGGGTCCCTGTGAAGGCTTAATGTATTGCCCAAACAAAAACCTGATCAAACACCAGCCTTAAAAAGCGGGTCCCTGTGAAGGTTTATTATAATAAAATTAGACTAAGAAATAAAAATAAAAAATAAATAAAAGTAATAACTAAAATCCTAAATGTCTCTTGTGTTTTTAATTCTAAAGAATAAGTTACAAAATAAATTGTAACATTTTGGCGCAGCCTGTAGCCGCGTAAATAATAATTACATCAAATAAAATAATCCTTGTGTTGATCTTGCTAAAGAAAAAACTGTCCGGTGTAGCAAAACCAACAATACCATAACGTCTAAATTCTAGCAACCTTGTATTGTTGCATCCTGCATTAGACAGTGTAGAACTGTACAAGAGCCGACAAATTGATTAACGTCTAAATTCTAGCAACCGTCATATTGTCATGGCTTAGTGCAGGACTAAGAGCTAAAGAAGATCAGAATAAAGGAAAATTACTTTGATTGTAAGAATTCTGCGCGGTTGCGAACAAACTTATATAATAAAATAATAATAATAATAATAATAGTATAAAGTGAAAATAAACCTAAACCACAGACCACTATGAGGATAATAAACAGCGGAATATGGGTAAGTAGAATACAGCTTTAATGGACAATCCACAGACACAGACAGACGACTTAATAAAACGAATAGATAAGTATAATTATTCAGTGGACAGTCTACAAGTTCTTGCGTGGACAGAACTTAAGGGTTTAGAAGCAGACAAAACATTTCTGGACAACCATAGGGAAACAATAAGAATACAAAGACTGACAAAGTTAGAAGAAGTTAGTTATGTGTTACAATTAATAAGTGAATTAAGTAGGGATAGATCATTGGAGTTTGTGAAAAGAATCGAAGAACTCGAAGAGACAAAAACATTCCTTAAGGGACATTGCGAAAAGCTAAGAGGACAAATAGAGTACACAGATACTTTGTTGGAGGACGTAGAAAAGGAAAATTCAGAATTAGTAGAACAGTTGAAAGGAAAAGGACTGAGTGAAGAGAATTTTAGGAAACAGTTAAAACAGAAACAGTTAATAGAGACACAAGACGACACTATCCAAAGACTACAAACAGCATTGGAAAACGCAAGAAGAGAGTTGGACACAATTCACAGAGCTAGTTCACCAAATCCTTCACTGCACGAAGAACTAAACGAAGTAGGACTACCAACAATAGTCATATCACACGAGAAAGAAACACCTGCCTTGACGCTGTTGGAAAAAGTAAAAACCCTAATAAACAACGCAAGGAAAGCGGGTAGCAGGGGATACTCCGCGGAAACAAAAGCCAGGAAATTAAAGGAGTTAAGCGAATACACCCTGAGATTCGGTGAGTTGGAAGACACAGAAGAAGTTGACAGCGGAATAACGGAAGAATTTAATAGACTGATCCCAGTGGCCCAAGAAATTTTGGAAAGACGATCACCATCACCCCGGCAAAACCATACTATTGAGAGAGCATAAATCGAAACAATCAGAATGACGTCGCTATCCGAGATTATTAAAATAGTTAACAACACAGTCCCATCATTCTTCGGGACCGATGGACCTGACTTACCATCAGAAGTATGCAGGTACATACAAGGATGCAAGATGGTAGAAAGAGAAGTACTCACAGGTGCAAATAACGTCCTAACACAAGATGTGATACAGTGCCTGAAATTGCGACTGATGGGGGGTGCATACTCAAAAATATCCCAGATGACTTTTGGTTCCGTGGACGCATACTGTAACACCATCAAGAAGTTATACCTAAAAAATAAAAACCTGGATAAGATAAGGGAGCTGATCTTGGGTTGCAAACAGAGCATCAGAGAGTCAGCATGTAAATTTGGAGAACGCCTGGATAGCCTATTGAATGAGGCAAAGACAACAATAGAGAACGAATGGCCGGTGGGACCTGGCCGGGAAACCATGCTGAAGGACTTTAAGAGGATAGCGGTAAGAAGCTTCATCAAGGGTCTGAAGGACCATGCTCTTAAAGCTCGATTTGTGGGGCAGGAGGAGGAAGAGCTCACTAAGTTAATAGAGATAGTCGAGAACGCTGAGGAATTGTTTGGCGAACCAACGCACAGCATCAACGTAATTGATTCAGAAGTCCCTTGTAGTTTTTGTAACAAGATGGGACATGAATGGAATAGCTGCAAAAAGCGGCTAAACACACCATACTGTAAGAGCTGTGGAAAATACGGCCATGAAATGGGACCACTGTGCAGGAATATCGTGAGCTGTACGTTCTGCGGAAACAGCGGGCACGATGTGGAAAACTGCAGAAAGAGATTAGGCTTCCTATACTGCCGATTGTGTAGGATAAACGGTCACAAGGAAACCCCTTTCTGTGAGCCAAAAAGAAACCTACCCAACCAAAACCAATTGAATAGAAGGACGGCAGAAACCAATAGAAGGACAACAAACACAGAATTCCGTGGAAGCCCACAAACAGCGATGGGACAAAATACGAACAGAGGGGCAAATAGAAACAATGGTACACTCCCAACCTGTTTTAAATGTCAGCAACAAGGACATTTTGCACGGGACTGCAGAAGCAATATCAGACAAACAAGGACAGTAGGAACAGGGATCTACCAACAGGTGCGAAATAGCAACAACGGCAGGGACCTAGCTAACAGACCAGTAGAGGCCCATAGAAACACAAATCGGACAAATCCCCAGGGAAACGAAATTCGGCCCAGTTACCGCCAATAACTGGGGTCCCGAAAATTAACAGAAAATTAGATTGGCATAAAAAAGAGAACAACTACAAATATAAAGAAGAAACAGGAGCAAGGAATCGGGTAAATAAAGATAATGCGGAGACCGACTCAGAAACAGAGCAGCCAACCAGGATAGTAACCGAGGCAGTTGTACACTCGATGAATAAGGAGAACGGACAGACTATAGAAGAAAATACTGAGAAGGATAATAAATTAAACACAAACAAGGAGAAAAAAGGTGATGAGATGATGCGAAATATTGAAGATAGTGCTGAATCACCGGGCAATGTGGACACAGTTTTCATTACGCTCCCCTGCCAAGAAGCAAGGGGGGGAGGATTGGTCCTACTTGTGGATACCGGAGCAGATTTCAGCATAATAAAAGAGGACTCAATGAAGATTTTTCTCAATAAGAACAGAAGGCAAACAAAAATCCTTTCTGGAGCCTTCGGAGGAAAGACTACGACACTGGGCACTACCGAGATCAGGATAGGAGATAAAAGGCAGTTGCCGTGGGTGTTCCATATTGTGTCACGAGAAATACAAATCCCTGGAGATGGTATTCTCGGAAGAAATAATATGTGGAACCGATGTATAGTGAACACCATAGATAGAACCTTGAGCATATTTGATAGCGAACATTGGGTGAAGACGTTTACCCTTCGTACGGAAATAGAGTGTCAAACAAATCATCAACAAGGTGTCTGTCTGAGGAAAAGAGCAGTCACTATAGTACCGGTCAATATTATATCGAGAGACAAAACTGTGGTTGTGCATAAACAGGAGATTTCCCCTGGAGTTTATGTTGGAAATACTGTGGTCAACATTAAAAATGGAGGCACAGCAGTACCCATACTGAACGCAACCGAGCAGGACATACCATGGAGGAAGGACATTAAAGTGAAATTTTCAAATTTCAACCACTACACGCAATATGGAGGGCGAGATCAACCCCCTTCGTCGGTGACAAATCAGGACGCTAGAATAAGGCGCCTAAAAAACACTATTATGACGGAGAGGGATTGGAACATGGAAGAAACAGAGTCAATGAACCGGATATGTGAGGAATATCATGACTTATTCATGTTGGACAATGACAAATTGCCATTCACCACATTGGTGAAACATAAAATACCAATAAAAAGTGAACAACCACCCATTAATCAACGACAGTATCGTCTACCTCACGTCCATAAAGAAGAAATCAACCGGCAAGTGTCGGAGCTACTACAGGAAGGTATAATAAGTCCAAGCATATCCCCATGGAATTCACCAATATTGTTAGTGCCCAAAAAATCCCAAGACGGTCAGAAAACCTTTAGACTGGTAGTCGATTTTCGAAAACTGAATGAGGCTACAATAAAGCAGGTATTCCCTATTCCTAGAATTGATGAAATATTGGATCAATTAGGAAATAGTAGGTTTTTCACTACCTTAGATCTGGCGAGTGGATATCACCAGGTGCTAGTTGACGAAGGAGATAAGGAAAAGACTGCCTTCAGCACCGATAAGGGTCATTTTGAATTTAATAGAATGCCCTTCGGCCTAACAGGAGCACCGGCCACTTTCCAGATGATCATGAATACGATCCTTACAGGCTTACAGGGCCTGGACTGTTTTGTGTACCTCGACGACATAGTCGTATACGGAAGAAACGTGGCAGATCACGAAACGAAGATCATGAACGTTCTATCAAGACTACGAGAGGGTGGTCTTAAACTAAACACGAAGAAATGCCAATTCTTACGTAGAGAAATAGTTTACTTAGGACACAAATGTTCCAATGAGGGAGCACTACCAGACCCTTCGAAAGTGGAATGTGTCAAACAACTTAAGCCACCAAGAACAATAAAAGAAGTACAAGCACTCCTGGGCTTGATCAACTACTACCGAAAATTTGTGGCAGGAATGGCAAAATTGGCTGCACCAATAACAAAGCTGTTAAGAAAAAACGCTAAGTTTGTGTGGACGTCCCAATGCCAAGAGGCCCTGGACAAAGTCAAAGAAAATATTGCAAATCCTCCAATATTAATTTACCCGGATTTTGAACAACCCTTCAGAGTAACAACAGATGCAAGTAACGAGGCCTTAGGAGCAGTCTTGTCACAGATACGAAACGGAATGGATCATCCGATAGCATTTGCCAGCCGAACGCTCAGTGACACCGAACAAATATATTCAACAATAGAAAAAGAAATGCTGGGTGTGGTGTGGGCAACACATACTTTCCGCCCATATCTCCTGGGGCGACACTTCACCGTATTTACTGACCATCAACCCTTAAGGGGGATAGCAAACCTCAAAGACCAAACCTCAAGACTTGCACGGTTTAGGCATAAATTATCAGAATACGAGTTTGAAATTGTGTACAAACCAGGGAAGACTAACTTGAATGCAGATGCATTAAGCAGATTACCAACAAAAAATCAAAATATCGGAGTGATAACTAGAGCTCAAGCAAGCTCGAGAAAATTGGAAGAGGAAAGGACAAAACAAAAAGAGCAACAGAAAGCTCTTGCAGAGGAAAAACAGAGTGAAAATATTGACAAAACCTCCGCGGCAACATTTTTATCTGAGAAAAAAGATATCCAAGAAGTTCTTAGAAGCTTTCATGACTCACCGCTGGGCGGACATCAAGGAGTCAGGAAGACCTACTATAGAATAAAAAACAGTACAAGTGGAAGGGGATGCAATACGATATCAAGGCCTACATAAAAAAGTGCCCTAAATGTCAGAAAAATAAAAGCGGAATTATCAATAGAGAGCCCATGGTCCTCACAGATACAGCAAACAGACCGTTCGAAAAGGTATATATGGATATGGTGGGGTCCCTGCCGACAACCACCATGGGAAACAAATACATTCTTACCCTACAGGATGATTTATCAAAATTTTTTGTCTGCGCACCCATGCCAGACGCCGAGGCAGAGACGGCAGCAAGAGTCTTTTATAACGAGGTAGTAACAAAATATGGTATTCCCAAAAAATTAATTACAGACAACGGAACAAACTTCACCTCGAAATTGTTTGGAAGTGTGTGTAAGCTTTTGAGAATTAAGAAGCAACATATTTCTCCCTATCACCCTCAAGCTAACGGGTCATTAGAGCGAAGTCACCGACCATTAGCAGAATATTTGCGAAGTTTCGCAAAAGAAGATGGTTCAAACTGGGATCAGTGGCTTGCTCCAGCAATGCACGTACACAACCATACGGAGCACACGGCCACAAAGCAGACACCATTTAAAATACTATATGGATTTGATGCACCGCTGCCATCAAACCTACAAACACGCATACCCTTATATAACCCCTACGATTATCCCAAATTATTAAGACATCAAATACAAAGGGCTTACGAGATTGCCAAGGAAAATCAAGAAAGAGCTAAGGCTAGGGCAAAGAAGCAGTACGACAAACAGTCAAGGTCTTATACCTTATCCCTCCAATAGGAGGCAGAGTCCTAGTTAAGACACAAGCACGTAAAAACAAATTCACGCCCCTATGGGATGGACCCTATGAAATTAAAAGTTTCCCCACACCAGTAAACGTTCAAATAATGGTGAAGGGAAGACTTCGAACCCTACACCGTAATTTGGTGAAGCCATACAGTCAATAAATGATATTTAAAAAAAAAAAGAAACAAAAAGGAAATAATAAGAGGAAAACTCACCACAAAATCAACACTGGTGCAGTGTTGTAATACCATGCCTCTCATGGTCTTGGGGTCTTCAAGGGCTAAAATAGAAAAATAAACACATATTTATACAGCACTATAATAAGGGATAATGGAACTTCACATACCGGAAATAAAAACGGACGCAGACCGAAGGAGGTTCCTGGGAGAAATGCTGAGCACTGATGACGGACATTGAAAACGATCAATAATCGGCTTCATAATTCAAAACCAAGCAGGGAGGTTTTTCGATATGGAGCATGAAACTTAACACAGATGTAGTGGAAGCTCATGCTCGCAGATTGTTAAATGAACCTATAGTCCTGCGCAATCAAAACGCTGATTGGACACGTGAAGTTCGAAACCTTCCCAGGTTTGGACGTTAAGAATTATCGCTCCAGGGGGTGACGCATCTGCTGGACTTATGTCCACTGCAACTAAAATTGTAGTGGATGCCAAACTAGTGGGCGTTCCTTGGATGATTAATACGCCACATGTGTAAGAATACTTCATCCATAAGGATGCACAGGCACATCGCCCGACAGAAATCGTCCGAATGGTGCTCACATAGTCCGGAACCCAGGTCGACGTCAAAGGAGCTGAAAGAAGCAAAATAATTAGTAAAAATGAAAGGATTAAAAAAGCATGGAACGCTACTGACCCAGTATCGGCTTTTTAGTCGGCGAACGAATACTTGTCTAAAAAAAAAAAAAAATAGAGAGAAAGAGAATTAGTAGAGAGTTCAATGGCAATATATAAAAAAAAAATAAAATAATAATAAAATAGAGCATGTCACTACAAACAACTAACACAACAAATTATTATTAAAAAAGCCGCAAGGTGTACTAACGGACTATCTACAGTTACTCATTGTAGGGGCAATACTATTACAATCAGAAGCAGAGAAGAGTCTTTACATGGAGAAACTACAAACCCAAGCAGGATACGTCGAGCAACTATAACTACATTGTGCACACTCTTAACGTGGAGGAACTGAGCAAGTTAGTTCAAGCTTCCCGGGACACTGTCGCACTTCTGGGTGACAACGAATATGTTAGGCTGGCCAAGGACGAGATCCAAGAAATGGAGAAGATTCTAAGTATGCTCCACCCCCACCGATGGAAGAGAGGCTTGATAAACGCCGGAGGTTCATTGCTGAAGTTTGTATGGGGAACCATGGACGACGAAGACAGGAGGCAGATTGAGCAACATCAAAAGATAATAGAGGAAAATAATCACCGCCTAGTAAACGGACTAAACCAACAGATATTGATCAACAACGCTTTTAACAGGTCTATGACCACTTTGCGAGACGCGGTAATCTACGACAGGGAAATAATAACAAAACAAGTAGCGGAATTCGAGACCCTGCAACGGGAGTTCGCAACCCGACAACTAGCGGTGACACAGCTACTCCAAATACAACACCTGCGATCCAAGTTAAGGGACATAGCAGAAAGTATAGTATCCGCAAAAGCGGGAGTATTCTCACCATCAATACTAACAATAGAAGAGGTGGAAATATTTAACATTGACTTGGAGATATTGGAAAATACCCGTACAGCACTGATTGAGTGGGTGAATGGGGAATTAAGCATAATAATTATGGTACCTGCAGACATAATAGATACAACCAAGCATTTATTGCTGCCACTTCCGGACACCAACGGCATCCAAATCAATGAGCAACCATCTGCAGTGATCGAAATAAATAACCACACTTACAGTTATGCAGAAGGCAAAGCAATCTTCGAACTAAAGCCGTCCATAAGTTGTACGTTTACGGGAAAATGCACGGTGGTAAAGTACACAGAGCACCAGATCATAGAAGTAAGCAGCAATATGATAGTGTTGGTAAACATGTATAACATAACGGCCAACAGCAGCTGCGACGAAAGAGGATTCAATTTGACGGGACACTATTTTCTACACTTCAATAACTGCACTATCAACATAGGCAGCAGACGCTTCAGCAACAAGATATATAAGAGCACACAAACATTTGCCCTCCCATCGTATCAGAGAAAGTTCTCTACGGAACGATCCCTCACTTTTCAGGATATTACCCTACAACATGAAGACAACCTAGAAACAATTGAGGAACTGAAATTCCATGATCAGGTAAATACCACAATAGGGGGCGTCGCGTTGCTTGCCATATTTGCATCAATAATAGTGGTATTGATATTGTTCAAAAAACAAAACAACGTTAAGATTAAGATACAGGAAAACAGAATAACCAGGAGGGGACTGAGAAGGTCCCAAATTAGGGGCGCGCTGACAGAGGAGGACAGCGCAGTTTAGGCTAACTGAAAGCTTAGGTTAATGACAAAAAAAAAAAAAAAAAACAAAAAAAAAAGGGGGGTATATATTAATAATAAAAATTAATTTAAGAAATTTTTATATATAAAAGATTTTTATATATAACGCCAGTCGTCGACATACATACGTAGGTAAGAATAGTTCAGTAAATTCTCAGTGAGTTATCCGAACATGAAAGTTGACAGAATTCAGTGCCGAAGTTACAGACAAAGAGAACGGAAAGAAGCGAAGGTTGAGAAAATTATTTTGAGCATACAACTTACAAATCAGCGTGTGGTTAAGCCGACAGTCTGCTAACGATATCAGTAGTAAGCACAGTGTTTGTTTTTTTTTTCTCTCAGTGAACAAATAAATTTAAATAAAAAAAAAAAAGAAAGAAAATAATGACAAATAAGTATTGCGAATACAGAATCGGCAAGAGGGTCAGGATGATGACGGAGGAAGATTTCCAGGTACTGAAGGGGAATGGTTGGCTGAACGACAACCATATAGATGTATTCCTGCATTGGGTGGCAAAGACAGCACTCACCACGACGAAAGCGGGTAAGGTGCAAATCGTTAGTGCAATGTTTTATGAGGCACTGAAGAGATTCGGCGAGGCACCTGATTCAATTGTCTGCCATGAGAGAATTTCCCGCGGGTTGAAAGGGATAGTGTTGTCAAACAAACAACTGGTGATTATACCTGTCATGGAGCGGAACCACTGGACGTTGGCGTCAGTGACAAAGGACGGTATAGTAATATACGACTCACTCAGACCACACGATATGAACACACCGGCAGTCCAATTTGGTGGATTGCGGCCTACACGTGATTGGTAATGCGGACCAGTGCCTACGAAGATTTTGCGGTAAGCACACCCAATATCAACAACCAATTGCGAGAGGATTATTAGCGTCAGTGATGAGTAGATGGAGAATGAGAGTTGCCAATGGAGAAGAGATGGGAACGGCACAAGCTAAACTCAAGTTTGACTCGCAGACAAGCACGGAAGTACGAACTGCACTCACGACTGTCTTGCGGGACATGAAACGGAATTGGAAACCGAATAGGCATATGAGAAAGGACATGGTAGTGCAAGGACAGACTTACAGAATCGTGATAAGCAAAAGGGGAGAGGAAGTCTTGAGGATGACATGATTCGGAATCATGACTAATTGCCTATGTATTTTTCAACAATTTTTTTTGGGAACATGCAGTAAATGAATTCAAGAAAAACTTTAACAAAGAGCAATATGTTGAAATTAAAATATTTAAAAGTAAAAACCAGATAACGTTAGTTTGATGGACAATAACATTGAAAGTTTTTAAATTGAGGAGAAACTATAAAAGGGAAGAGGAACAATATTTTGAAATTAAACTATTGGCAGGTATGAATCAAAGCGAAA
The DNA here is from genome assembly GCA_947311025.1 of Lypha dubia. Classification (NCBI taxonomy): domain Eukaryota; kingdom Metazoa; phylum Arthropoda; class Insecta; order Diptera; family Tachinidae; genus Lypha; species Lypha dubia. The sequence goes on from OX371261.1 coordinate 85,617,860, forward strand.
AAAATATGACAACAACAAACTTAAAGGAAACCAAGAGAAAGTAACATAAAAAATTTGGGCACACACCCAACTTACCTGTGTTCATCGCCGAGTTAGAGTTGGCGGTGTTGTTGTTCAGAGTATTTGCATTATATCGAATAGACCTTTTAACACTCCTCTTAAACCGAAATGATCATTTGTATTCTACGCCACGAGTATTTGTTTTTGGGTTTGTTTGTTTTTTTTTTTTTTTTTTCTTTCTCTCTTACAACTTGCGAAATTAGTCAAGTTATACTTCAAAACTTTTGAATGTTTTAATTATTCCTTTAAAAATTTTTTTTTGAAGAATTATTCACTTATTAAAATTCATTGTGTATTTCGAATTTTCCACAACATTTATTCACCAAAACTACATTTTCATCAATGTGTTTGTCGTCTTGCAAATTTGCTTTAATGTTGGCGGAATGTATAGTAATATTTGAAATACATACATATACAAATCAAGCCTTTAATGAATATTTGGCCATGCTGTTTATTTTTGCTTGATTATTAATTTTACTTCCACTCACTACCTGGCATTTTTTTTTTAATTAAAGAAAACCGTCGTATTTAACCTTTGTTTATATATGTATGTATGTATAAACATAGATTTTATTGTTCGTTGAATTACATATTAAACATCTGTTTAGTTTATGCACATAGCTTTATTTTCACAAACTTTTAGCTAATTTAGTACTTTATTTCATAATTGGTTTTTAAATGAAATTTATCTCTGCCGATTTCGCATTATACTGCCTTTTAACGAATGGTTTCTTTTTCCACACACACATTCAAAATTATTTTTTCTTCACTTTGGCTTGTGGTTTGTCACTGGCAGTATTTTTATTACAATTTATTTTTATAGCAATTGTGCTAGAATATATATTTAATGAAATTGTTATTAAATCTCCACATATGAACTGTTTTCTAAAAATTTGGTCTTTTAATCACCAAAGTTGCATTAAAATTTTTTTTTAAAAAATAGGAATTTAAAAACGGCAACCACACCGTTTCATGCCGTTTTTAATACTGCATGATGAAATTTAATTTTTAAATTTTTGCATTAGTGCAGTTTTAATGTTCTACAAAATTATTGTATGAAATACACTAGAACTGCAATACATGAACAAAAGCGACCCAATTGGCATAGACATCCAATTGAGTAAAAAAATTAAAAAGATATAACATATGTATAGTAAAAAAATACATACACATTTATAGCGATAATCGCTAAATTATTGAACCAAATAGTTCTTACTAAGTTATGGTTGAGTCATGGCGCAATAAATACAAAATTGTTATACGTATTGCATAAAACTTGAAATGCAAAACTGTTCACAATTATGTTCAGTGACAAAAATTGTCGGCCATTTATGCATCAACAATGACAACGGTTAACGAAATCAATTAAGTTTAGGTTTAATTTATAAATTTGAAACAAAGAATTGAACTCAAATTAAATTCCAAAAATTTCCAACTGGGTTATATACGTTGTTTTTTGGCATGAGTACTTGGTTATGAAACATGATTCCACGGCAAAATTTTGCCAGACAATTTCACGGCCAATGACAACTAAATCAAACTGCATAGTTTAATGTACGTATGCGCATATGTATATGTACGTATATGTGTGCACATGGATATGCAAACAGTAACAAAAAAAAAAAAAGCTTTTCGATTTTTTTTCTGTTTGTTGTTGATTTGAAAATAATTATACGCGTATGTAAAATTTTTCTTTCGGATCAACGGAAACAACAAAAGTATTAAATTTCTTTCACTAACAAAATACTAACAAATACAACTGAACTCACTTTTTAATAAAAAAAGTGCTTTAATCAGTTGAAATTTTGTAAAATTTTTCCTACTCATTTTTGCAACGTTTTAAAATGTTTTTAAAAAATTTTCAATTTCATGTAAAAGTTATTTCAAGGTTAAGACAAAAGATAAAGCCAAACATACATACATGCATGGTATTTCAGTAATACTAACAATAACAATAAAAAGCACGAATTAATCTATGTTTGAATGTAAGCTTTTAAGCTAAAATGAAGAATGAACAATGAACAATAAATAAAAATTTCAAGTACAGAAACTAAAATTTAATTTTCAAATAAAGAAGAACATGAAACTTATGAAATAATTTCAACAAAATTCCTATTAATATTTATTTTTGTCTTTCTTCTAAAAAACAAACTATTTGCAATCTTAAACTTTCCTAATTTCTTTCCATTTTTGCTGTTGATTTAAAAAATTATACGCAAGTGTATAATTTTTCTTTCAAATCATTAAAACAGCAAAGGTGTCAAATTTCTTCCACAAAGACAAGGATAAATACAAGCTAAACTAAACTCATTTTTTTTATATATATAAAAAAAAAAGGAGAAGAAAAAATGTTTAAATAAGTTGAAATTTGATATATGTAGTACTAAATGTAATAAAGTTTTGTTTTTTTTTCTTACTCATTTTTTTTTGCAACGTTTTCAAATAATTTAAAAATTTTCAATTTCTTGTATAAGTTTATTTCAAGGTTAATATAAGAGTACATATATATAAATATCAATACACATACACAATAATTATACAACTAACTTGAAAATGCATAACTATTATAATTTTTTGTGTGTCATACATACATACAATTTTGTATTAAGTTGAATAGAAAAAAAAAAAAAAAAAAAAAACATACAATTAAAAATACACATATATATATATATATATATTGAAAAATTACTTCTAGAATATATAGAACAAATAGTTTCATGTAAGAAAAAAAAAATTTTTTGATATAAGTATATGTAAGAAGAAATTGTTAATTATAAGATTAAAAATATTAACCAGCGTTTTAAAAATCAACCAACAATCATCATCCCGTTAACAATGAAGAATCCAACAATCATCAACAGCAGCCTATATCTATCAACTTCACGCAACCGCAAAACCCATATACGATACCACAACGCATACATGGACGAAAAACCCAGTTCTGACAACAATACAGAATCCAATCCAACTATCAACAGACAGACAGCCATAACCTTCAACCTCACACAACCATAATCAACAGTTAAAGCTATATGCGATGGCACAACACATACATGGACGGAAAACGCAGTTCCGTTAGAAAATGGGAAATCACCCCAACGTCAGTAACAACCTCAACATTTCATACACACATCTATTTTGACTTGATTCCAGAAGGATGGCTACGAAACATCCTAAGACAGGATGTTTCTTGTCCGTAAGGGGGGAGGGATGTTATGAGTCATTTTCCCCTAACCAACAGAAGTATCAGCGACAGCAGAACATACGCTGCATACACATACTGACGTTGAGTTATTTTCCCTCAACCAACAAAAAATACCTACAGCAGCAAAACATACGCTGCATACATACACAGACATATGCTGACGTTGCAATAACGCTGCATACAATACTGACGTTATTACCAGTAATTTTCCTACGGATATATGCTGACATTGCATTATCGTGAGAACCGCAATCGACTGGAAGTTCCACGGGTATGAATATGCTGAAATTGCAATAATCGCACACTCAGCAGTATCGCGGGAACAACCACGCCAGCGGCAGCGAACGTCAGCAGCACCGTTCATCGAGCAGCACAAAAGTGGGTATAAAAGCGGAGGGTGATTTGGTATGGAGGTCTATTATTCGGTCTATCCAGTCAACGCTAGTCAACTGTAGTCATTGAAGTCAGCTCTAGTCGAGTCAGTTCTTAACGCATAACACACATAACAAAAACCTGATCAAACACCAGCCTTATAAAGCGGGTCCCTGTGAAGGCTTAATATATTTCCCAAACAAAAACCTGATCAAACACCAGCCTTAAAAAGCGGGTCCCTGTGAAGGTTTATTATAATAAAATTAGACTAAGAAATAAAAATAAAAAGTAAATAAAAGTAATAACTAAAATCCTAATAGTCTCTTGTGTTTTTAATTCTAAAGAATAAGTTACAAAATAAATTGTAACACCACTCTAGACTTAGAATCTGGCTTTCACCAGATAAGAATCGCTGAAAAAGATAGGGAAAAAACAGCATTTTGTGTAAACGGCGGTAAATATGAATTTATTCGAATGCCCTTTGGCCTAAAAAATGCACCTGCAATATTCCAAAGATGTGTGGATGACATTCTTAGAGACTACATAGGTAAATTTGCATACGTATATATAGACGATGTAATCATATACTCCTCTTCAATCGAAGAACAAATGAAGCATATCGAAATAATATTTGAAGCATTAAATAAAGCAACACTCAAGGTATCTGACGAGAAATCTAAATTCTTTCAAACGGAAGTGGAATACCTAGGACATGTTATAAAACATAATAGGATTTCAACAAACCCTGAGAAAGTAGCAGCAAATTACCCTATTCCTAAAACTCTGAAGGACCTAAGAGGATTTTTAGGAATGACGGGATATTATAGAAAATTTATTAGGGGATATGCCAGCATAGCCAAACCCTTGACAGTACATTTGAGAGGAGACAATGGCCAAATAGGAAAAAATAAGAGTAAGAATACGTATATAAACCTTGATAAGCAAGCATTAGAAGCCATAAATAACTTAAAAACATGTTTAAGGGAACAAGTAGAACTTTTCCAACCCGACTATTCTAAACCTTTTGAACTAACAACTGATGCATCCAACATAGCACTTGGAGCAGTTCTTAGTCAATACAAGAAACCGATATTTTTCTTATCACGCACTTTAAGTAAAACAGAGGAAAATTACAGCACCAATGAAAAAGAATTATTGGCAATTATTTGGTCATTACAAAAACTTAGGAACTATATTTATGGTGTAGCTGATTTGACAATCTACACCGATCACCAGTCCTTAACATTTGCAACATCCGAAAAAAATCCAAACACAAAACTTATGAGGTGGAAAAACATAATCGAAGATTTTGGAGCAAAACTGGTATATAAACCAGGTCATTTGAATGTCGTAGCCGATGCACTTTCAAGACAGCAAATAAACTCTTCAACTATCAGTACAGTTCACTCAGCAATAAGTTCTCCAACAAATGCTATTGAAGCAATATCCCAACCCTTCAATACATATGCGACTCAAATCGAACTGATACCAAGCGTAGACACCAACAAAACAATAACAAATACAGTGTTTACAAACAAAATCCGGTATCAGGTACATTTTACAAACGAAGAAAATTTAATCTGTGAATTAAAACAGATACTAAACCCAAATAGAATAACTGCAATATATACAAATCCCGAAACAATATACCGATTTGGTGGGAAAATAAAAGAAATATTCAATGGAATGAAATTCGTTTATACACAAAAGAAATTAAGAGATGTTTCTGATAAAGAAGAACAAATTAAAATAATCAAAGAAACTCACGATAGAGCTCATAGGGGGTATAAAAACAACACTAAGGAGATACTTGACACATTTTTTTGGCCAAATTTAAAAAGAGAATGTAAAGCATACAATAAAAAATGCGTAGCATGCCTCTTTGGAAAATATGAAAGGCAACCTACACGAGAACCTCTGACAGATTCAGACATACCAATAGAAAAGGGAACACATATACACGCAGATATATATTATAACGATAAGAAAATATTTTTGGTTGCAATAGATAAATATTCAAAATACATAGCAATAAGAGAGTGTGAATCAAAAGAACGAATGAGTGATAAGCTAGAAGAATTAATCACAAATAATTTTCCAAACTGCAAACGACTCATGACTGATAATGAACCCTGCATTACATCACCTTCAGTAAAGCAGATGTGTGAAAAATACAACATAGAGAAAGTAGAAACACCAGTCTATAGATCAACAGCAAACGGTCAAGTCGAAAGAGCACACAATACAATATCAGAATTATCTAGAATATTCAAAATACAGAATAGTACAACGATAATAGAAGAAATATTTAGGACAGTTAAAGCACTCAATGAATCGATACATACGGTAACAGAACATAAGCCCAGCGACATACATTTTGGTAGAATAGAATACAACCAACAAGACATATCAGAAAAAATAAAAACAGCATCAAGAAAAACATTGGAAAAATTAAACAAGGGAAGAAAACACCGCACATTTGATCCAGGTGAACAAATACTAGTAAAAATATCAGGATTAAGAAAGAAAAATAACGCAAGATATAAAAAACACATAGTAAAAGAAGATCGTGAGGACACAATTTTAACACAGGGAGGAGTTATTGTACACAAGGAAAACATAAAGAACTATACATTAAAAAATGAAGACACTCAAATTCCTAATATTACTCGTGAATGCCGTATTAGCAATAAAAGCAGACGTGGAAATAAAAAAATTAGAAGATAGAAAATTCTTGCTAACTAAAACCGAAGATGCTTTGCTATTCAACGAATTTTCATATCTTTTTCACGTAACTAACTTGACAAGAATACTCACACCATACAGAAATATCATTACAAAAGAATATGAGCCTACTACTCAGGAAAAAGTTTGGATAAAGAAAATTGAGACACTAGCAGGACAACTGAATGAGCACAAAAGATATGCAAGATCACTTAACTTCCTAGGGTCTGCACTAAAATGTATCACTGGAAACCCAGATCATAATGACTTCATAGAAATGGAAAAAGCAATAAATGTATTAATAAACAATAATGAAAAACAACGCTTAATGAACTCTAGGTTTGAGCAATTAATTGATTCATTACAAGGCCACACTTTAGAAAACCACATCATTATAAAAGAAGTGCACGAGCAGCTACTTTTACTTGTTCGAACAATAAATGCCGCGAAGAATAATGAATATCTTACAGAATCTTTGAATATGGACGATATAAAGGAAATATTGGAACATGAATTAATCTCGGTACCAATAATAAACATATTGGAATATGCAGATGTACACGTAGCAGGTACAGGGGAGCTATTCGTAACAATGTATAAATATCCCATACTTAATAAACACTGTAACCTTTTTAAATTCACACCTATAAGCTTTAGGCATAGAAAAGTTCAGACAGATCAACTAATCGCTGAATGCAACAAAGAATATATTATAGTAAAGCTTTGCAAGAACTATCTGGGCAGAAACATATGCCAAACAAATAACGAAACAGACACATGCATAATCCAACTACTCAATAACAGAAATAGTAAATGCACAGTGGTTCAAGAATATAACAAAAAATTATTAGAAATTGACGAAGGCTCAATATTACTGGACGGAGACCACAATGTCAACAATATCACCACCACTGGTATAACCTTAGTAACATATACAGACGAAGTCACGATAGATAACAAGGTATTTAGGAATATTCATGACACAATAAACAAAGCTATCCATATGAAACATAATGAAAATTTCGAAATTCTAGAAATAATAGAATCTGATAGCACACTGGCTTTTAGCAATATAGATTCATTAAAAAAATTCACAATCCCAATTGAGGAACATCCCATTAGATCTTTCTTTTACAGTATATTTTTTCTTACACTACTAACAATAATAATCTACTTTATAATAAAAATTACAACATGTATAACTGAATGTAGGAGGAAGACGGAAATAGAAAATTTTAACAGAGCATACAAAATAGAATTAAAACGCATTAGGAAAGATCGGGACGATCTTGCTTAACCCAGGGGGGAGTTAAGGTCAGTCTCTATGGTAGTACATAATATTAAGATTTAAGATAAGAATAGCATGCTCAGAAATACATGATAATATTAAGTAAATAATTATGAGTCATAAATATAGATTAAACAGAAATGAAATGTTTAAATATTTAAGACAAAGAAATATAATGTAAAATATAAGACAAAGAAACATAGACTAAACAAAGAAACAAACATGTTTAATTATTCATAATAAGACAAAGAAACATAATGTAAGATAAACACCATAGACAACAGTTTAAAATAATGATAAGAAATATTGTAAGCACATAGTTGATAAGAAACTAACATTATAAATTACTTTGTAAGATATTTGTAAAATTAGAGTTAGTCAAGAAAATATAATAAAGAAAACAACACGCATAAGCGTGAAGAAAAAATATTTTTTTGAACTCCGTGTATTACGAATAATTAACTCGCGGCTTTATTAATCTCTCTAGTAGTTTTCCTGCAGTGTCCAACATACAGAGCGGCCTGTATGATGATGGCAGAAATGGGTCCCCTTTTCCTTTACTTATGAGGACTAACTTTTGTTGCTTCCAGGGCTCAGGAAATATACCTTCTCTCAAGCAGCTATTGTACATGCGTAAAAGTATTTCAGGCCGCTTCATGGCAATCTCTCTCATGACCTCGGCAGGTATGCCGTCGGGGCCGGGTGCCTTTTTGTTTTTTAAGCTGCGCGCTGCAATTGCCAGCTCTTCTGTAGTGAAAGGTGCTATTTCGGATGTTTGTTCCATTTCGCTGTTTTCATCTCTCAGGTCGTGCTCTGGGAAGAGGGTTTTTACTATGTTTTCCATAGTTTTCGCATCCATTTCTCGAACAGGATTTTTCCCTCCAAGCTTTTGCATTACTATTTTATAGCCAAGTCCCCAAGGATCTCTGTTTAGGTCTTCTCTCAGATCCTCAAACTGCTGCCTTTTGCTTTTCCGTATAGCTTTTCCCAGGGCTTTCTTTGCTTCCTTGTATTCGGCCTGTTCTATTTCTGCATTACCTCTGCGTCTAGCTCTGGTGTACTGTCGCCGCTTGCGTAAGCAGTCGTGCCTTAGCCTATCTATCGTGTTACTCCACCAGTATACCGCTGTGTTCTCTGGGTTGCGTCCTTTTATCCTCGGCATCGATTTGTTACAGCCGGTACGGATTATGCTCATAACCTGGTTAGTAATATTTAATGCGCATCCTTCAATTTCCCGTTGACCTGTTTGGGCATCAACTTCTGCCATGAGTGCAGATGTGTTGAGCTTGTTAACGTTCCATCTTCTTGTGCTGCCATTTGTGCTCCTTGGTCGCTCGACGGTGTTTATTTGGAGAGTGTAAGATATGCATTGGTGATCGCTGGCCGTATATATCTCGAGCACTTTCCAGTTCATGACTCTTCTGGCTATTCTCTCCGACACCATTGTTATATCAGGGATTGTACCCTCGCACCCTGGTCTCCTGAAGGTTGGCACACCTCCGACGTTAACAAAAGTTATTCCAGCCCTTGCTGCCATCTGCACTATTCTTGCGCCCCTTGCGTTTGTAGCTTGCATTCCCCATTCCACCGCTCTGGCGTTGAAATCTCCTGCTACTAGAAGATCTCCGCCCAGATTTCTTATCGTGTCTTCCATCGCATCAAGTTTATCTTGGAATTCGTCGATTCTATCACTCGGAGTAAGGTAGCAACTTACGATTGTTATGTCCTCTATCTGTAGCCACACAAAACCTCTTCCCTTGCCGGAGTTTCTAGGCTGTAGGCTTCCACGGTATGGTATCCAGATAGCGGCAGTTTCTGTGTCGTCATCAAACCAGATACCGCTGGTTTTCCTCGTGTACTGCTCACTGATGATTGCGATGTCCGCCTTCTGCTCGAGAAGGGCTTGTGGCAGGAGAGCATCTGCCACTTTCCCTCGATGCATGTTTATTTGCAGTAGTTTCATTTTGAGGCCTGCTTGCCCGCCTTGCAGCCCCTTGTACCAGGCAAGTGGTCGGTGCGGCTGTTTCCATCCTGTGAGCATACGCAACATGCTGGTTGGTTTTTACATTCCCTCAGCTTATGTCCAACATGGCCGCACTGAATGCAAAGTCCCATCCCTTTCCTGTCGGGCCCTTTTCATTCCCACTGGAAATGACCTGCGGCGAAGCATCTGTAGCAGCGCTTAAGATTTTCCCGTTGCTTGACTCTGCAGTTAGTCATTGCAACTTTCATTCTTCCCGTTTTGATGATTACCTCCGCTTCGGACACAGGCAGCGTGACAAATGCTCGTTTCAGCTCCCGGTCATTAACTGCAGTTAAATGGACATTAATCCGCTTCATTTCCAGTTTTGTGACTTGGTGTATAGCCGACGTTACCTCTTCTATTGTAGAGAGTGCGTCCAGGTCCTGTATTTCCACCGTGACCTTTGGGGTGATATCCGCTACCACTGCAGCTTCTTTTAGAGTGCCCTTGATGGCTTCACGGAATTCGTCCTTGTTTCCGCCTTTTCCCATCTCAAGCAAAATTGCGCCTGTTTTAGTTTTGCGGATTGACCGGACTGTTACATTTGCCGCTTCCGGGTTTATGTTGCTTCTTAAATCTTTAAGAACATCCGCGTAACTATAGCCCTCTAACGGTTTGATTATAACTGCTTCTGGTCGCTTCTTTAGGCCCTTTCGCTGGCTATCCTTCTTCGGTTTCTTTTTCCGCTTCCTAGGCGTTCTCGCTTTTACCTTTGCCTCTTTTGAAACATGTTCCTCCAGTGTTACCTGCGCATAGTTTTGTGTGTGCGTTTCCTTTTTCTTCTTGTCCGGATTCGCCTATTCGAGGCTTGATGCACTGCGCTTGTTTCGCGATGCGGGAGGTGCATTATCGTGCTCATTCGCCGCACGGCGAGTAGATGGAGGGGTCATGGCGCAAATTTTGGTAGCTTCTCTTTCTTTTTCAGCCTTTTTCCAGTTTCTGTGGTAGTCTTCTATAACATCAATGAGCTCCTCCAGCTCAGATATTCCAGTTTGGACGTCCAAGCTTATGTTCTTTTGTCTAGCCATAGCCTGTCTTATTTTCCGAAGCACCTTGTGGCACTGGTGGTCACCTGAGATAGCTGAACTCAGGCGAAACTGTCTACGCAATAGAAGGAGGTATACCAGAGCAAGACGAAACGGTGATGCACTGATAGAAGCCGAAAATTACAAACAGTCCCGGAGAGTGATAAAGCAGGCTATTATTATAAGCAAGAAAGCGAAGTGGGAGGAACTCCGAAACGACCTAAACAGCAACCCCTGGGGAACTGGATACAGAATCGTTTTGAGGAAGCTGGACGCAATCTATAGCGTCCCACGTCTGAACAGCCAAGAAATGGATTCAATCGTAGGGAATTTGTTCCCCACACACCCAACGCTAAGAGAGGAACCAGAGCTCCAAAATTATGGGAGGCCTTTACCTTTTACCGAGGAGGAATTGGTATGTGCAGCGAAAAGTCTTAAACAAGGCAAGGCTCCTGGCCCAGATGGAGTACCATCTGAGGTACTAAAACTGCTGGCTGAGAACCGTTCCCAAGCAATGCTCAGGGTATATAACGAGTGCGTGGCTCAGGGTATTTTCCCAAAAATCTGGAAGAGACAAAAGCTCACTCTGATTGACAAGGGCAGAGGAGACCGAAGGCAACCGTCTGCATATCGGCCTCTTTGTCTACTGGACAGTGCTGGGAAACTGCTGGAGAAGCTCCTGCAGCGCAGACTATCAGAAGCCGTTGAGATAGGAGGGGGTTTATCTGAGAGGCAGCATGGCTTCCGACCTGGTAGATCGACTTTTGGTGCAATCGAGGACGTGGTTAAACACTTTGAGTATGCCCAGCGCAGACGATACTATCCAAGGCGTATAATTGTCTTGGCTACGATGGATGTAAAAAATGCTTTCAACAGCCTACGATGGAGCGATACTATGGCAGCATTGCGCAACAGATTTCGCATCCCCGGATACTTGCTGAACACTCTTCGGAGCTACCTAAAAGATCGCGAGCTCCTGTATGATACGCCAGATGGCCACAGGACTTTTGAGATTACATCCGGTGCGGCTCAGGGATCTATCCTGGGTCCAGACCTCTGGAACGTGAGTTACGATGGGATCCTGCATGAGGAAATGCCAGAAGACACCCATTCTGTAGGGTATGCTGATGATATTGCAGCCGTCATCTCAGCACGAGATATGGATGACGCCAGAAGGAAACTAAATCAAGTGATGATAAGGGTCCAAGTTTGGCTTGAAGACCACGGTCTGGAACTTGCCAAGAGCAAAACAGAGGTAATCCTGTTGACTCGTGCGCACATATCGATGGACAACAGCATGCAGATAGGCGATAGTTCTTTTGTTCCGCAAAGGGCGGTAAGGTACTTGGGCGTGAGACTGGACTGCAGACTCACGTACTGGGCCCAAATACAACATGCGGCTAATAAGGCAGCAAGGGTAACAGGAATGCTTAGCAGGCTTATGGCTAATATTGGTGGACCAACTCATAGTAAAAGGAAGCTGATTATGGAAACCACGAACTCAATTCTATTGTATGGTAGCGAAATTTGGGGAGACGCTGTAAGGTGTAAAACTAAACGCCGAGTTTTGGAGGCTGTACAACGCACAGCGGCACTGAGAATCGCATCAGCCTACCGCACGGTATCAGCTGCAGCAGTTTTTGTTATAAGTGGAGTTATACCTGTGGACCTCATGGCACGTGAACGGAAAAAGGCATGGGATCTTAAAAAAGAGAACACGAACCTTAATGCTACTGAGCTGAGATCTCAAACCATTCAAATATGGCAGAGGAGGTGGAACGAGGAACGCTATGGCAGGTGGACGGCTAGACTCATCCCCAACATTGAAGTCTGGATCAAAAGAAGATTCGGTGAAGTTAACTACTTCCTTACCCAGTTTCTCTCTGGTCATGGATACTTCCGAAAGTATCTGTATCGCATGAACAAAGCAGAAGACCCGAGTTGCATCTATTGTGGTGCGACACATGATGATGCAGAGCACACGTTCTTTACTTGTGACAGGTGGCAAAGCAGGAAAAATGCACTGATAAATCAGATTGGTGATTTCACTCCTGACAACATAGTCGGCAAAATGTGCGAGAGCGAAAATAGCTGGAGTGCTGTTAGAAATTATGTCGAGCATGTCCTACGCTTGAAGAAAGTCAATCTAGACGCAATACTACAGACAACCACTGTAGTAAGAGCTAGAAATATGACGGCCCCAGACGTGGGGAATAGAGAGTGAGTCCCTGGAGGACGATGATTCTGGGCCTTCCCGAAGTCATATAGAAAGCAGTTCCGGGAAGGACTGCCTCAGAAAAAAGGAGGGATTGTTTTAGTGGATACACCACTGAAAGCAGCTGACGACGGTCGCTGTAAGTGCGAAGGCATTTTAAACCCTACCTTTCCCGTCAAAAAAAAAAAAAAAAAAAAAAAAAAAAAAAAAAAAATAATAATAATAATAATAATAATAATAATAATAATAATAATAATAATAATAATAATAATAATAATAATAATAATAATAATAATAATAATAATAATAATAATAATAATAATAATAATAATAATAATAATAATAATAATAATAATAATAATAATAATAATATTTATTAGAATGTTTGTTTAAGCAATAGGTCTTTTGATTTAATATATATATATTGTTGTTTTATTTATATTTAGTTTCGATATTTCGCTAACAATTTGTTAGCATCTTCAGGAAAATTTTTGTTTTTTAAATTATTTGAAATTTTAATATTGATTTGTGTATTGGGTGTCATAAAATTTTTTTCTCAATAATTTTTTATGGAAAAAGTCTAGGAAAATTTAACTACAGTATATAAAAAGGTTTTTGTATGAAATGTCACAAAAATTGTTTCCGAATTTTAACATAAAAAAATTATTGAAAATGAGTTAAGTATTGGATAGATATAAAATTTTTAACATAGAAAAAATTATTAAAAATATTATGTTATAAAAATAGTGTTAAAGAATTAACATTAAATTTAATATATCAACACAATTAACATTAAAATGTATAGTATGTATCCAGGCTGTTTTTTAACATATAAAAAATTATTAAAAATGTTATGTTATAAAAATAGTATTTAAAAAAATTTTAACATTGAATTCAATATATCAAAACAATTAACATTAAAATGTGTAGTATGTATCTAGGCTGTTTTTTAAATATAAATATCAAAAAATTATTTACAAATTTTTATAAGCTTTATAAAAGTTAAGAATAATAAAAATCCTACAGGAAATTAAGTTATTATTGCTGTAAAACCAAGAAGCAATAATGTGATTATTTTCCTGTGGGACCATAATATAATTAGATATGTAATTAAACAAAGTAACAAAAAATTCATAGTGAAACAAGAAACAATCATTTAACATTTAGATTTTTACTAACTAAATATCTATAATTCTGTGCTAAATTTTCTGTATCTACTTTGAAATTTATTCTTTGTGTTGCTGGTGTATTAATTATCTCTAACATTTCTAACATCAAACGCTGTTTATAATTATTTTCTGTATTCAGAATTGAAACATTTTCAAAGTTAGGAAAGTGAACTAATCTGGAACAATGAGATGACAACGCTGTCTTCTGTGAATTGATATGCCTATATTTCTGATCTGACTTATGACCTGCTATTCTCGTTTTTAATTTATTTTTGGTAGTACCTACATATACCATGTTACAATTCTCTCCATCATTTCCCTTGCAAGGTATTTTGTAAACTACATTCGATCTATCCCATTTATCAATTTTGTCCTTAGTTCTACTAAATAATTTATTTAATGTGTTATAGGTTCTATGAGCTATTCTATATTTGTTCGTATCAAAAATCTTTGATTTTGTCAATCTCTCTGAAATCTCAGGAATATACGTTAAGGATTTGTATATTCTCTGTTCTGTATTACTATCTATATTATTAATTATTTTATGTTTGTGTCTATATATTAATTTATTAATTAAAGAACTGGGGTAATCATTCTCTCTCAAAATACTTCTTATCTTCCTCTCATTCTTATTGTGAAACTGTTTGTCACTTATAGTTAAAACTCTTTCTATGAAATTTCTAGCTGTATTAATAATAATATGTTTGCTATGTTTAGAATAGTAATTAATTAACCTTCCCGATGCTGTTGGTTTCTGGTACCAATCTATCAATAATCTATTATCTTTTCTAATAATACTAGTATCTAGATAATTGATCCTTGAGTTATATTCCCTTTCAACAGTAAATTTAATATTAGAATTAAATTCATTAAATGCCAAAAGCACCTTATCAATTTCACATTCAGGAATAATGCAAAACAGATCATCTACATACTTAGTCATCAATCTGGGAATCGCATTCAGTCTTTGAATAGATAAATCCAATAATTTCTCCATAACTATATCTGCAACAATTGGAGATGCTGGAGATCCCATTGGAAGACCATTTTGTTGCATAAATATATTTCCATTATATTGAAAATATCTATTATCCTCTATGCAAAATTTTAAAATACGTAAAAATAAATCCTTATCTATATTTGTATAATCCTTAATCATATCCCATTTTTCTTCAATGGTATTTATCGCAACATCAACAGGTATACTGGGAAATAAAGACACAACATCAAAAGAAATCAATATTTCATCATTTGATATCTGTTGATCTTTTATCCTGTTTTTAAACTCTACAGAATTCTTGATATTATATCTAGAGTTCTTCGTAATATTCCGTAAAATATTTGTTATGTATTTACATAACTCATATGATGGAGAATTAATAAAAGAACATATAGGCCTTAATGGAAAACCTTCCTTATGGATCTTTGGTAATCCATATAAACGCGGTGCAATTGCAACGTTAGTTTTAAGCCTATTTTTCTCAGTAGAAGATACTATTTCCTTCCTATATAATTCTTCAACTATATTATTGTTAATTTTTTGTAACTTGCTAGTTGGGTCTCTATTTAATGAAGTATATTCTCTAGTATCTCCTATAATATCATTAATCCTAGAATTATAATCATGTCTATTAATTGCTACAGTAGTATTACCCTTATCTGAATTAACAATAAATATATCCCTGTGTTTTTTTAAAAATCTATCAGCTATATTTACCTTATCTATCATAAACCTATCTCTATTAGATAATCTATTTTTATTTAAATGATTATCAATAACTGCTGTTAATCTATTTCTAGCTATTTCTTGTTCTTCCTTTCTATTAAAAGTTCTAACTAACTCTTCTCCTTCAGAAATTATTTTTAAAATAGGAAATTCGTTTGCTTTTACTGGTAAAGCATGTTTTTTCCCGAGTGAAAGAATCCACTGAACATCGCTAGGTATATCACAATTGGTTTTATTAACAAACCACTTCTCATTATACCTAATATTTAACTCTTCTAATTGTAATATCTTAAGATTATCAAATTTCTTCTTATGTATAATATTTACCTTCTTCATATATGTAACTGTTAAATTCTCCTCAAAATATAAAAACTCAACCATTTCCTCCAGAGTGAAATATTTCTTCAATTCACCAATAATTATTTCCCTTTCCCTTTGAAAATGTTTCAATAATTCGTGTTTTTCTCTTATTGCTATCCTTAAAACTCTGTTCTGTATATCCTGTGTATATTTTGAAATTTGTTGTTGAATCCTGGGTAGTCTATCCTTATTGAAAATGTTCGAAATATTCCTCGTTGTGACCTTTATGAAATTTGGAATTATCCCTGCATTCTTACATCTTGTTAAAAAAGTTATTGCTGACTTCGTCCGTACAAATTTATTCCTAATTGACTTCATCAAGTTTGTATATTTCCTAGTTTGGTTGTTCTTCTTGAAACAGCTATAGTCCATTTTGTTGTTTGATTTGCTCTCTTTATTTATATTTATATTCTATTTTATTTGACCTTTTCTTTATATTTATTAGAATGTTTGTTTAAGCAATAGGTCTTTTGATTTAATATATATATATTGTTGTTTTATTTATATTTAGTTTCGATATTTCGCTAACAATTATATTTTATATTAGAGATGCAAACGTGGAATTCTGGTCTTTTGTTTCCGGTTTTGGCTAAATTTATTACAAAAGTCCTAGTTTTACCACATTATTCAGCAAATGTGGAAATAATATTTAGTCAGGTAAACATAAATAAGACTAAAGTAAGAAATTCATTGAAAAAGTCGTATTTGGAAGCAATATGAATTACAAAAGATTATTTAAAGCTACTATGATTTAACAGTTGTACCTGAATTAATCGATATGTTTAACTGCAATATATATGTATTTGTCAAATATATTATACATATATGTATGTATGTATTATTATTAAGCTATTGCATAGCTTCTATCGCGGGCTTCGGGGCGACCGAATTAAAAATTTTTTTGTTTATGAAACGAAAAAACCTGGCATTTGTTTTGAAACGAAAAACCTGTCATTTGTTTTGAAACGAAAAACCTGTCGTTTTTTTAAACAAAAAAAAAAACATACATACATACATACTTACATATTCGCATACGTATTCAATTTCTTATCCGTTAAAATTCATTACAACTAAATGTAATATTACATATTGGTCAAGATTTTGCTGCATCAATTAGCCGTTCAGTTGTGTGCCGTAGTGTACGTGAAGTAGCTGGAATTTTAGAAAGCAAGCTCATGTCGAAATGGATTAAGTTTCCCAGCACTAGTGAATATGATGCAAAAAAACTAAGGCAATAAATAGCTTACAATCATGTTTATTTAAATAGTTTGTTAATATGTATCTGAATGTTGGTTATTTTCAAGGTTTTACGAAGAGACAGGTTTTCCGGGTGTGATTGGGGCTATTGACTGTACCCATGTACGGATAAATAGGCCAGAGAAGTCAGTTGAAAGCTGCTATTTGAATCGTAAAGGATATCACTCAAAAAATGTTCAACTAGTAAGACTTTAATAATTGTTTAATTAAATTTAAAAAAGTTAAATGATTTTTATGTAAACAAATTTAAGGTCTGTGATTTTAACCTAAAAATTCTTGGCGGATTTGCACGATTTGGAGGAGCTTCCCACGATTCATACATTTGGGAAGCATCACGGTTAAATGGTATACTCCAGCAACGTTATGAACGAGATAGTGGCGATCAATCCTGGTTATTAGGTGAGTTTTAATTTATGTACATATAATAAAGTTATTAGTGTTGTGTAGTTGATGATTTATTACATATTTATGTCTAATTTGTAGGGGATTCGGGTTATCCTTTACGTCCATGGATCATTACACCATATCGTTCATCTACAAATGAAGATGAAAGAAATTTCAATTACATTCACGCGAAGGCAAGGAATTGTGTTGAACGTTTGAATGGAGTATTGAAATCTGTGTTTAGATGATTGCAAGTTGGTCTTCATACCACTCCTCAGACTGCTGGAAAAATTATAAATGCATGCACAGTTTTACATAACTTTAGGTTAGCAAATGTTTTAGTAACCGACGAAACTATTCATTTAAATGATCCATTTCATGAGGAAAATGAAGATGGTACGGAACAGGTCACAGAACACTTTCGCGAGGCTACACGTTTATAAAATTCGCTGAAAGACAGATTAAGTAGAACATTGGAATGAGAAAAATGTACATACATGATTTTATTAATATTTGTTTATTTAAATAAATTTCATTCTTTCTCTTTTATAAAACTAAATATTAATTCTATTTGTACTACATATGTACATATGTATGTATTTTAAGTTGTATACAAGTAAGTAACTAATAATAATACTAAATAAACTTCATTATTTCTCTTTTATAAAACAAAACATTAAAAACATAAAAAACAAAAAAATATTCTTAAATTCATTCTTCATTCATTTCATTTTTTCATCACAAAATGCCTTCAAAAAACAACAGTTTTCTCTCATCGAATCAGACTTAAAGTCGTCTCGACCTGCTCGAGTTTTTTCAAAATAAGTATATTTTGATTCTGAATTGCATCAAGTTTTTGCATCAAATTACTTGTCATTTTTCTGGCTTCTTCCACTGATTCCTTATATTTTGATTTACTTATGGAAGTTCTAACTTTTTTAGCAGGTGTGGGTAAAATTTCTTCCTCCAAAATTTCAATAGAAAGCATCGATTCCTGTAATAATTAAAAATTGACATTTAGCTTTATGCAATTCAAATTAAAAACATGTATTGTCACCTCATGCAACAAATTTTCTTCAATACCAGACTCAGGTGTCTGTGAATCACCATCAACAGCCGCTGTGGTTATTATACCTAAAATTTGATCCTCAAGAGGATTCAAATCACGAGGTATGTCGGTTCTGCTTCCGCCTCCAGTCTTGTTAATGAAAGAACGTCTTACATTTACTTGCTTCTTCACACCAGCCTTTAAATCTGTCCAACACTAGATACATAAAGTGCTTCTTAGATTCATTTTTAACAAAAGAAGAATATCTGGCACCCGTTTATAGAAAATGCACTTTCCTAAACTACAAGCAAAATACATACATACATACATATGTACATGTGTATTATGTATTTTCACATGCATTCAAATAGAAAACAGTGTAAAATATTTGCTTTTGAAATGTGCATACATATTTTACTTAAAGTTTATATATTTTGATAAACGGGGCCGGTACGTACCTTTTTCCACTGTTCTACGGATTTTGCGCTCCCACCAAGGGAGTTCAACAAATTCTTGAGCTTTTCCCATTGCTCCTTGCTGTTAGTATTAGAGTTAAGTCCATCAAATTGATTTCTTGCGAATTCTAAATTATTGGACATAAAGTCAACCAACTTTTCTTTTTGTTGTTTAGAAATCCGCAAATTTTTCTGAAATTATATAAATATAAATTATTATAAATTATTTAACCACAAAATACTTACCTTTTCCGTATTATTATTCATTATATTTTTAATATTGTTTTTAAAATATACTATCTCACCGCGTTTTTATTTGTGAGTATATATGACATTTCAAAGTGAGAACTTTTTCCGCAAAATTTTTACAGACACAGTTTTTCTATAAATTTGCGAGTAATTTTCTTACGTGACAGTTGTTACTCACAAAACAAACTTATAGGTTCAGTTTAGTGAGAAAATCAGCTGTTTGTTTCAATTAATGGCATTTTTGTTTCATTTTGCACGTTTCAATCCAAAAGTTTCTCGTAGCGGGAGTTACAGAACATGGGTACAGGAAACAGCTCTTTGAGATTTTCAACTAAAAAATAAGTAGGAAAAAATAGTCAACTGTCGTAACGTTTTCAACGGTTTAATTCGCCTTGGTTGCTGCTGTACGCGTAAAATTTGTGTATCAAGTGTTTTAAATATGACTAAACAAAGTGCATTTATTAATGAAGAAAGTGATGAAAAATAGTGAAAGAAAATGAGTGAGTACTCTATATACATAAATTTTATTAATTTATATATACATAATACTGCTATAAAAACAACCTAAATTTTTTGTATAAAAATTAGCAATCTTAAAAGTAGCCCTCTTTTGAGTATGGGTAACGCACATTATTGTCGCGCAGAGAAAGTTTATATGATATTAGTATATATACATATATAAATAAAATAATTTGTTTATATATATGTATATAAAGAATTGTGTAATTACAAATTTGACAGTGTGGGATATGGAGAAATTCGCCCGAATTCGTCACTGCATCCACCTGGGGAAAGACTAATTAAACCAGGTGGCAGCACGAGAAAAAGTAAAGCTCTTTGACATTTTCAACTAAATTGTAACGTTTTAAGCTATTGCATAGCTTCTATTGCTTGCTTTGAGGCGACCGAATCAAGAAATTTTGAAAAGTTTGTTTCTTAAGTCTTTTGTTTATGAAACGAAAAAACCTGGAATTTGTTTATGAAACGAAAAAACCTCACACTAAGTTTTTTTCTTAAGTCTTTTGTTTTTTGTGAAAACTTCTTTTTTGTATAGTCCATGTATGATGACTATACAGTGTTGCCGGGAAATTTTCCAGGAGTTCTAAGATTTTGAGGGAATTTTTGTCTAAGTTTTTGGGAATTCCCGTCCATTGTTGCCACCTTTTCCCAGGAAATTTTCCGGGATTTCTGGGTTTTTGAGGGGATTTTTATATATGTATATAAAAGAAAGTCGTGTTAGTTACACTATTTATAACTCAAGAACGGCTGAACTGATTTGGCTGAAAATTGGCTTAGAACCAGGAGAAGGACATAAGATATTAAGTTAAGGCACTAGGGTGTCCCTTCTTTTTATGGGGCACTTCCAGTATAGCTAGAATGCTGAAATTGAAATTGCATAAGTTGATAAAAAATGCAATGCAATAGCTTTACCGCGGCAGTCCCGGAGTGCCACACGTCTTTTTTTTTATTTATTTATTTAATAGATTCATTTACTAAATAATAAAAAAAATTTGTTTAAATGTAAACAATGATCTATAACTGGCATAACATAAAGTTGTGAGCCAGATTGGCAAAATTAAAGCTGTTAAAAATAAGAATTCATAATTTTATTTTTTTGTTTTTTACATATGTATATACAACATAAATTAATTAACAAAAGTACTAAGTACAAATATTTATATTTAGATTTTTTTTTATATATTTTTTTTTATATAGGAACTAAGCAAATTCATTTAATATCAATTTTCTGTATTTTAAACAAGATTCCAGGTAATTGACAAGAGAAACAAAATTAAAGGCATCACCATTTAGAATATTTAGAACGTCGAGTAGGTTTAGTTGCTGTTTGTTGAAAAATGTACTTCTATATCCATTATAAATAGGACACGTACCAATAAAATGAAGAGAATTTTCCGTTGCGTCTAAATTGCATAAAGAGAAGATTCTGTCTGATGTACTTCTGAAAGATCTAGCATTTATATCCAAGAGTCCTCCTGTATGTATGTATGTATGTATATGTATACAATTATATTTTTATTGTATAAATTATATTTTAGTTTTTATACATTTTTAGAAAATGTGTTTTCAAAAATGAAATTTAAAATCATATTTTACTAAATTGAAGTAAAAATAACTAAAGGATTTGGATTTTTTTATATTTTTCCATACAATACTTTTTCCATGCATATTTTCAAAGTATTGAAAAACATGGAATCTATTGACATGTGATTTTATCGTGAATTCTAACTGAAGTATCTGATCTCTGTATTCAGAAGAATGCTGTTTTATTAATCAGATTTGTTTATTTAAGAGTTTTGTTATGTTTTGCCTCTAATAAAATATGTTTGTTGGAAAAAAAGCGGTTTTTTTCATATGACGTTTTTATGACGATTTCAATAAGCTATATTGACGATAATGACGATTTTTGCCCAAAAATATGACGATATTACCTAAAAAAATCTGGCAGCTATGCTTACAGTACGAGTTGCTCGAATCTCTGTTGAGAATTAATATACATTTTAAAAATCATGGAATTTGTTGTGAAACTTTTGATCCATCTCCAGAAATGGTCAAATTGTTGAATTCTAAAAGCATGTACCAAAAAATTTCTTGAGACAGCGGTAAAGAAGATTTGGACTCCGAACTTTTTAATTTTATCAGTCAACTCTACATAATTTGTTAGAACACATATACAAATATATACTTAGAAGTGAACTACAGTGCAAATAAAGTATTCATAAGTTAATACTTAAGTGAATTGAAATTAATGTAGTATTATTTTTGGTGGGGGTTTTCGGGGATAGTAAAAATTGCTTTTTGGGGAATTTCGGGGATGAAAATTTTCAAATTGGGGATGCGACTCAAAAGAATTCTGGGAACCCTGCCTTTTTATTCTTCTGACTGCGAAGGCAAATTCATTAGCCTGGGTTCACACGTGAAAGTTTTCTTTCATGAAAGTGTAAGTTTGTTGGAGAGAGGGGAGAGAAGAATAGTACCCGCCACTATTTTTCTCTCCCCTTTCACCATCAAACTAACCACTTTCATGATAGAAAACTTTCACCTGTGAACCCAGACTTACCAGCAGCTATATTCAGTAAGTCTATGATAACACAAGAAGATTTTAGTTGGGCAATTCTTGAGTTTATGG
Source organism: Lypha dubia (assembly GCA_947311025.1). Taxonomy (NCBI): domain Eukaryota; kingdom Metazoa; phylum Arthropoda; class Insecta; order Diptera; family Tachinidae; genus Lypha; species Lypha dubia. Next base: position 85,640,568 of record OX371261.1, read on the forward strand.
ATGTTTTTTTCAGTTCGTGGTGATGGGAATAAAAAGGGAAAAATAATCGCCGGCTATTTCAAGCAATTCTCTTATTCCTTTTTTTTATTTGAATATTTGACATTTCTTTTCATTCGGTGTTTCGCTTCTTGGCGTGTAAATCATGTATAATTTCAATTAAACGCAAAATTTACACGTTTTAAATATGTAAAAAGAAAACAATTATTGTAGAGTAAAAATTTTTATTAAAAGTATACTACATTTTAAGAAAATAAAAGCCAAACAAAACAGAAGAATTGCCCAAATAAAATCTTCGTGTGTGACCTTAGACTAATTCTCGTAGCTAAAGCTAAATCTTGATCGCCCAAAATTTTATCGATTTTGCTAAAATGGTATTCTGTAAAGCTAAGATCCCACTATCGGCGCAAACAGCACAATCGTGCTAAGAAAAGTTAACAGATTTATATCGAATGAAAAAATATTATTTGAATGATGTTTTTAAAGTTTTGATAGATGTATTATTTTTGATCTGATATTTTGTGTGATGTATTATATATATTCGACGTAAGATCATATAAAAAAAATTAATAAAACCATATGTATATATTAGGCCTTATCACGAGTGTCGTAGTCGTAGTCGGACTTTAACGACTCCCATGTAAAACATATAGCGAACGTTGCCACATTTTACAGATTTCGTCACGACTACGACACTCGTGATAAGGCCTTATGTTTTCGTACATGCATATATATGTATCACATCAATTTTTATTTTTATATTTCGGTCAGGGACCTGATACAAAAAAAACAATCATAATAATTATTAAAATATAAATAACACATAATTAATATATATAATTTTAAAAAACACAATTTTTGTCTATAAAATACTATAATTATGAACCTTTTTGTTGTTTACTTTTGTTTGTTATTAATGTCTCTTTTTTGTTCTGCTGTATTTGTCTACCGTATGTCTATACTGTTGAGCACATTTTTCTGTATCGGTTTTATAATTGAGTCTTTAATTTAGCGGGACATCAATTAAATTGAGCATCTTTATTTTTTTGTTTGTACATATTATTATTATTGGCCAGATGTTGTTATTTTTTATTTATAAATTTAGCTATTGGCCTACCGTATTTTATGTAAATAAAAGTAAAATTTTTTTATTCCATATTTTTCCCGACGTTTCGTGAATTGTATGTTCACTTTTTCAAGTGATTATTTTTTATTATTTATATTAAAAAAGAAGAAAAAACATCAACAATTTTTTGGATAATATTAAATATTAATGTAAAATAGCTTACACTATGACGTCATATGAATATAATTATTTAAATATTAGGTGTGTTGAATATCACTTTTAAATTTAATTTTTTAAAAAACATTATATTTAAGAATAATTTTAATTTAAACAGGTGTTTCTTTAAAAATTAATATTTAACTTATTTGATTGCAATTTTATAGCTTGCGCTTAAATTGTCTGTGTCCTCTTTGATGTTCATTGTTTTGCTTATTTTTTGCTGTATTCTTAAACTTTTTGTTATATATCTCTTTCTTGTATTTACTGAAAAACCGTTTATCTTGGTTAGAGTTGCCATGATTATTGATTATTGTCGGTTTGTATGATTTAATTAAGGATTTTGTTCTTCCAATAGGAAAACTAATGTTTGTTAATATCTTTGTAATTTTCATTATTTTTTGTGTGTGAAACTGTTTGTCGCTGATATCTAATACTCTTTGAATAAAATTTTTTGCGGTGTTGGTTATTTGTTATTTTGGTTGTGTTAAGTTGAAGTTTATAATTCTGCCTGTTGTGTTGATGTGCATTTTGTATGCCAGTCAAATAATATTTTATTATGGGCTTTGTGTAATTTAATATCCAGGTATGCTAGTTATAGTTTTTGTTTCACTTCAATAGTAAATTTTATTTTGGGAAGGTAGCTATTGAGTGTTTTTAATATTTCCTCTTTGTCGTCGAAATTAATAATAGCTATCATAATAGATATCATCTACATAATTTGCTATGTATTTTACGTAGATATTTTTACGTTTGAGTTCGTCTAAGGCAGCATCTAGTAGGTTGTCTAGTACTATGTCTGCTATTGTAGGGGACAAAGGATTGCCCATGGGCATACCGAAGATTTGGTTGTATATTTGGTCTTTATACACGAAATAGTTATTGTCATATAGACAAAATTTTAGAATTTCTAAAAATTTTAAGCGTGGTATTGCTGTGTTTGTTTTTATTGTTGACCATTTTTCCATTATATTATTTATTGCAGTATGTATAGGGATGTTAGTGAAGAGCGAGACTACGCCAAAAGAAACTAGTGTGTCTTTTGCATTAAGTTTTAAAGTGCTTAATTGATTTTTAACTTGAAAGGAATTTTTGAATTTGTATTTTGTTGAAATTATATTTTTTAGGATTCGTCCTATTTATTTGCTGAGATGATAGCATGGTACTTGTATGGAGGATACTATGGGTCGTAGCGGTATATCTTTTTTATGGAATTTTGGTAACCCATAAATTCTTGGCGCAGTACTAGCGGAAGAAGTTAATATGTTTTTTTGCCATTTATCAATATATTCTTTTTTGTACAGTTCTGTAATGATGCAATTATTAGTTTTTAAAAGTTTATTGGTTGGATCTGTTCTCATAACTCTGTAAGTTTGCTTATCCTCTAGTATTTTCTCTATTTTGGAATTATACTCCTCTTTGTATAATGCAACTGTTTTGTTGCCTTTGTCTGCTTGTGTTATTATTATATTTTTGTGTTTTTTAGGAAAAGCTTTGTTTTTCAAAAATTGCTAAGATGAACTTTTCTCTTGAACTATTTTTAATTTTTCTTTTAAAATACGTTATCATATTTGCTACATTTGTTCTTCTCCCCTCTTTTTTCCCATGTGTGTTTTCTTCCATTTTCTGTATGCAGTTTTCTACATCAGCTATGATTTCGATAGGTGAAAAACTTTGGCGACTAATCGGTAAAGAAAACTTTTTTCCTAGAGACATCAACCATTGACATTCCCAGGGTATTTCCACTTAGGTTCTGTTTTCAAACCAATGTTCGTTGTAGATTAGTCCCTCTTTCTCAAAAAATATTTCTTTGAGTGTGTTCAACTTTTTAATTTGTTTTTCCTTTGTATTAAATGGAGCATCTCCAACATAAATCTCTTTTTATAATTACTTTCTTCTTGTAAAACTCTTGTGTTGTTTAAGTCTGGAGTATGACCTGTTATCGAACAGTGGGCTGCAAGTGCGTAGATGCAGTCTATGGTTGACGATATCTAACCAACGACTAACAGCCATACCTAAACAAGAGCGGAAAGCGGAACGTTTTCTACCGCCTAGCGTTAACGCTGAAATACCATACCTAAACAAGAGCGTCAACGCTTTGTCATAAAAACCGGGTTATTACAAAATATATAACAACCCTGATTATAATAGTATACTCATAACCTAATAATACATGCATCTCTACAACAAACACAACAAAAAAATTCCTCAGAAGTCAAAAGTATAAATGTGTATGTAAGATTGGAGCGTTCAAAAAGTTACTATCTTCCTCCTCCATCATGAAGAAGAATGGGCTATTGGAGTACTCCATTGAAGATCTTGCTGCTGCTGATGATGAAGGAAATAATATTTGTGTTTCCTCATCATCGACAAAAATAGTTCCATGATAAAGAACCATTGTTTTGGTTTGATTTCACATTCGTACTTAACATTAACTTTATAATTAAAGAAAACACTGCTAATTGAATTTGATGCGATATGCAGCAGCTATTTATATCACGTAGCTCTACCCATATATTCGCTGCAGCGTGCCTTTCTGTCGCAACTTCCGGAACTTACTCTCTCGCTCTGCCCATATATTCATTATCTGCCCAAAGTAAATTTATACCAAGTATATGCAAGTCTACAAAAACAAAAAACATCATGTATTTTGTTTGTGTAAAAATAATGGATACATGTCAAAAACAGATGAGAACAACATGAAGAAAACAAAAACAATTTGTAGAATTATGTATAAAAAAGCTTAACAAACCAAAATGGCGTACGAAAATTATAAACAGCTTTTGACAGTCATACATTACCACTAAACGAGAAAAAAAATTAATCAGCTGTTTAGACCCATATACTTGGTATAAATTTACTTTGCTTATATTATATTTTATTTTATATTATATTTTAAATTGTAATTGTTATGTAGTCCATTAAGGCTACTAAACTACTGTAATTTTTGATTTAAATTATCACATTTGCTAATTGTCTTACAGAAGATAGATTGCAAATAAATAAATAATAACAAAAAAAAGGAAAAAAAAATTACTTTGGATCTGCCTACATGTTTAGAATTCAATCACACTTTCTTACAACAACGGTATGCCTACATTAGGGTTCCCACCATTTTTTTTGCAATTATAGTACAGTGGTTGTTAAAGGTTAGGAAAAAAAAGTACACAGTATAAAAATAAAGTACAATTTATTTTTCTTTATTGTTATATTTGGAAAATTATTTTTTACTGCTTTTCGCAAGTTTTATCAAATAATTATCATATTTAAATTAAAGTAAATAATTAATTAATTTTTTATCAGATTCAGAGACGCTTTGTGTCTTTCGTCTCGCCATTTACTCTTCATTCTTCTTCAGAAAAAACTCTATCTGTGAATGCTGACGTGGCAGGAATAGAAATTAAAAATGAAATTACTTTACACAAATTTGATAAATTATCATCAGTTTTATTAAATAGTAGCTGCCATTTACTTGCTGTAGATAATTCCGCAAAACCTTCAGAGCTGTATGTATATCTGATCATAAATTTTGTTTAATGACGCAATTTCTCCATAAAGATCATCCATATTTATATTAAGTTTTTGCAGATTTAAATTTTCGTTTATGCTAACAATATTACTAAATTCAACTTTGCTCTTTAAATTTTTATTGCTAATTGTAAATAACCAGTTTGTATTTTTAAAATCAAACCCCTTTATTCAGGTACTCTAAGGCTTTATCGATAAATAATAAAAAATTCATGTGAATTTCCCTGGTCAGACAAAAGGTTAATTTTTTTTGTTTGTTTCATATCCAAATATCCAAATTGCCATGACATAATCTTAAGAAAGAATCGCCACTGTAAAAAAACGTCAACAAATGACTAATATAACCCGAATCTATTTTGAATTGTAGATAAATCAAATCATGCGAAATGAAGTATTTTGATGTACTTTATTGTTTCTATGAAGTATAGAGTACAATTAATCAAAATAACGTACAATACTTTATTATAAAGTACGGGTGGCAAGCCTAGCCTACATGTCCTCCCTTAATACATTATCACTTCAACATTCAATATGTTGATCCCATAGTTTTCTTCACTTTAAAAACAACAATTGTTATGTCTACATGTCCATACATAAATAAATAACAATCGCTTACAACAACATTATTATTGATATTACAAATTATATTTGCTTAACCCTTAAACATCTGATATTTTAGTCTGTCGCACAAAATAATATTAACTGAATTTTTAGTGTGTGACCCAAAATAACTACACACCATCAATTTACTAAAATTATTCTAATCAATATTCTTACCTCAAGTCACGTCCTCTATAGCTTGTTCCTCTCCTTCGCACATCACCTTAACACCTACAGTCATTTACATTTCTTTCCCACAATAAATTAACTCAAAGTCACGCACTCTACACTTACACTTCCTTTTAATGTCTCCAATTTACTAAAATTATTTTAATCAATAAGAAAATTTCATTCTCCTTAATTTTTAAGTCTGTCCTTGAGTTTTTAGTATGTCGCCCAAAAAATATTAACTGATTTTTTAGTCTGTCGCCCAAAATAACTACACACGACCAAAAAACTGAAACTATTCTAATCATAACACCTCCAGTCATTTACATTTCTTTCCCACGGTACATTAACTAATTAATTATTTTAGTCACGTCCTCTAGTGGAACATGTCTTGTCATGTCCTCGGTTTGATTAACATTAATGACTTTTTCATAAATTTTAATTGCTTTTTGACCCGAAGTGATCCCAAAGTCCTATTCCCTATATACTTGCCTTTATACCTAATTACTCGTTTTCTACACTTTGAATTCCTGCTTTGATTTTCTTAAATATTTGATAAAATGCTGGGAAGAATTCCAAACTGCTTAGCTATATAATTTTTTCTCCTTCTTCAACTTAATTGATTAATAATAATTTTTTTCGAAACAAATGGTTCTTCGGTTAGTCATTTTCGTTCAATGAACTTGAGCAACTGTTGTAGAGGGTGGTGTTGGCTGAAGTGGTTAGCGCGTTGACTACTAAGCAAACAATGACTTGGGGCCTGGGTTCAAACCCTGGCCAGAGCAAGTCAATCAACACCATTAATTTCTCAAATGTAGATTAGTGATACATTTGCTGAATTCACAAAACCTCTTGTATCGTTGTATCAAGTGTATTATAGTATCATATACAATAGTGTAAAATATGTTGTTGGTAATTTTCATATAAAAAGAAAATACACCATTACACTTTTATTTCATATGTTTTGCAAAAATCACACACAATACTCAGAGAGTATATGTATTTACTCTCAGAGAGTATTTGTATGGTGCTTGTTCTTCTTTCGGTCATCAATACAAGATTCAAGCAGATACAATATACACTAGGTGTTCACAAACATATAAACAAAAGTGGATTTCATACAAGATAGACGATACAAATTGTTGTGAATTCAGCAATTGTATTAATTGTTGTCGGACTATTTAAGGGATGAAGGCATAGCACTAATCACTAAAAACTGTTCCGACAGCGTTTGAAGCTGTTCCAAGCTAATGTATAAAACATCGCCTTCCCTCGTCGGTTAGCGGAAACATCGGCGAAATAAAACAAATAAACTGCCTGCTAATATAGCTTAACAAAGTAAAAGCGTCTACTTAACACCGGAGCCGCCTCAACACTGCTATAAAAATTATCATAACTTCATTCTCCTCATACAGTGTTATTAGTAAGCGTAAATCATTTTTTTTTAAAATAATTTATTACATGGAGACAATTTATTGAATCTTCAATTGTTGATTGAACATCAAGAAGTGTTCAAATCTTAAATCTAAATATGTTAAATAAGTTTAGCCAATGCTAAACAAAATTTTTAATTTCAACGGTTTATTTTTGTTGTTTGACATCTCTCCTGTATGGCTGAAAGAAAGGGTATCCCTCCTTCTCAGCCGGGTGTGGCCTCTAAAATGTAGAATAGTGCACCCAAGTGGATTTGGGTACAAACCACTTTTTTTTGTGTATTTTTTTCGAGTGTTTTGAAAATACTGTCTTCACCAGCGTAACATCTAGATCTTTATGAATTCGATGATTTTTGACACACCAGAGGGCTGCTGTAATTAGAAGTAGAATTTTATTTTGTCGCCTTTGAATTTTTTCTACACGATGCTGAGGCAGTGCCTCATAACTGGATTCCATAGGACCATATTGGTTTCAGGATCGCGTTGTATAATAGAAGTTTACAGTCTAGGCTTAGTATAGAATTCCTTCCAATAAGCCAATTCATTTGGGCTGCTTTTAATTTCATTTGTGTCAACTTTGCGTCTATATGCGGTTGCCACGTCAAACGACGATCAAGATGAACGCCTAGATATTTTACTACAGTGTGTTGCGGTATAGTCTCGGTATTGATTTGTATAGGCGGGGATGTTTCCCTCCGCAACGTAAAAGTGACGTGTACACATTTCTGCTCGTTAAATTTAATACGCCATTGCTTTAACCATTTTTCCAATTTGGATATGTACCCTTGCAAATTCCGGGAAGCTTCTACAGGATTTTCATGAACGCTTAGAATAGATCTATCATCAGCGAATGTTGACGTGTGATTGTTACTGCATAAAGGTAAGTCAGAGGCATATATTAAATACAGTAAACGACCGAAGATGCCACATTGAGGGATTCCAGCTTCAATCCACTGCGAAGGGGTTACAAAATTGCCTTTAGGTTAGGTTAGGAAGGGTAGTGAAGCACACATACACTCGTAGACCCAATTTGATCCATTGTGATTCCCTTCATTTTAATTTATTGACTCATTAGTCTGTGACAACAAAAGTCCGTACGTCGTTTTTGCCACACAGGTTTTTAACAAAAAAAAAATATATATTTTGAATTATATAATTTGTGTCTAACAATAAATCATATTGTGTATAAATATTTTTATTAAATAGCTGGTGAGGCCTAACTTGTTTTATGTCAATAAAAATGCAGATTCTTTTTATACCCTTCACCAAAAATGGTAAGGGTATTTATAGGTTTGTCATTACGTGTGTAATTTCCACAATATTTATATGAGGTCCATATAGTATATATATACTGGATCCTTATAATTAAAAAATTTAACTGAGCCCTGACCGTCTGTCCGTCTATCCGTCTGTCTGTACGTGAAATCCATTTTCTGAAGACACAAGAAGAGCTAGAGAATTGTTTCTTAAAGTAAAATGTAGGGATTTTTCTAAGGATGCTTCGTATTGAAAATCAGCAAAAATAAAAGTATCGATTCTGAAATGGATATATATACAAATAAATGAAGATATATATATATTCATTGCAGAAATAAATTTATAAATACACTAGGTGCCTCAGTAGTATTGAATACGGGGTCACGCGCATGGAATATGTGTCAGAGACAATAATTCAACACACGACGATCGTGCTACTGAGGCTTGTTAGTTCTTTGTGTATATTAACATAATAATAACTCAAAGTATTTTTTCGTACAAACCCCTTTTTGTCACACATCTAAGCATGTGTGTATAAAAACACAAGGAATTTGCTTTTGAAAGATCAGCAGACTCAAATCGTTATTTGCTTTTACATACCAAGCAATATTCTACACACATAAAAATTTCAATTTTTTTTCACCAAAGCACATTATAAACATAAACATGTATGTATGCACACAAACACTATACATACGTACCAGCCAAGTAAACTCTGTGGAAAAAAATGTCGCACACTGATGATTACAAATATACTCTGATGTATTTATATGTATGTTAAAAATGCTTCTTTATTTATCTTTTAAAATGTTGTATATTTGTCAATTTGTTTTTCATTTTAAAAATTGAAATATATGTACATAGGCTTGTAACTATATTTGAAAATAATAAACAGGTTATTTTATACATATATATATACATATATATACATAATTGAAATGAGCCGTCGCTAAAAAGTATTTTGTCACCAGTAAAATAACTTTTCATTTATGAGGTGTTTTTTGATATGTATGTACATACATACATAAGTACCTATGTAATATGTCAATAACGAAGAATAAATACATAACTTACATAATTACTATTTGAAATAGCCCTACGTTAGAACAATGAATATTGTTTTAGCCTTCTCGAAATCGATAAACTGATACGTTCTGTTAGGCTGATTGGATAATCTAAGTAAGTACATATGTATGTAACTAATATGTATAATAGCTACATACATATGTATGTACATATGTATGTGTTTTAAAAACCCCCTAGTAATTTGAATTTTCATCTAAGCAAGTAGGTATGTACATATGTACTAAGCTTTAAGCTAATAGCATGTTCAGACAGACGAGTTTATTGCGATTATCGCAATAAATGCCAATATTGAGCTCAATATTCCATACAAAATCTCAATAAAGTTATTGTACAATAAGTAAAAAATTGTCCAAATATTGAGTAATATTTGAAATACAACACTGTTCATAAGTATGTTCAGTGAGAGCAAATTTATCTACAATGACAAGTGTCAACATAATAAAACAAAAAAAAAAACATAAAGAAATGGCGCATCAAGTGGATGAGGGTTAGTTTATTGTTGTTAAATTTATAAATTATAATAAAATAGTATTACAATATAAAATAATCAATTTCTTTTTTTATGAAATAGGTATCAGAAAGAGGAAACAGCGAATGAGCTGGAGTGAGGCAAGTGAGGCAGCCTTGCTGGATATGTGGCCTAGCAAAGTAGATGAACTGCGTGGACACCGAAAAAACGGACATGTATATATAGAGATGGCGAATGAGCTGAGCCAACAGGGACATTGTTGCAGCCCACGAGACGTCCAGGTGAAGCTCCAAAACTTCACACAGCGGTACAGGTATATACATACATATGTTAATAAAAGAAAGTGTTACTGTTTTGCCGCTGTTCGTCCACCGGTCACACAAACAATATAGGTATGTCCATATGTACATACATACACTTCGGTTCAGTAGGATAGAACCACATAAAGTGTTAAGTAAAATTAGTCGTCTTGGTTGATAAAGTTTAGTAAAAAATTAATAATACAATAAAAAAAGTCTTAGTAGAATAGTTTCAAAAATAAAAATGGACATAAAAAGTTCATTAAGTGCTTCTGAAATGGTAAAAAATTTATGTTTACCACTCTGCTAAATATTTAAATAAAAATGCTGGTTATATCCTACTGCACTGTAGTGTATGTATGTACATATGTACATATATAAATATAAATTTAATATTTGTGCTTTGAGGCAAAACAGTAATCACCTGAAATCATTTAAATATGTGTAAAAAAATTGTTTTCAAATTAAAATTTTTTTCAGAAAAGAAAAAGCGGCAATGGGTGTATCTGGTGGATCACCCTCAACATGGTCTCACTATCAAGCTGTGCACCAAATAATAGGAGGGTTCAAGGCAAATATGTATGCTGACCTTGTAGTGGAATCCATTGACGGTATGTGTTTTAAGAATGAGTTTAGTGATTACTCACTAAAGTATTAAAAGAAAAAACATTTTGCCTTAAATGCAGTTTATACTGCGTGCACTTTGTTCAACTTTGTGTCATGAACTTTTTAGTTTGTTGACGTTTTCGGTGAAGAGTACGCCCCCCGTTTCAATTTCTTGACCGAAAACGCCAACAAACTAAAAAGTTGCCGGTAATAGAAAAAGGTCATTCAGAGCCAAAAAAATCAAAATCTGGGACATCGGTCCATATATAGCCGAGATATAGCGAAACCCGATTTTTGAAGAAATTCGCCCTGTTAAAATTTTAAGCATATTCCATAATGGATGTGACTAATGTGAAGGGTATTCAAGATTCGGCCCAGCCGAATATAGCTTCCTTACTTGTTTTTTTTCTAAAATTCAATTTTCTATCGTTTAGGATAATTTTTTCTAAATGTGGAGTATCTTCACTAAACTGTATTTGTTCCAAAATTTTGTACTGTTTAAATTTTTTATTAAAAACTTTTGATTTTAATATAGTAATAATATAGTAATAATTTTAATACTAATAATTGTAAAATGTTTTCATTTACACAGATATTTCCGACTCTTCAATGATGCACTCACCAGGTACACCATTGCTTGCACCATCATCGCCGCTATCGCGGAGTTCTCCGTCACCTGTACCAAGCACATCAGAGGCTGGAAGAAAAAAAAAGAAGTTTGATTTCAGGGAAAACATTGTGCAGAAATTTGAAATGATTTGTGACACCGTAGCACAACAATTAAATAAAACTCAAGAAACTGAAAGGGAGTTAGTAGAATTAGAGAGGGAAAAAATTAAAATCCTTGATGGCATTGCAGAGGATAATAAAAAATTAAGCGATGCATTAATTGAATTTTTGAAGAAAACTTAATTAACTTCATTAAGAATTTTAAAATTACTTGAACTATATTCATTTTTAATTTAATTGAATTATTTTCTTTTTTAAATTAATTTAATTATTTTCATTTTTAATTTAATTGAATTATTTTCTTTTTTAAATTAATTTAATTATTTTCATTTTTAATTTATTTTATTTATTTATTTATTTATATCAATAATATAATTTAATTGAATTATTTTCTTTTTTAAATTAATTTAATTATTTTCATTTTTAAATTAATTGAATTTTTTTTATTTTAAATAAGAATTAAAAAATAAAAATTAACTGTGTTATTCATAAAACTTACAGAATGTTTATTAAGTTGTTATTTCACAAATTTCTATACAATCATGCATGTGATAGAAATCGAAAACAAAATAATTTTCAAAGTTCTTTTTGATAGACTTTTAATCCAGTTTTTATAATTTTTGTTTCAAAATCTTTTTCAGCAGACTGACATTTAAATAATATATAATATACAAAAATTTAATGAAACGTGTATCAGAAAGTACTTTGAAAATTGATTCGTTTTCGATTTCCATTACATGCCTGATTGTATAGAAATTTGTGAAATAACAACTTAATAAACATTCCATAAGTTTAATGAATCCCCTTAAAAAATAAAACTTGCTTTGTTTCTACTTACTGAAATAAGAACACAAGTTTTGCCTTATAGCTTCAGCGGTTGGTTCGTTATCACCAATCGTGACATTATGTGTTGGACTCTCCCGATTTATTTCAAAATCTTTCAGATTTTCAAGCCACACTTGATTTATGTGGTCATTTCTTTCATTTAAAAAATTGTGTAAAACACAGCAAGCCTGAACAATAATCGGCGCGTTCCCTACTCGATTGTCTATTCCCTTCCCAATACGACGAAAACGGGCTTTAAGATGACCAAATGCGTTCTCCACCACTCTTCTGCACTTCGACAATCGGTAGTTAAATAGCTTTTGGGAATCCGACAAGGCCATTGAAAAAGCGTACGGTTTCATTAAAGTGGATGAGAATTTAAATGCGGAGTCTCCCAAAATGCAAGGTGTCATCTGAATGCCACCTATTTGTTTCTTATTGGCTTTCAATATTTCACTTTCATGCAGTACCTTCTTTAATAAGGATGAATTAAAAATCTGGGAGTCATTGCAACGCCCAGGAGCTCCAATGCTTATATATAAAAAGCGGTATCTATGCACATATAAAATATTAAACATTAAACAAAGAAACAAATTTATATATTTTGTACCTGTAATCCACAAGAGCCAAAAGTACAATAGAATACCATCCCTTATAATTATAGTAGTCGGTGGCATCCTTCTCATTTGGTTTAACTTCTATGTGGCACCCATCTGAAAAAATAAATCGGAATTCAGTCATTTGTGGACTATTTTATGTATGTATGTATATACAATGATACGAAATGTATTTTATGTGACCTATATTTTTAGGAAATGCACTTATTTCCTTGAAATTTTTAAACTTACCAATGGCTCCTAGACATTGCGGAAACCCCAGCCTTTCAAATCCATCAATACATTCATGTAAAAGATCTTGCGTCGGAGGCATTTTCTTAATGTACTGTTTCGACAACACCTGCCATACTTCCTCACAAAATTCAATTAAAATTGTGCACACACTTGATTTGCCAACACCAAATAGCTCAGAAACCACTCTGTACTCCGCAGATGAACTGAGTGTAAATAAAGCGACGGCTACGCGCTTTTCCAATGGTATTGCTTTGCGCCAATTTGTGTCGACTTTACTTAAGTTCCCTAACAAACCACAGAGGATGTCAAAACTGGTACGGGTCATGCGAAAATGCCTTTTAAAAAACTGGTCATCATTGCAATTGCAATTGAGGTCCCAGAATGTAGATTCCCGATTCTGTAAATTGGAAATGTAATAATTGATTTAAACAAAATTTTTCATATTTCACTCACCAATTTCCATAAAGACCTTTGAATTGCGTTTTCCTCTATAAATGCAAGAAGCAAAAGCTGTTTGCTCATTAGCATTTGTAGAATTTGCAAATTTTTCTTTCTTCTAATTTTAAGTAAAGCTACTCTTGAATCAAAACCTAATCGTACTGATTTCATCAGCTCGGCGTTTCTGTTAAACAAAAGCAATTTTTTTTTAAAAGCACAATTTATTTCCATTCTTGTAAATTCCAAAACAATTTTTCACATATAAAATAAAAACCAAACAATGTACGCAACAACTGTCAAAATTTATTGAGTCAGCAAAATTATGTATGTCTGAACACTAAAAAATATCTACGCAATAAATCTAATATTGCGCAATTAATTTTGTCTGTCTGAACATGCTATAACTCAAAATAGTGTTGACTTTTCAAATATCAAATTATTACCTACAGTTAAAATAATAGGTAATTATGTGTGTAACAAATAACAATATACATACATACATATGTAGGTACCTACATAGCAATTATATCAATACATATGTACATATAACAATATCAACTTTAAATCCGTGCTGAAATGAAAGTAACAAGCCAAAATAAGGCAAACATATGTATGTCCATTATGTATGTAAAAATGTGCGTATAAATATAAAACAAAGTTACCCATCAAACCAAAAACTTCGATTTTGTAACGAATTTGAAAGTTTCGATTTGTAAAAATATGTCTTAACAATGTCGTTTAGACTATTCTTAATGTTTTCGTAATCATTTTTAATTGACTAAAGATCTGCACGTGATAAAACACTATTTATCTTGTAAATTTTATTAAATTTTTCATGTTAATTATATTTATCTATTGAACTAAAAATAATACAGTATTTTTCGGTTAATTGATCCTACGGTTAATTGGTTTCCACGCTTAATTGAACCACATGATCGGGCAAAAAAATATTGCATACGAAAACACATGTAAATTTCCTTGGATAATTGAACTCGGTTAATTGATTTTCCCGCTTAATTGGTTCAAATTCATGTCATCAAAAATAAATTTCCTCTTACTTTTACCCGGTTAATTGCATTATTATTGAAAAATAATCTGGCATTTTTGCACATACATACATATTTGACATCATTTGTGAAAAAATTTGTGTTTAAGTTTATGTTTTTTTTGTAAAACCAATATATGAATTGTTTATTATTTATTTAGTTTATAAATTTTATTTTTTTGTAAAACACATGTGCACACAAATAGTGCATTTAATAGTACATATGTACCTACAATAATAAATACATGCGATACACATACATATATGTATGTACATTTTTTCTGTTACTTGCCTTTTTTTTTGTTAAGGTAAAAAAAATTATTTTGAAAAACTTAAAGTGCACATATGCGATTTCTTTTAATTCATTAGAATGTAGTTCCAATTATGCGTGATTTCTGTAATTGAACAAATTGTTCAATTAAACGGGATTCTTGTAATTGAACGAATTGTTCAATTAAGCGGGTATCGGCTAATTGCTTCCCCGGTTAATTGAACAAAAAGTTGTGCAAATTTTGATGTGCAATTAACCGAAAAAGACTGTATTAACGAATTTTACCTGATTTTGCAATACTTACTTAATAATTAAATTTTTTAAAAAAATGTTTCTCTTCACAAACTCAATTTAAAACTTGTAAACATCAAATAGGTATAACTTCAGACATAATACAGAAATGTCTTACGGTAGAAAAACAAAATAAATATTTTGTATTATTGCCCATGCGCCCAACCATACGTACAAATATATATTATATAATTATATGTATGTATATATATATGTATGTATGCCTGAATGTTTTCATAAAAAGGGCATACCCTGCAGTTTTAAAAGTAGAATTTTAATCGAAATCGTTAAGTATTTCCCTAACGAAAATCCGACTAAATACTACAGTGGCCACAAGTAATGCAAGAGTTCGCCTTTGACTCTCTCACACATATACATGTAAAAAAAGTGTTTTTAAAGGTAAAATGAGCAGAAGTCAACTAAAACGTTGCATAAACAAAGAAAAAGAACAATTAATTGAATATTTTATAACTATTGAAAAAGAAATTTGATAAATAAAAAAATATGTATCAAAAAAAAAATTAAATTTCTGTAGTATTTTCATTTAGGAAATATCATTGTTGATCTAACTGGTACATTTTGACTAGAGAAATAGTTGGGAGTTGCTCACCAGTGATCTCATCGGTCTGATCGTGTCAAGTGATTACCGTCAATGTCATCCGTATGTTCAAATCGTCAGTCGAGTGCATTGCTAGTTGTTAGGCTGGTAGTTAGAGGAAATGACTGGCAGCTCGCGAAATAGCTAGACATTCGCTAGCTACGCCGACTGCAGGGTATTTAAAATACTTGCAAACAATAATATTTATACACACAGAAGCAGAATTACATATATATGTAAGTATTTGTGTTGAAAATGTTAATGTTTGTTGAATTTTAAAGTTCTAACTAAGCTTGATGTTGATCTAATAAATATATTTGAGCTATCCATGAATAAATAATAGAAGCTGTCGATGGATGTTGAAAAAATTTCGATTATCTTTATTTTATGTATGTACCTACGTACTAGTAATGTTACGAATACTCGTATTCGATTTTTCGACTATTTGCTTATTTTAATATATTTTTATTCGTATTCGACAAGTAAGTATTTTGTTACCAGAAATTAAACATTTTTCCTTTTATGGGATGTTTGTTTCATATAAATTAGATTATTTCTAAACAAAATATGTTTCAATCAGCAGGTTTTCCTTTAAGCAAATGCAAGCAAGTGCTTTGAGATTGATCAAAAATAATAAATAACAATTTTTATTTTCAATTAAGCGATTTTTACATATAAACAGTGCGTTCTTATCCGAATTCGACTTTATTCACATATATTTACCGTGTAGTACCTACACCATACCATAGCGTTTTAATTTACTTTAGCAAAAATAAAATTTCGGTTGTGAGTTTTGATTACATATATACAATTTTATAAACCTTTCAAAAATAAATTTAAAATAAATACTAATGTGCTCCAGTATCGAACTGAGGAGTCGCTCACTATAATTCTACCCACTAACCATTGTGCTACAGAGGCTTGCTAGTGTTGAATTTATATTAACTTAATTATAACTTTACGTATTTTTTCGTACAAACCCCTTTTTGTCACACATCTAAGCATGTGTGTGTAAAAATACAAGGCATTTGCTTTTGAAAGATCAACACATTCAAATCGTTATTTGCTTTTAACATACCAAGAAGCAGTGCTGCCACGACCAAAAAAATATTACAACCAAATTTTTTGAAAAAGTTACCAAATGTGACAAAATAACCAAATTTAAAATGCATTTTTTATTAACAAAAAATATTTAAATTTATTTAAAGTTGCATTACATACAGTTTATTTGCATTTTATACATACATAGTTAAATAATAATTGCAAAACAAGAAAACAAAAAAAAAAAAAAAATTCATACTAATAGTAAATGAAAAGGAGAAACTTAAATTGAAATCAGTTTTTTGTTTATTTGAGCCCTTATTCGTAAAAATAGTTTTTTTATAGGAGTTAAACCCGCCAAATGTTTATACAAAATTCATTTGATTGAAAGTTTATAAATTAAAATTTTTTTTTGAATAGGATCATTACAATAAACAAAATTTGTACTGCACATTTATAAAAAATAAGAAAGGAAAACAAGAAATTTTTTTTACATATTAATAAAATTCTTATTAATAAGTGAAAAACATAACAAGAAACTTAAATTTAAACAAACTTTTTAAAGTGTTTATTTATTTAAAATAGGCAATATTTGTACTTCAGAAAAAAATGTAATTGTTTTACAAAATTTTTCTTTTAAATAAAAATATCAATAGATTTACAATTCACAGTATTGAGATTAGAAATTATGTACGAATTTTCAATTCATATCTTTGGCAGACCATAAATAATGGGCAACATTTTGATTTTTGCACAAATATTTCGATTGGATAATATTGTTAATAGTTTTAAAATCAAGACTATTACGAAATTTGGTTTTGTTTAAATTAAGCTGTGAAAACATTCTTTCGGCTGCAGCAGAACTATGTGGCAATGATAATAAATTTTGTACGAAATAAAAAAATTGTTCGAAAGTTTTTTCCTTCATCCCATTTTTGTTTTGAAAGTTGTCAGGTCTAGTTAGATGTGAATCATTGAATATTTTTTGATAATTGAGTAGTACATTTAAGAGAGGTGTTGACAGTGTTGGGACCCAATCTTACTATGAACAGGTAATTAAAAATTTTAAAAATTGTTTTCAAAGTTTAACAAGTTATATATATAGTTAAAAAATATTCAAACGAAAAAAAGTCACCAAAATGAAAAAATATTCGCATCTCACATTGAAAAATAAAATTACCAATTTTTGTTAGAAATAACAAAAAACGGCAGCTCTGATACCAAGCACTATTCTACACACATAAAAAATTTCAATTTTTTTTTCACCAAAGCACATTATAAACATAAACATGTATGTATGTATGCACACACATCGTTTTTAGAACACTATACGTACCACAAAGTAAACTCTGTGGAAAAAAATGTCGCACACTGATGATTACAAATATACTATATATTTATATGTACATATGTATGTTAAAAATGCTTTTGTAGTTATCTTTTAAAATGTTGTATATTTGTCAATTTGTTTTTCATTTTAAAAATTGAAATATATGTACATAGGCTTGTAACTATTTTTGAAAATAATAAACAGGTTATTTTATACATATATATATATATATATATATATTTTTTAAATTAATATACACAAAGAACTATCTAGCCTCAGTAGCACGATGGGTCGTGTGTTGGATTATTGTGAGCGATTCCTCAGTTCAATACTGGAGTATTTATTTATTTTAAATTTATTTCTGAAAGGGTTATAAAATTGTATATATGTATGTAATCAAAAATCAGAACCGAAATTTTATTTTTGCTAAAGTAAATTAAAACGCTATGGTATGATACAGGTGTAGGTACTACACGGTAAATATACATTTGTGTATATATATACATAGGTATATATGTATTTTTCGGTTAATTCCACATCAAAATTTGCACAACTTTTTGTTTAATTAACCGGGGAACCAATTAGCCGATACCCGCTTAATTGAACAAATCGTTTAATTACAAGAATCCGCATAATTGGAACTACTAATGAATTAAAAGAAATCGCATATGTGCACTTTAAGTTTTTCAAAATATTTTTTTTTTTACCTTAAACGAAAAAAATGCAAGTAACAGAAAAAAATGTACATATATGTGTATACGCAGGTATTTATTATTGTAGGTACATATTTACTATTAAATGCACTATTTATGTGCACATTAGTTTTACAAAAAAATAAAATTTATAAACTAAAAAACAATTCATATATTGGTTTTACAAAAAAAAACATATACTTAAAGAATAAAAACAATTCATTTGCAATTAACCGGGTAAAAGTAAGAGGAAATTTATTTTTGATGACATGAATTTTGAACCAATTAAGCGGGAAAATCAATTAACCGGGTTCAATTATCCGAGGAAATTTACATGTGTTTTCGTATGCAATATTTTTTTGCCCCGATCATGTGCTTCAATTAAGCGTGGAAACCAATTAACCGTAGGGTCAATTAACCGAAAAATACTGTATACATAATTGAAATGAGCCGTCGCTAAAAAGTATTTTGTCACCAGTAAAATAACTTTCCCTTTTATGAGGTGTTTTTTGATATGTACATACATACATAAGTACCTATGTAATATGTCAATAACGAAGAATAAATAAGTACATAACTTACATAATTACTATTTGAAATAGCCCTACGTTAGAACAATGAATATTGTTTTAGCCTTCTCGAAATCGATAAACTGATACGTTCTGTTAGTCTGATTGGATAATATAAGTACATACATACATATGTACCTAAAATGTATAATAGCTACATATTTCTACATATTTC
Organism: Lypha dubia; assembly: GCA_947311025.1. Lineage (NCBI taxonomy): Eukaryota > Metazoa > Arthropoda > Insecta > Diptera > Tachinidae > Lypha > Lypha dubia. Next base: position 85,660,148 of record OX371261.1, read on the forward strand.
ATTTAAAAATATTTCTCGAATAATTTGCACAGAGTAGGTACATTTTCCAAAAAAAAAAAAATCATAAAAAAGTAGTACATAAAATGTACAAAAACATATTAATTTATATATATATGTATGTACATAAATGTGTGTATGTTAAAAATGCTTTTGTATTTAGAAGTAAAAAATATGTGATTTGTTTTTCATTTTAGATTCCTTTTAAACTCAGTGAGAAAAAAAGTAATGATAAAACATGCACACATACTGCTTACAGTATTATCAAAGGATATTAACAAAGGATATAAAGGCTTATTATATTCTGCGAATCACATATATATGCATTGGTGAAGGGTATATAAGATTCGGCACAGCCGAATATAGCACTCTTACTTGTTATTACATATTTTTCCCAACGTTTCGTGAATGTTTTGTTCACTTCTTCAGGGGATTTATTTATATTTAACTAAATTTGGAAAAACATCAAGTGTGTTAGATATCACATAAATAATAAAATAAAAATGTTTGAATAACTTACGAAGTTGTTGAAGTTATATTGTGAACATAATTATTAAATAAAGAACACCGCTTTTTATATGATGTACATATAATATAAAAACATTAAAATATTAAAAATTAAGGTTTTGGCTGTTTTTAATTATTACACTGTATATGGCGCTTAAGTTGTCAGTGTCTTCTTTTTTATTCATTGTTCTATGTATTTTCTGTTGTATTCTTAAGCTCTCGGTTGTGTAACGCTTTTTCCCATTATTTTCCTTGTTTAGTATTTTTGGTATGCCTATGGGGAACCCCCTCTCACCCACGATTGCAGATATTGTTTTAGATAATTTATTAGACGTGGTGCTAGCTGAACTAAAAAACAAAAATATTTATATAAAATACATAACCAAATACGTAGATGACATTTTGGCTGTGATCAACATTGACGACCAAAACGAGATTCTAAACACTCTCAATGGATACCATCCTAAAATTAAATTCACCATTGAAATGGAAAACGAGGGGAAAATATCCTATCTTGACACTACTTTACACAGAATTAACAACAAAATATCCTTTGATTGGTATACAAAAAACACCTCATCAGGAAGAATCATCAATTACAATGCCACACAACCAAAATCGCAAATAATTAACACAGCTAAGAACCTTGTGCGTAGAGTTCTGGACATAAGTGATGAACAATTTCACACGCAAAATATAAAAAAAGTCACGAAAATATTAATGGACAATAGCTTTCCCCCTCATCTAATCAAAATAATTACCAATTCCTGCAAACATCCACAAAACAATAGAAATGGCAACCCTAATGATGATAATAAACAATATTTCAGCATTAAATATATACCAGGCATTACAGACAACAAAAACATCAAATCTGTAATAAATAAAAGCAATATCTACTTAGCATACAAACCCAACAAAACACTAAGTACTATATTCACAAACACAAAAACACCAATCGACAAACTACAACAAAACAACGTAGTCTATGAGATACCATGTAAAGGTGATAGTGTCAGCGGGTGTGATCTTGTCTACATTGGCACAACAAAGAGAGCTTTAGAAACAAGAATGAACGAACATAAAACAGACATAAACAAAAACAAAGAAAGCACTGCTTTGTCAAAACATATACTGGAAACCAATCATGTACCTGACTTTGAAAATATAAAAATACTAAACAAGGAAAATAATGGGAAAAAGCGTTACACAACCGAGAGCTTAAGAATACAACAGAAAATACATAGAACAATGAATAAAAAAGAAGACACTGACAACTTAAGCGCCATATACAGTGTAATAATTAAAAACAGCCAAAACCTTAATTTTTAATATTTTAATGTTTTTATATTATATGTACATCATATAAAAAGCGGTGTTCTTTATTTAATAATTATGTTCACAATATAACTTCAACAACTTCGTAAGTTATTCAAACATTTTTATTTTATTATTTATGTGATATCTAACACACTTGATGTTTTTCCAAATTTAGTTAAATTTAAATAAATCCCCTGAAGAAGTGAACAAAACATTCACGAAACGTTGGGAAAAATATGTAATAAAAAGAATCTGCATTTTTATTGACATAAAACAAGTTAGGCCTCACCAGCTATTTAATAAAAATATTTATACACAAACAAATTGTATTGGCCAAAAATAAAACAAACAAAACAATAAATCATATTTTTTTACAATTATTAGATACCTCTTAAAGGAAATTAGTGGAATTAATCCCCACTATATAGTTTTAAATGAATTCAAATTAATCATTTAAAGTTAACGGATAAATAAACTGCCATCGTAGGTAGATATGATATAAATAGTAACTTACCCTTACACACAGCGCTGCATAACCCAGCCATCGAACAGCCGGTCACACACACAACTTATGCACAATGTATGAGTGCGGTTGTGTGTTTATCTTGTGTGTGCCAGCATTTAGCTATAAAAGGCGACACATGAGTTGATTGAGTTGAGTTGGTTGGCAGCTGCTAATGCGGTAAGACCTCTTATTAAACTTGTTTAATAGGAGCAATTATAACATTTATTTGTGCGAACTGAATTCTGTTGTGATGAGTCTTGGGCACGGCTAAAACAGAATATAGTGAAGGAGGTTGAATAGTGGTGTGAGTCTTGGGCACGACATCACTAGATAGCCTACTTCAGTACAAAACGACTGTAGCTAACTCTCAGAGAACACGGTGCGTTATTGTTGTGAGTCTTGGGCACCGCAACAATAGAACACTGATAGTGAGATAGATTGCTAGTGGTGTGAGTCTTGGGCACGACACCAAGAGCGATCCATACGCTGTTCTCTTGCTTCTGAGGGACAAGAGAACTAAAACAAAGTAAATAAACAACCCACGTATAATTTAGATACGTACTAACCTTAAGAGAAATAAAGTCATACGTGTTATAACGTACAATAGAAATTTTTAAGGCATTTTCTCTTAAATCAAAGAAGTAAACTAATCTGATAACGAGCCTGGACAACGCTGAGTATACCCCAGCTCCAAAGCGGAAAACGTATCGTTACAAGTCCTCTTACTGCCCAAGGAGAAACAAAGAGCCCTTATCATCCATAATTCAGCCACTTAATTCCCATGATGAAGCCCCTGATATCCTCAAGTTAGCATTTCGCGATATCATGGAAACGTCTGCTCAGTCATCTTTGCCTATGGCGTTACAGCCTTGGGTTATGACAGATGAAATGCTCTATAGTTTCTGGCTGCTCTTCATCCCCACAAATCCTACAGAAATCCAGAGTACCATTTTCGTACATGCTGGTCATTGCTATAACCTGCAGTGGCCAATTAACGCGCTTACTATGACTCTCAAAACCTTTCTATTCATTCCCAGAAGTAGATTACATTTACCTGAGTCTAGTTCTGTCCATATAGCTCTCGATACTCTACAATCATCTCTATTCCTCCAGAAATGATTGGTTCTGCTAATCAAGCAATTACTGAGTTCCCTGTAGTAGACCGCGCAGCCCTCGTTCAGTCTATCAGATTTGACCCAAAGATCGCTATTCGGAATGACTAGTGATGGCGTCCCAGAGGATATGGTCTCCCGTCTGCTAAAACGAATTTCTTTCATGAATGATGTATGACCTGTTGCTCCTGTACCTACAAAACCCGCTTCCGTAAGCCTAATCAAACTCCTTGCGCCGTTCTCAACAAAAGTTCTTCAATGAGAAGAAGGTGAAGGACGACGTCCAGCCTTAGGGGTGCTCCTCTAGGCCCCAGTAATACCCAGCGGAGCACACCTGTTGACCTGTTGCACCCAGCTTCCTTTCCCCAACGCCTCCCACCGTACGACACATCCATAAGAAATCACTGGCCTGACAATGGATGTATAAATCCAATTAGCCAACATCGGTTGGAGATCCCAGTTCCTCCCAATGGAGTTCCTGCATGCATAGTAGGCATTGAGCCTTTCTTGTATGTTTTTTTTCAAAGAAAGTCTGGTCTCTAGACAAACACCCAAGTATTTGGCTTCTTTTGCTAGTTTTAACTCCACCCCGCCAATCCTAGGTAGCAAACAACTATTTTTTTGTATCTCCTGCATCGTTGTGACCGGTTTGATCCCCAGTTTCTTATTATTAGCCTTTCCTAACTACAAATATTCGTTCCTTTAAAAAGCTTTGAAAATCCTGACGATGTTTGCGGGTAGATTTTGCGTTAATTTGTGTATTAGACCTTTATTGAAAGCTTGTGAAACATCAATAAAGAGCGCATAACAATATTATTTTTTTTTCAAATGTATTTCGAACTACATTCACCAGTTTGTAAATTTTTTCGATAGTGTTATGCTGTCATCGAAACCCGAATTGATGATCTGGAATGCATCTAATACTAGCACATATATAGCTTTTCAAATATTTTTGACATATTAGGCAATAAGCTAATGGGCCTATACGACTCAACCTTCGTATGATCCTTTCCGGGTATAATAGTAATCACCGAGACCTTTCATTCTGTTGGATAGTGTTCTCGGCGTAGAATACTATTAAAAATTAATAGTATTATTCTTTTGTTTATTTTATCGACACTTGGTGATTTTTTCGTGTTAAGACTAGTAATAGCCTTTTCAATCTCCCCAATACTAAATCTCAGTTACTGGTACAGGTAGCAGTTCAACAATGTCAGCAGAAATGGTGTAAATACTTTTTCTAAGTGTTTAACATAAAGACTACCTTTTTCAGCATCAGTTCTTGCCCAGTCATCATTCGAAGCTCGTAATAGAAGTTTGTATATCACCGGCTTTTTAAGTCATCTGGCTGCACGCCATAGCAAATAATATGTTTGGGAAGTTGCATCGATTTCTTGAAGAAATTTTTGCAGCCAAGCTGTTCTTTCTCAGGCAGTAGCGTTGGTCGACCGACTATAAGAAAACGTGTTAAGCGGAATTCACCAATATTGTCGGAAGAGGAGCATGAAACCTAACCTTACGTAAATATTGGTGCACCAGAGAATTTGGCTGTGAGTCCTTCTACTAAGAATATTCCGCAGCGCGAGCGGTCTATATATATTCTGATTCTTCTTCATCGACTTCCTCGTCGAATAGTAGCAGCAGCAGTATCAGCAGTAATGCTATTTCTAAGTCTAGGTCTCCTGAAACTCGCTGTAGTTCTAAGGATGCAGTACTATCCTCTCTGCCATGTAACCAAGAAAGAAACGTACCAAACAATAATGTTCCCGAGCAAGTTATGAATCCAGTACGTAAATCTTGCAAAATACGTAAATCTTTTGTGAGCGAATGGTTGTCAAATAAAGCAAAAATATTAAGAAACACCGAAAAATCTTACACTTCTCGTTCTAAGCCACAAAACAAATGTCTGAGAGATGCTTGAAACCTCCGTATGGTGAAAAATGGTAAAACTCAACCACGAAAACTGATACATAGCTTTTATTTCCAAATTAATGGAGAGCCTATTCATAAGGGGCAAACACGGAAATAACAGAAAAGTTTCAGAATCTATTCGCTAGGGTGGCAGAGATTATATCAATTCAATATTAAGACTGGAATTTCACTTTTTAAGAAAAACTCGTCAAGGGAATATATTGATCAGGAAAGTCGCTCAGTGATCTTTAGAGATTATAAAACCTTGTGTGACTCTAATAACGTGCCCTATGCAAATGAAACTTTGTACTCAAGAATTTTCAATGGTGAATTTAATATCAGTTTCTTCAAGCCGAAGAAAGACAGATGTGAACTTTGTGTACGTTATATGAACGCCCAAGGTGATACGAAGAAAGACTTCGAAGTCTAGTATTTAAAACACATTGAAGAGAAGGTCCTTTCCCGAATTGAAAAAGACGCTGATAAAAAAGCTCTGGTCCAAATAAAATGATAGCAATTTATGATTTGCAAGCAGTCCTGCAACTTCCACGAGGCAATACATCTATTTTTTATTACAAATCCAAACTTAATACCTTCAATTTTAATGTGTCTCTAATTGGTGAGATAAAACCGATTGTTTCTATTGGTATGAGGGAGAAGCAAACCGCGGAGCTGTTGAAATTGGATCTTGTATGTTCAAGTTTATTCAAAATAGTGTGGTAAATTACGATGGATCAGGCTTAGATCTAATATTCTACTCTGACAATTGTTGTGGTCAGAACAAAAACAGATTCATAATTTCGATTTACTTGTATGCGCTGTTAAAATTCCCTATAATAAAGTCTATAATACACAAGTACCTAATTACTGGACATACACAAAATGAAGCTGACTCTGTTCCTTCAACAATAGAAAAACAAATACCAAGAAGACTCAGGTCCAATTTATGTACCCAGTCAATACGTTGAAGCTATTAAATGCGCTAAGAAGAAAGGCAATCCCTACACCGTAAAATGTCATCTAGTGATTTTTATTCATTGAAGCGTCTATCTGAGGATATTGGGTTAACTAGAGCAAAGTCTTTTAAAATTTCTGAGGTGAAGATTTTCCAACTGTTGCAGGACGATCTTACGAAGCTGTTGTTTAAAACCTCTTTTAAAGATCTTCAGTTATCCAAAACAGTTTTAACGCGAAAAAAAAATCTTAATTCAATATCCCTCAAACTCGCGTATCGATCTAAACCGAAACTCAAAGAAAATAAACTGAAGGATATATTGGATTTATTACAAAATAATCATATTTCCCCTTTAATGAGTCTTTTTATAAACATCCTAAGTGAGTAATTTAGTTTTTTTTTAGTTTATTGTAAGTTCACGTAAAAAGAATATAATTACCTATAAAGAAGTTTGGTTTGATTTTTTTTCTTATTTTAAAAACATGTTAAAGAGAAGGTTTTAATTAGTTTTTTTTTCTTATTGTAGGTGCCTAAATTTTGTAAGTAAAGACAGTTAAACAATAAAAGTAATGATGATGATTGCATTTAGACGTATGTTTAAGAAAAATAATTTCATGTTAGTTTTAAGATTATTTTTTTATATTGTTATCGGCCAGCGAGTGAATTAAGACTGATGTTTAATTAGGCCAAAACTAGTAATTTATAACTAAGAAGTTATTTTTTGATGTTTTTATTTCATTGTAATGAGAAGTTCATAATTTGGTTACTTTTTCTTTATTTTTAATTAATATTGAAGACTTTTAATAATAAAAGTTGCTGATTACGTACATTATAATATGTATTATTTTTTAAACTACATAAATTTTAATCCAAAATAAAGTCATATATATATATATTTAGTCCTTTAAAATTCCTAGTTGGAACATAGGGCCATTACAAATGATTTGCATTGAATTCTGTCTGTTGCCAATCTTTTAGCTTCGCTCCAACTCTTTCCAGCTGTGCGTAGTTCAGCTTCTACTTGCCATCGCCATGTATTTGCTGGTCTGCCTCTTCGCCTGCTGCCTTGAGGGTTGTATTCAATTGCTTTTCTGGTGACGTCAACATGTGGCTTTCTGAATGTATGACCCAGCCAATTCATCTTTCGCATTCGTATGTCAACTGTGACAGGGTTTTGTTGCGTTTTTTGCCATAGATCGTTGTTTGATATAGTGTCTGGCCAGAAGAAATGTAATATTCTACGTAAACATCAGTTGACAAAGACTTGAAGAGAGTACGAATCTCTTTCCGTGATATTCCATGTCTCGCTTCCATATAATAATACCGACTTTACATTTGAGTTGAATAATTTCAACTTCGTGCGAAGCGTAATACGGGATGAACTCCAAACTTTGTTTAAAGCACCAAATGCTTGGTTTGATTTTGATATTCTGTATGCAATATCTTCTTTACTACCACCAGATGACGTAATTATGCTACCAAGGTAACAGACATGATCGACATTATCAAGGGAATGGTTCCGAATTTTTAAAGATTCGTTGTTGTTTGCATTAATACGCAATGATTTCGTTTTGGAAATGTTGACATTGAGACCAGCTTTTGCTGCACACTCCACAAGAAGATTGAGTTTGTACTGAAGGTCGTTGTAGCTATGCGACAAAAGACATATGTCATCAGCATAGTCAAGGTCATCCAATCTACCTTATAACCCAAAGGTTATGCCACGATCACCTCTCATTGATTGCGTCATAACAACATCCAAAACGATATTAAAAAAAAACGGGGAGAGCACACATCCTTGTCTCACTCCTTTACCGACCGGAAATTTGGTACTTACAAGCCCCTCGTGTAAAACACGGCAAGATGCGTCATCATACAAACACTTAATAAGTTCTATCAGAGTGTCTGGAACTCCTTTGCATTTAAGAGCGCCCCATATAGCCTGTTGTTGCAACCTGTCGAACGCTCGTTCAAAATCAATGAATAGTAGATAAGTTAAATGAAAACACATTTAGGTTTGAATACTTGACTGCAACTGAACTTTATTTATTCTTAAAACTACAAAATCATTTTTTTTGAATACAATTTTTTTATTGATAATGCTTATTTACTAAAATCTATTGAGCAATCGAAATCGATAAAATCGCCAACAAAGTATTTGTAATATGAGAACACTTAAATGTAAGTGTTCTACTTAAATGTTTGCAGTTCAATAAACCAAACAATTCCCAGTAATGAAAACAACGAACAGTTTAGCGTTGAACTAATCAAAACAATATTTAATAACAAAAGCAATGATCAGCATGTTAAAGTACTATGACCCTATGGTTCGATGCACTCAGAAAAGAAACAACAAAAAAACTGTCGTAATAAAATGGAAAGTAATAAAAATTGAAATAAACATTTTCGTTGTTAACTGATATAATGGGGATCTCCATTCAACCGATTGCTCGACTATAACTCTCAGGCTGCTAACCTGGTCGATACAAGATTTACCTTTCCTAAACCCTGCCTGTTCATTACGCAGCAGTGGTTCGATGATAGTAGCGAGCCTTTTATTGAGGATGTAAGCAACAATTTTGTTTGTCATATTAAAAAGTGTAAGGCCCCTCCAGTTCTTTAGTTCTGACAGATTACCCTTTTTCGGAATCTTTATTATAATTCCTTCGTTAAGTTCTTCGGGGAGATATTTGTTAGACCAAAAGTTCTCTATCAGGGGCTTAAGTAAATTGGCAGTGATGTTGCAGTCTGCCTTTAGAAGTTCAGGTGGGAGAAAGTCAGGACCTGGGGCCTTATGGCATTTCAAAGATTTGATTGCAGATATAATCTCTTCAATATTAGGTGGTTCAACATTATTGTTATTATTTGATCGGTGTTCAGAGTCTGCGCAATTGCAAATAACCGGTCCATCAGTTGTTAAATGTCTACTTAACATTTCTCTATAATGTTCCTCCCACATTTTGACCTGGTCTTCCTTATTGTGCACTAGCTCATTAGTTGAGTTTTTTTTAGAGGTTTTGTGTTGACGGTATTACGGCCTGTGAGGGTTTTAGTTATCTTATACAGATCTCTTGTTCTCATTGTTTGACTTGCATTTTCAGCCTTATCAGCAAGATCATCCACCCACTTCCTCTTATCTGCCCGTGCACTGCGCTTTACCTGGCGGTTTGAATCATTATATTTTGCCTGCCACTCCGATTTCGCTTGTCTCGTCCTTGCATTATCAAGAGAATTTTTTAAGAGTTTACGGCTTTCAATAAGTTCCTAGGTGTGGTTCGATATCCATGGTTTATGCCCCTTCTTTATATACCCAAGATGTTTCTAGCCAGTTTCAAATAATATAGATCTGGCATGCGACCAGTATTGTGCAGGGTCGTGGCATCCATTATTAATCAGTAGTGCGCTTCTCGTTTGAACTTCAGTTGTATATGCTGTTGATGTCGGTGCATCTGACAGTCTTTGAACGTTTATGAACGAGTCATAACATTCATCAAATTAAAAGTTTCCTAAAAGTTAGTTAAAAAAATACAATTTTGCTATTAAATTTACAGCCCGATAATAAATATATAAATAATCTATATTTCAGCAATCTGAATATTATAGTTTTTAAATTATTGACGTCTAGATGAACAAAAAACTTTTAAAGTATTTAATATTATAAGCTATTTTTGTATTCTGACACTTATTTTGCCGGGAAGCGATATGTTGGAATAATATAAAAAACATATGTATGTAATTATATTTAACAATGCAATATAAAATGAATTACAAACTATATACATATACACCTAATCCTGTTTTTAAACGGCATTTTTTTACACGAATATAATGTTAAATTTAAAGTAATACGTTTGACGGATATAAACTCATCCCGTTTTTGGACGGTCTTTTTTGAAATAACACGGTTTATGTACACTACACTCTCAAAACTGTTTAGTTAGGGAATTTCCAGATAATGTGTAAAAAAGTGCTACCGAATTCTTTAAAAAAATTAAAACAAAGAGACTTGGGATATGGTAGCGTAAAAAAGTACACACATTAATTTTTTATGCACACATCACTATATGCACCTTTTTACACGATTTTTTTTTAAACGGTACGACTTGAAACGTATCTACCGTGTATAATATTTTATTCGAATAAATGTACTCAAGAATTTATGTTTTGAAAATTTTTATATATTATATCTACGAGTATATGTAATTTTTCGGGATTCCGAAAAAATCCCGGAATTCCGGGATTAAATCCCGAATCTAAAAATATAGTCCCGATTGGCATTGTTATGGTTGAATTAAAACATTATTTTTATTATTTAATTATTATTATTTTTATTTATTAACCACAGACCACTTTAAAATATTATTTAGCCTTCACAGGGACCCGCTTTTTAAGGCTGGTGTTTGATCAGGTTAGTTGTTACGTGTTAAAGAATATTCCCGAACTGCTTTCTGTCAAGACTCTACAGACTAGAACATCCATACCAAATCACCCTCCGCTTTTATACGCAATTTCGCTGTCTGATTGAACGATGCTGCTGACGTTCGCTGCCGCCGGCGTGGTCATTGCTAAGTGTGTTAGTATGCAAATTCAGCATATTCATACCCGTGGAGCTTCCAGCCGATTGTGGTTCTCACGATATTGCAATGTCAGCATATATCTGTAGGAAAATTACTGGCATATATATGTATGCAGCGGTATTGCAACGTCAGCATATGTCTGTAGGAAAATTACTGGTAATAACGTCAGTAATGCATGCAGCGGTATTTTGCTGCCGTTGGTATTTTTGTTGGTTGAGGGAAAATAACTCAACGTCAGTATGTGTATGCAGCGCTGATACTTTTGTTGGTTAGGGGAAAATGACTCATAACATCCCTCCCCCTTGCGGACAAGAAACATCCTGTCTTAGGATGTTTCGTAGCAATCCTTCTGGAATCAAGTCAAAATAGATGTGTGTATACATCCGACTACCTTGGCGATACAGCTTTGGCAGCTCTCGGAGTAATATGTAATGATCTCTCGAGCCTCGATTGCCTGAAGGTTCGCAGTTTACCATTAGTTGGTGACTGCTGAGTGTCTGTCGACTTGGTACGTTTGCTCCGTCACCAAGGAAGAAATATAATATTGTTGGTGAATTGTTGAGGTTGTTACTGACTTTGTAGTTGTCATTGCCAACGGAACTGGTCATTCCGTCTATGTATGTGTTGTGGTATCGTATATAGGTTTTGCGGTTGTGTGAGGTTGATAGATATAGGCTGCTGTTGATGATTGTTGGATTCTTCATTTTTAACGGGATGATGATTATTGGTTGATTTTAAAACACGGGTTAATATTTTTAATCTTATAACTAACAATTTTTTCTTAAGTATCTTTATATATATAATTCTACTGTACGTGCGTTGTAACTGAACTCCTCCTAAGCGGCTGGACCGATTTCCATAAATTTTTTTGTATGCGTTTGGGTGGCGCCCCGGGTGGTTTAGATTTACAATTCGGTCCAATTGGACAAAGGGACGTGGTACCTCCCATACAAACCACATATTAAAAATCTATTATTTCTGCTCCTGATAACTGTATTTGAACAAAATTTGGTACGTCGGTTCAGTGTGCATTTTTTTAGTGCTGCTTCAAATATAGGCGGGATAGGACAAAGGTGCGTGGTACCTCTCATATAAACCACAAATTAAAAATCTATTATTTCTGCTCCTGATAACGGTATTTGAACAAAATTTGGTATGTCGGTTTGGTGTGCATTTCTTAAGTGCTTCTGGAAATATGGGCGGGATTGGACAAAGAGGCGTGGCACCGCCCATATAACCCATAATATTAAATCGCCATATTTTGCGCATTTTTTTGCCTACGTCAATGGTATTTGGTACATATGGTATTGGCATAATTTGGAATACGTACCAGGAGAAAAGTGGGTGGGACCACGCCCCTTTTTTAGGAAAACCAAACCCTTGGACCGATCTTCCTGAAATTTTCATAGCATGTTACTGTGACTCTGGAAGGAATAATAGCCTATATGAAGTTTTGATTGGACAAAGAGGCGTGGCACCACCCATATAGCCCAAAAATTTAAATCGCCATATTTTGGGCATTTTTTTGCCTACGTCAATGATATTTGGTACATATGCTATTGGCATAATTTGGAATACGTACCAGGAGAAAAGTGGGTGGGACCACGCCCCTTTTTTAGGAAAACCAAACCCTTGGACCGATCTTCCTGAAATTTTCACAGCATGTTACTGTGACTCTGGAAGGAATAATAGCCTATATGAAGTTTTGATTGGACAAAGAGGCGTGGCACCGCCCATATAGCCCAAAAATTTAAATCGCCATATTTTGGGCATTTTTTACCTACGTCGATGATATTTGGTACATATGGTATTGGCATAATTTGGAATACGTACCAGGAGAAAATTGGGTGGGACCACGCCCCTTTTTAGGAAAATTAAAAGTCGTAATATAGTCTTAACTACTGGACCGATCGTCATTAAATTTTCACAATAGAATATATAAATACTTTTAATTTTATTTTATAACGAGGGGGGTAGCGAAGCAGACCGGGATAAGCTAGTACTTATATAAAAATTTCTTTTCTTACATATTGTTAACAACTTTTTCTTATTACTATTATTTCTTATTATTATTATTATATTGAATATTTTGGATTGTTATACTCAACTAGTTACAGGATTTTATTTATATGATTTCAAAAAAAATTTTTACATATATTTGCTTGTTTCGTTTTTTAATTCTAATTATTTTGATCAAAAATTTTAATTTTTAAATATTTGTTATTTGTTTGTTTATTTCTAAGTTTTATAAGTTAAGTTTGTATCATTATTTGGTTGGTTTTTTATTTTTGTATATATTTCTCTCAATTACTTATTAATAGTTGAGAAGAGTTGTTTTAAAAATATAATTCTTATAATTTTCAACTTTAAATTGTATGTATGCCTGAATAATAAATCGTATTTTGTTTAACATTTTTCATAAATTTAATATAAATCCAATTTTTCTTAATCTACTTTTACGATTGCAAATATGTATTTTATTTTCTCTATTAAAAATTTTCGGCCTTAATACAAGTCTTGACTGTTAATTTACAGGACAACATTTACAGGAATTAAAAAAAAAATTATTAACTTTATTTTTATGTGGCAGTTTTCTCTTAAAAAAAAATTAAGTAAGATATTTTTCTTAATAACGTAAGTACTAAATAATAGAAAAATAAGATCTTCTGCCTACAGATAGAGATTGTAAAAATGTTAGTGTAATCTTTTTCGATTCAAGTTATTTTCAAAATTATATGAATTTTCTATAAGTGTATTGTGTATGAGTATGACCTTAATTTTTATTTAATATTAAATTGTATGTATGTATGACAAATTCTTTGTTTGATATTTGAAAAAAAATTTTAACATTGGCTTTATTTACATTTCTAACCTCATACAAAACAAGGGAAATAAAAAATTTTTTAAACTGATAATTAAAATTTCTTCGAAAAATTGTAAAATGAGTAGGAAAAGCTTCCACTTCATTTTTGCATTTTACAAAATTTCAACTGATTGAAGCACTTTTTTTTATTAAAAAGTGAGTTCAGTTGCATTTGTTAGTGTTTTGTTAGCGAAAAAAAATTTAATACTTTTGTTGTTTCCGTTGATCTGAAAGAAAAATTATACATACGCGTATAATTATTTTCAAATCAACAACAAACAGAAAAAAAATGCGAAAAGTATTTTATTATTGTTACTGTTTGCATTTCCATATTCCCACATATACGTATATATACATATGCACATACGTACATTAAACTATGCAGTTTGATTTAGGGCCAAATTTACAGTAATTAGTTAGCTATTAGTAAACTAAAATGAAAACTATTGTTTAACTAATACTTCATATTCACAGTGTATTATTTAACCAACACTCTTAATATGAACAAAGAATGGTAACCCTATCAAACTATTAACTTTCAGTACTGGCAACTCTGTTATAGCATATGGCTTTTGTTTACATTTGATATATTCTTTCTTAAAAAATGGCGTATGCATTCAAGAACTTGCCACGCCACCTGCTAAGACTTGCTAAGACGGAATATATCCATAAAATCTTTTTACATTACGTTGGCGACGCTCAGCAACAATATTCCGCGTATTATCAGTATCACTTTCAATATCGGACTCCGTGTTTTCAATTTCACATGCCATATCTAAAATTTTTCACAAAACAAAAATACTAATAATAAATTCCAACGAATCAGCTGTTGTCTAACTGTTAGTTAACCAATGACGTTTGATGGTTTAACTAATGTTAAACTAGAAGCTGTAAATCAAATATTATTAGTTAAACTATTGCTATTAGCTAACTAATGACTGTGAATTTGGGCCTTAGTTGTCATTGGCCGTGAAATTGTCTGGCAAAATTTTGCTGTGGAATCATGTTTCATAACCAAGTACTCATGCAAAAAAAAAAACGAACCAAATAACCCAGTTGGAAATTTTTGGATTTTAATTTGAGTTCAATTCTTTGTTTCAAATTATAAATTAAACCTATACTTAATTGATTTCGTTAACCTTTGTCATTGTTGATGCATAAATGGCTGACAATTTTCGTCACTGAACATAATTGTGAACAGTTTTGCATTTCAAGTTTTATGCAATACCTATAACAATTTTGTATTCATTGCGCCATGAATCAATCACAACTTTGTAAGAACTATTGGGCTCAATAATTGAGCGATTATTGCTATAAATGTGTATGTATATTTTGCTATACATATTTTATATCGTTATAATTTTTTACTCAATTGGATGTCTATGCCAATTGGGTCGCTTTTTGTTCATGTATTTGAGTTCTAGTATATTTCATACAATAATTTTGGAGAACATTAAAACTGCACTAATGCACAAATTTAAAAATTAAATCTCATTGTGCAGTCTTGAAAACAAAATGAAACGGTGCGGTTACAAAATGTTACAATTTATAAAATTGTAAAGTTGTAAAATTCGATATAAAAAAACAAATTCATTAAGTGAACAAAACAAAAAAAATTTTCCGTGAAGTGACAAAAAGTTTTCAACAATTTGAAGAAAGAAAGGAAAAAAAACAAAATCCCTTGCAATTGGATTAAAAAGCAGGACTAAATAGATTTCCGCAAAATAAAATATTGAGTTAATTATACGCAATTGAAGTTGTAATATAATAAAAAGCGTTCAACGTCTGTTCAAGTTGAGTGGTATGTTAAGAGTGTTTTATTATTCTCCTTTGTTCTATAACTACTACTTATATTTATATGCATCGAGTTATCGAGACTCGACGAGACTCGATTTATATTTAATATACGAGGGTGGCACTACACCTCCCCTTTTTATAAAAACAATTTAATTATAATTATATTTTCAGTTTAAATATTTTTAAGTTTTAATTTAAAATTTAATTATAATTATATTTTTAGTTTAAATATTTTTAAGTTTTAAAAGTAATTTGTAATTATATTTTTAGCTTAAATAGTTTTAAGTTTCAAAAGTTTTAATTATAGGTTACAAAAGTTTTAGCACATAGGCATTGATCACATGCCTATGCACCTCCCTTTTTATAAAAAAAATGTTGAAACAAACAAGGTGATCAATCTTGTTTGGTTCGAGATTTTTCATAATATATTTTTATATTTTATTTAAATATTTATTTATATATATTTATTTATTTATATATATATATTTTATTTAAATATTTATTTATATCTAAGATTTAATTTAAATTTTGGGTTTTTGTTGTTATATATAAAGTTTTGTTATGTTCTATATATGTGCATATCTAACAAAATGCTTTTGTTCATATTATTTGTTTTAAATTTCTTCAAATTTAGTTTATTAATATATATAATATATTATTTTTATTAGATTTAATTGCGAAAATATTTAAAAAAAATTTTTTTTTTTATAGGTTTTGTTTTTAAATAAACAAATTTATAGTTTAAATAAATTTTATGTTTTTTTTTTTCATAACATGTTATTATTATTGACCGTAGCCTCGAAAGCAAATAGACTAATCTATTTGTTTCGTTAATAAACTCAAATTTAACAGGTGGCAGTTGTTTAAAAAAATTTTTTTTTTTTTTATATTAGTTTTATGCGCTTCTTTCTTTCATCAATGTAAATAATTTTGTTCTAATTTTGGCAGATTTTTGCTGAAATCAAGTGAGAATCTATAATAAATTTTCAGTGTGCGTTGTTTTGCTCTTCACTGTTTTTCATTTCATCTTTGTGTATAGTATATAAAAATAAAATGTTTTCCATACATATGTATATGAATCACTATGATTTTTTTCATTTATATGTATTTAACAATCCAAAATTCAATGTATGTATATACATATGCGCATATTCATAAATTATCACTAAGTGTTAACGTTTTTAAGTGTATATTTAAGTTATTCACAGTTGGTTACTTTCAGCAAACAAAGTTTCCACTTAATTATGGGTACAGTTGTAACTAAATGCCAACTAACTAATACATTCAAAGAACAGCTGATGATTGCTGCTTGCGTCCATTTTTATTGCGTCCAAAAAACATCAATACAAAAATAAAATAAACTAGAGATGTGTTTTTGGTCAGCAAAATTCTGTTGAATAATTTTATTTTTACACGCCGTTCTTTTAAATGATTTATATACCAACTTTGAACAAAAAATTACTTTTTTAGAAATTATATGAATGTTTTAAAGAACAAAAATTGTTTTAAATAGCTTTGTTAGCTTTTTAGTTAATAATTTACTGTAATCGTTCAAAATATTATCGACATTTTGTTTTCTCTATATGCCAATATGCTGGGTTGCATTTCTTTTACCAGCTGAGAGCTGTTGCTCCGCTAGTTATGAATTGTGAATAAGATCTATAACTATCTATTAACTATTTTTTAGTTACTGTTTTATTAGTTTCGACTTTGGTTATGATTTCTGAATATGCGCCATAGTTATTAACATGTATTTATTTTAAATTGTTTGACAGGCTTATGTACATGAATCGCATGTTTTTGTAGGTATGTATATATAAATAAAATATTCTTATAGGTACGTACATATGTATTTGTTATGAAGTTCGTTAGTTTAAGTTGAATCAGTTTTAATAAATTGTATTACTAGTTAGTATTTGTAAATATGTTTAATAAGAAATATTTTGTATTTATGGTACAAAATATTATATATGTATATATGTGTATATAATAAGCAATGAAAAAAGATATATGTATGTGTGTTTTTCGATGCTTCAGTTACCCACGTTGCTATACGTTTTTGCTGTCTTCTCTGTTTCTTCGTTTTGAATTGGTTGTTATTGTTGTGTCTGTGTTGTATATATTGATGTTTTTATTCTGTTGGTTTTTGGGCTGGTTTTTTGTTGTTGTTGTTGTTGTTGTTGTTGTTGTTGATGATATTTGTTGATTTTTTTTCTTTCTTGTATTTTATTTTATACTTTTCTTTTGACTTATTTAGTATATGTATGAGCATTGTTTTTCGTTACTTTTCCAATTTTTTTCTTGTAATGTTTTTAAATTTTCATTTTTTTCAAGTCTCTATTTTTATTGTTTGTTCTGAGTTCTTTGTTATTATTTTATTTGTTTTCATTTAGTTTTATTTTTAATGTAAGTACATACATATATAATTTTTCAATTTCATTTTTTCATTTTTATTTTGTTTCAGTCAGTGTTTTATTTTCATTGCGTTATTTTTTTTCATTTTTCTTTTCAGTTAATTTTCATTTCGTTAGCATTTTTGTTCTGTTGTCATTTTGTTTTATTTTACTTTGTATGTCCCTGTCCAGACTTGCAATTTTATTAGATGCAATTCTTGGTTTTTAGGCGAGAGAGGTAAGAAGCTTGGGGAGGGGTACAGAGTTTCATGTGCTCGGCAATTCTCTTTTGCCTTGCAATTCGCACTGGATTCTATGTGTATTTGACGTTTTATTGTATTTCTTCAATTATATGAAAAACAAAATAAAACGAAAATTAAATTAATATGTGATGCATTACAGTTTTTTAAAATTGCAAAATTAGATTTTTATAATGTGGACACTTATGCAATTTTTCATATGTTTTGTTGTAGATCATCTAATTTTTCTGCTAAAATTTTTGTTGGTATTGTTTTAATATATTTTTGTAATGACTTGTTTCCAGTTTTCTTTCTGTTTTAGATTCTTTCTGTGTTTTAAAGTTCTTTTTATGTTTTTTTTCTACAGTTGTTTTTAACTGGTATTTCTCTTATGAGTTTTTAGTTTTTCAAATTTTATTTTTACGTGACTGTACTTTTTAATTTCTTGTTTTTCTCATTTTACTCTTCCATTTTTGTTCTTGTGATGTTTTTTAAATTTATTGTTTTCAAGTCTTCCTATTTTATTGTTTGTTATGAGTTCTTCTTTATTATTTTATTTGATGCTTATTGTTTCGTTTTCATTTAGTTATAGGTATTTTAACTTCAGTTTTATTTGTTACTAAGTGTAATTTTTTTGTGTTCGGTTGCCATCTTTTTTCGGATAACGTTTTTCTTATTTTATTTTTTTTTTTTTTTTTTGTATATAATTTTCACCGGTTTTGTTCAATTTTTTCTTTGGTACAGTTGTACCCACAGTTTTTGTGTGTGTTTTTTTTTAAATGTCTAATTTTTAGTTTTTTTCAGATATCGTTTTATTTAAAAAAATGGTATTTTTTCTTTATTATATCTAGAAATTTTCAGTTTTTATGTCAGATATTTTTTTTTTTTTTTTTGTAGCAAAAATTCTTTCTATGACTGTACCTTTTTTTTCTCTTTTTCCATTTTTCTTATACATATATTTAATATATACATATACTAATTTAGTTTATTGTTTGTAATTGTTTAATTGTTATACATATGTATGTATGTACATATGTACACTGAAATTAAAAGAACATTGTTTCTTTTTCGATTTGAATTGTTAGTTTTTGTTGTTGTTTTTCTTTTTAAATGTTTTATAATGTTATGTACGTATATATGTACACAAGTTGATAATAACTGATTTTGAAAAATGATTTTGCACAATTAATGTTTTTGCTTTTTTGTAAATTTTGTTGTTGTATGGTGTAGAAGAATTTTGGTTTTAATTATTTATGTACATGTGTATGGACATATGTAAATGTTTGTTTTTATTTATATACCTACGACGTTTTTTTTTCTCGTCGACTGTAATTTTTTATATTAATTTTTTCCTCTGTATGACTTTTTTTTAGCTGTTTATTTTTGCCTTCTTTTTTTTTAAATTATACATCTATTTTTTCTCCTCTTCCATTTTTCTTTTTTGGTGTTAATTTTTTTTTTTAATTTTAATTCATATTTTTTTGTTAATTAATTTGCCGTCGCAAATTCAACTGTCATGGTCGCCATGTAATATAATAAAAAGCGTTCAACGTCTGTTCAAGTTGAGTGGTATGTTAAGAGTGTTTTATTCTTCTCCTTTGTTCTATAACTACTACTTATATTTATATGCATCGAGTTATCGAGACTCGACGAGACTCGATTTATATTTAATATACGAGGGTGGCACTACAAAGTGTACAAAATTTGTAAAGCCAACATTTTTCTTCCGCATAATGGTTTCAACAGAAAACGATAAGAATAATTCCACCAGCAGCCGGTCGTCTAGAAGCCAAAAAAAAAAAATGTCCAATAAAAAAACGCAGAAATACAGGTAATTTGAATGTCTGCATTAACCCGTTCCTCTAAATTATATCGGTCTTTTCTTTCTTTTTTTAAATATGTTATTAAATTAATCTTTCCGATATGTTTCATTAAATTGGTGTAGAGTCTGTTGAACTTCGTGCTAAAAACTAGTGGGTATTTGACTATAGGTTCTGCTACTAAATTTTTGCTTTAATTATGCTGTTTATGTGGTTGCTGTTTTTAATTTTTGGTTTCTCTCGGTTTCCTTTAAATTTGGTGTTTAGTTTTGATTTATACTTTTAAATATTTTAATTTCAAAATATTGTTCTTTTTCTTTTTAAAGTTTTTCTTGAATTCATTTACTGCTTTTTTCTATAAAAATGCTCAGTGTTATTGTCCAACAAAATGATTTTATTTGGGGAGAAGAAAACAAAAATAAAATATAAATAAGTGATCGGACGTGTTTTTGAAATAATTAAGATAAGTAATCGGACGTGATTTCGAATTATATCGCCCTTAGAACTTCCTCTCCATTCCTGGTTACCACAATTCGGTAAGCCCTTCCTTGCACCACTATGTCCTTTCTCATATGCCTATTCGGTTTCCAATTTTTCTTCATGTCCCGCAAGACAGTCGTGAGTGCAGTTCGTACTTCCGTGCTCGCCTGCGAGTCAAACTTGAGTTTAGCTTGTGCCGTGCTCATCTCTTCTCCATTGGTAACTCTCATTCTCCAACTACCCATCACTGACGCCAATAATCCTATCGTAATTGGTTGTTGGTATGGGGTGTGCTTACCGCAAAATCTTCGTAGGCACTGGTCCGCATTACAAATCACGTGCAGGCCGCAATCCACCAAGTTGGACTGTTGAATGCAGTCAACGTACTTGAGTGGAAGTAGATTCGTACAGTTGGTACCTTCTCCCTGGAATCGCCAGTGGTAGAGTAACCTGATGTAGTTTGCGGGGTGTTCATATCGTGTGGTCTGAGTGAGTCATATACCGTCCTTTGTTACTGACGCCAACGTCCAGTGGTTCCGTTCCATGATAGGTATAATCACCAGTTTTTTGTTTGACAATATTACCCCTTTCAACCCGCGGGAAATTCTCTCTTGGCAGACAATTGAATCAGGTGCCACGCCGAATCTCTTCAGTGCCTCATAAAACATTGCACTGAAGATTTGCACCTTATCCGCTTCATTCGTGGTGAGTGCTGTCTTCGCCACCCAATGCAGGAATACATCTATATGGTTGTCGTTCAGCCAACCATTCCCCTTCAGTACCTGGAAATCTTCCTCCGTCATCATCCTGACTCTCTTGCCGATTCTGTATTCGCAATATCTACTTGTCATCTTCAATTTTCTTGTTTTTCCTTTAGTCTGAGGTAAGGAGAAAAAAAAACACTGTGCTTCCTGTTGAGTTCGCTGGTAGAGTGTCGCCCCATACACACATTGATTTGTACGCTGCCTGTTTTTAAAAAATTTCTTCTTTTTCTTTCTTTTTTTTTAACCAAAACGATTAGTGGTTGGTATTAAATTTCTTCTTGCAATTTATTTTTTTTTTAAATTTCGAAACCGAATTCTGCCAACGTTCGTGTCTAGACAACTCAGTGAGAATTTTTAAGACCTTGGTTATCAAAGCAGTTTTGATTGGTTTCTAATTTATATTCTATTCTATTTATATTATGTACATATGCATATCGCCGACGGCCATCATAGTTTTTTCCTTAAACTAAACCGCGCTTTCATATGCCAATATGGCAAGCAACGCGACGCCCCCTATTACGGTATTTACCTGGTCATGGAATTTTAGTTCCTCTATTATTTCCAGGTTGTTTTCATGTTGGAGAGTAATATCTTGGAAGGTGAGGGATCGTTCCGTGGAGAACTTCCTCTGGTACGATGGGAGGGAAAACGTTTGGGTTCTCTTAAATACTTTATTGCTGAAGTGTCTGCTGCCTACATTGATAGTGCAGTTATTGAAGTGCAGGAAATAGTGTCCCATCAGATTGAATTTTCTCTCACCGCAACTGCTGTGGCCCGATGTGTTGTACATGTTTATCAGCACTATCATGTCGCTACTTATTTCTATTACTTGTTGCTCAGTGTTTTTTACAACCGTGCATTTCCCCACCACCGTGCAGCTGGTAGAGGGTTTTAGTTCGAAGATTGCTTTTCCCTCCACATAACTGTATGTTTGGTTGTTTATTTCGACCATAGCGGAAGGCTGCTCCTTGATTTGGATGCTGTTGGTGTCTGGAAGTGGCAGCAGTAAATGCTTGGTTGTGTCCATTATATCCGCTGGCACCATAATCACTATGCTTAATTCACCGTTCACCCATTCGATCAGTGCCATGCGGATATTTTCCAAAATCTCCACGTCAATATTAAATATTTCAACTTCCTCGGGTGTCAGTATCGACGGTAAAAATATTCCCGCTCTTGCGGTTGCTATGCTCTCAGCTATGTCCCTCAACTTGGATCGCAGGTTTTGTATTTGGAGTAGCTGCGTCACCGCCAGTTGGCGTGTTGCGAACTCCCGTTGCAGGGCCTCAAATTCTGTCACCTGTTTGGTTATTATATCTCTGTCGTAGCGCATTGCATCCCTCAGATTTGTCATGGTTTTGTTAAAAGCGTTGTTAATCAATATTTGTTGGTTAAGTCCATTAACCAGGCGGTGGTTAATTTCCTCTATTATCTTCTGGTGCTGTTCAATTTGCTTCCTGTCTTCGTCATCCATTGTGCCCCATACGAAGTAAAAGCAGAAAAAGACAAAGTACTAAAACATAAATATGAAGAGAAACAAAGTGAAGAGATAATGCCAAATATAAATAATAGTACTGAATCACCGAGCAATGTGGACACAGTTTTTATTACGCTACCCTGCCAAGGAGCTAGGGAGGGAAGATTGGTCTTACTTGTAGATACGGGAGCAGTTACTAAAGTGCCGGTTAATATCATTTCGAGAGATAAAACTGTGGTTGTACAAAAACAGGAGATTTCCCCTGGAGTTTATGTTGGAAATACTGTGGTCAACATTAAAAATGGAGGCACAGCAGTGCCCATACTGAGCGCAACCGAGAAAGATATCCCATGGAGGAAGGAAATCCAGTCGAGATTTTCAAATTTCAACCACAACACGCAGTATGGAGGAACACAACAACACACATTGTCATTGGCAAAACAGGAGGAAAGAATAAGACGTCTAAAAACCAACATTATGACGGAAATGAATTAGAAAAAGAGAAGAAGGAAAAACTCACCGCAATATCGACGGTATTGATGCTGAATATTTACGGTCTTCAATGGCTGAAATATAAAAGAAATACATATTTATACAGGACTATAATAAGAAACAATGGAACATACCTTGAAGGGACAATGGAAAAATTTCGTCAAGATGGTTCCAACTTGAGGAACTGGGGACCCAGGTCGACGTCAAAGGAGCTGAAAGAAGCAAAATAATTAGTAAAAAGGAAAAGTTAAAAAATGGTGGAACGCTACTGACCCGGTATCGGCTTTTGGTCGGCGAACGAATACTTGTCTAAAAAAAAAAAAAAAAAAAAGAAAAGAAATAGAAGATAGATTAATTACATACCACTACAAACAAAGAACACAACAACTTTTTGAATTAACAAGGTCGCAAGGTGTACTAACAGCCTATCTACAGTTACTCATTGTAGGGGCAATACTACTACAATCAGAAGCGGAGAAGAGACTTTACGTGGGAAAACTGCAAACCAAAGAGGGATATGTCGAGATCAATATAGGCAGAGCCAGAGTGGTGCGTAACTATAACTATATTGTGCACACGCTGAACACGAAGAACTGGGCAAGCTTGTCCAAGGTGCCCGAGACACAATTGAACTCCTGGGTGACAACGAATACGTTAGACTGGCCAAAGACGAGATCCAAGAAATGGAGAAGATTCTAAGTATACTCCACCCCCACCGATGGAAGAGAGGTTTGATAAACGCCGGAGGTTCATTGCTAAAGTTCGTATGGGGCACAACGGATGACTAAGACAGGATGTTTCTTGTCCGCAAGGGGGGAGGGATGTTATGAGTCGTTTTCCCCCAACTAACAAAAATATCAGCAGCAGCGAAACATACGCTGCATACACATACTGACGTTGTCATGAGTTATTTTCCCTCAACCAGCAAAAATACCAACGGCAGCAAAATACCGCTGCATGCATTACTGACGTTATTACCAGTAATTTTCCTACAGACATATGCTGACATTGCAATATCGTGAGAACCGCAATCGGCTGGAAGTTCCACGGGTATGAATATGCTGAATTTGCATACTAACACACTTGCAATGACCACGCCGGCGGCAGCGAACGTCAGCAGCATCGTTCAATCAGACAGCGAAATTGGGTATTAAAGCGGAGGGCGATTTGGTATGGAGGTTCTAGTCTGTAGAGGTTCTTGTTATGAGTCATTTTCCCCTAACAAACAGAAGTATCAGCGACAGCAGAACATACGCTGCACACACATACTGACGTTGAGTTATTTTCCCTCAACCAACAAAAAATACCTACAGCAGCAAAACATACGCTGCATACATACACAGACATATGCTGACGTTGCAATAACGCTGCATACAATACTGACGTTATTACCAGTAATTTTCCTACAGATATATGCTGACATTGCATTATCGTGAGAACCGCAATCGGCTGGAAGTCCCACGGGTATGGATATGCTGAAGTTGCAACAATCGCACACTCAGCAGTATCACGGGGACATCCACGCCAGCGGCAGCGAACGACAGCAGCACCGTTCATCGAGCAGCACTAAAGTGGGTATAAAAGCGGAGGGTGATTTGGTATTCACCCGCATTCAGTTTATTCAGCCCATTCAGCCGACTACTATTATTCAGTCTATCAAGTCAGTTCTAGTCGAGTCAGTTCGTAACACATAACACACATAATAACAACCTGATCAAACACCAGCCTTAAAAAGCGGGTCCCTGTGAAGGCTTAACATATTTCCCAAACAAAAACCTGATCAAACACCAGCCTTAAAAAGCGGGTCCCTGTGAAGGCTTAATATATTTAAATTAGACTAAGAAATAAAAATAAAAAGTAAATAAAAGTAATAACTAAAATCCTAATAGTCTCTTGTGTTTTTAATTCTAAAAAATAAGTTACCAAATAAATTGTAACATTTTGGCATTTTGGCGTGGTTAATAAAATTAAATAATAATAAATAATAAAAATAAATGTTTTAATTTAAACATAACATTTTGGCGCAGCCGGTAGCCGCGTAAATAATAACATCAAGGAAATATAATTATCCTTGCGTTGATCTTGCTCAAGAAAAAACTGTCAGGTGTAGCAAAACCAACAATACATAAAAGTCTAAATCCTAGCTACCTTGTATTGTTGCATCCTACACACGACGGTGTAGAACTGCACAGACAAATTGAATAAAGTCTAAATCCTAGCTACCCTCATATTGTCATTGCAGGACTAATCGCTAAAGCAGATCAAGGCAAAAAGGAGAATTACCTTGATTGTAAAAATTCTGCGCGGTTGCGAACAAACTTATATAATAAAATAATAATAATAATAATAGTATAAAGACCACTATGAAGATAATAACCAGAAGAACATGGGTAAGTAGAAGACAGTTTTAATGGCCAATCCACAGACACAGACAGACAAATTAATAAAACGACAAGTATAGTTATTAAATGGACAGTCTACAAGTTCTCGCGTGGACACAGCCCACTACCAAGATGATTACCAGCGGAACATAGAAAGAAGATCACAGTCACCCCAGCAAAACCATACTACTGAGAGAGCGGAAATTGAAAGGATCAAAATGCCTTCGCTGTATGTGATTATTAAGATCGTAAACAACACAGTCCCATCATTCTTCGGGACCGATGGACCTGACTTACCATCAGAAGTATGCAGGTACATACAAGGATGCAAGATGGTAGAAAGAGAAGTACTCACAGGTGCAAATAACGTTCAAACGCAAGATGTGATACAGTGCCTGAAATTGCGACTGCTGGGGGGTGCATACTCAAAAATATCCCAGATGACTTTTGGTTCAGTGGACGCATACTGTAACACCATCAAGAAGTTATACCTAAAAAATAAAAGCCTGGATAAAATAAGGGAGCTGATCTTGGGTTGCAAACAGAGCATCAGAGAGTCAGCATGTAAATTTGGAGAACGCCTGGATAGCCTATTGAATGAGGCAAAGACAACAATAGAGAACGAATGGCCGGTGGGACCTGGCCGGGAAACCATGCTGAAGGACTTCAAGAGGATAGCAGTGAGAAGTTTCATCAAGGGTCTGAAGGACCATGCTCTTAAAGCTCGATTTGTGGGGCAGGAGGAGGAAGAGCTCACTAAGTTAACAGAGATAGTCGAGAACGCTGAGGAATTGTTTGGCGAACCAACGCACAGCATCAACGTAATTGATTCAGAAGTCCCTTGTAGTTTTTGTAACAAGATGGGACATGAATGGAATAGCTGCAAAAAGCGGCTAAACACACCATACTGTATGAGCTGTGGAAAATACGGCCATGAAATGGGACCACTGTGCAGGAATATCGTGAGCTGTACGTTCTGTGGAAACAGCGGGCACGATGTGGACAACTGCAGGAAGAGATTAGGCTCCTTATACTGCCGATTGTGTAGAATAAATGGCCACAAGGAAACCCCTTTCTGTGAGCCAAGAAGAAACCTACCCAACCAAAATCAATTGGATAGAAGGACGGCAGAAACCAATAGAAGGACAACAAACACGGAATTCCGTGGAAGCCCACAAATAGCGATGGGACAAAATATGAACAGAGGGGCAAACAGAAACAATGACACACGCCCAACCTGTTTTAAATGTCAGCAACAAGGACATTTTGCACGGGACTGCAGCAGTAATGTTAGACAGACTGAAGCAATGGGTGCAGGGATCTACCAACAGGCACGAAATAGCAACAACGGCAGGGACCTAGCTAACTATGCCGTAGAGGCCCATAGCAACACAATTTGGACAAATGCTCAGGGAAACGAAATTCGGCCCAGTTATCGCCAATAACTGGGGTCCGGCAAATTAACAGAAAATTAGATTGGCATAAAAAAGAGAACAAATACAAGTATAATAAAGAAACAGAAACAAAGAATCGGGTAAATAAAGATGATACGGAGACTGACTCAGAAACAGAGCAGCCAACCAGAATAGCAACCGAGGGAGTTGTACACTCGGTAAATAAGGAGAACGGGCGCACTAAAGAAGAAAATACTTCGAAAGATAATAAATTAAACAAAAAAAAGGAGGAAAAAAGTCAAGAGATGGTACGAAATGTAGAAGATAGTACTGAATCACCGGGCAATGGGAACACAGTTTTTATTACGCTACCCTCCCAAAGAGCTAGGGAGCGAAAATTGGTCTTACTTGTAGATACGGGAGCAGTTACTAAAGTGCCGGTTAATATCATATCAAGAGATAAAACCGTGGTTGTGCATAAACAGACAAATCAAGAGAACGGGAAAACTTTGGAAGTGAAAGCAGAAAAAGACAAAGTATTAAAACATAAATATGAAGAGAAACAAAGTGAAGAGATAATGCCAAATATAAATAATAGTACTGAATCACCGAGCAATGTGGACACAGTTTTTATGACGCTACCCAGCCAAGGAGCTAGGGAGGGAATATTGGTCTTACTTGTAGATACGGGAGCAGTTACTAAAGTGCCGGTTAATATCATTTCGAGAGATAAAACTGTGGTTTTACAAAAACAGGAGATTTCCCCTGGAGTTTATACTGGAGATACTGTGGTCAACATTAAAAATGGAGGCACAGCAGTACCCATACTGAACGCAACCGAGAAAGATATCCCATGGAGGAAGGAGATCCAGTCGAGATTTTCAAAATTCAACCACTACACGCAGTATGGAGGAACACAACAACACACATTGTCATTGGCAAAACAGGAGGAAAGAATAAGACGTCTAAAAACCAACATTATGACGGAAATGAATTGGAAAAAGAGAAGAAGGAAAAACTCACCGCAATATCGACGGTATTGATGATGAATATTTAAGGTCTTCAATGGCTGAAATAGAAAAAGAAATACATATTTATACAGGTCTAAATTAAGGAATAACGGAACTTAACATGCCGTAGGGAATTTTTTTTTATTATTTATCCCTCGTTTGTAATTTCCTATTACTTTCATAGGTTGACGTCAAAGGATCTGAAAGAGGCAAAATAATTAGTAGAAGGGAAAGGTTAAAAAAAGGATGGAACGCTACTTACACGGTATCACCCTTTAATCGACCAACGGATACTTTTCTAAAAATAAAATTAAGCAGACAGATTAGTTAGAAGCCGCAACAGATTTAAGAAAACGTATTAAAATAAGAATAAATAAGAGACGTATAAATTTTTTTTTAATAATATTTAAATTCTAGAAATTTTGCGAGCAATGAAAGTTTTTAAAAATATTCTTGAAAAATTAAACTAAAGAATATCCAAATGAATTTCACTCCAGATTATTTTATGTTGAAAGCGCGAATTACACTCACTGTCTTGCGGGACATGAAAAAAAATTGGAAACCGAATAAGCATATGAGAAAGGACATAGCGATGCAAGGAAGGGTTTATCGACTTGTGATAAGTAGGAATGGAGAGGAAGTCTTGAGGATGACATGATTCGGAATCATGACGAATTGCCTATGTATTTTTCAACGATTTTTGTTAGACATTAACACTGAGGATTTTTTTTTTTATAGAAAGAAAGAAATCAGTAAATAAATTAAAGAAAATTTGAAAAAACAAAATAACATTGTTTTGTTGGACATTAACATTGAAAATCTTTATAGGGAAAAGCAATAAATAAATTCAAGAAAAACTTTAACAAAGAACAAGATTTTTGAAAATAAACTGTTAACAAGTATAAATCATTAAAAACAGCAACCAAATAAGCAGCATAATTAAAGCAAAAATTTAACAGCAGAACCTATAGTCAAATACACACTAGTTTTTAGCACGAAGATCAACAGATTCTACACCAATTTAATGAAACATATCGGAAAGATTAATTTAAAATTGAAAAAACAAAATAATATTATTTTGTTGGACAATAACATTGAAAATTTTTAAAGGAAAAAACAATAGATAAATTAAAGAAAAACTTTAAAAAGAAACAGAAAAATATTTTGAAATTAAACTATTAGCAGGTATGAATCAAAACGAAAAAATATGACAATGACAAACTGAAAGGAAACCAAGAGAAAGTAAGATAAAGGATTTGGGCACACACCCAACTTACCTGTGTTCATCGCAGAGTTAGAGTTGGCGGTGTTGTTGTTCAGAGTATTTGCATTACATCGAATAGACCTTTTAACACTCCTCTTAAACCGAAATGATCCTTTGTATTCTACGCCACGAGTATTTGTTTTTAGGTTTGTTTTTTTTTTCTCTCTTACAACTTGCGAAATTAGTCAAGTTATACTGCAAAACTTTTAAATGTTTTAATTGTTCCTTTAAAAAATTTTTTTTTTGAAGAATTATTCACTTATTAAAATTCATTGTGTATTTCGAATTTTCCACAACATTTGTTCACCAAAACTACATTTTCATCAATGTGGTTGTCGTCTTGCAAATTTGCTTTAATGTGGGCGGAATATATAAGCAATATTTGAAATACATACATATGTTTGCATTTTTTATTCTTTATTTATTCTTTATATTAGTTTTTTTTTCACCAAAACAAAAGTATTTGGTACTTAAATGCAAAATAAATTTTTTTTTATCGTGTTTAAAATTTTTTTTTATTTTTACGGCAACCGCACCGTTTCATGCCGTTTTTAAGACTGCACGATGAAATTTAATTTTTAAATTTGTGCATTAGTGCAGTTTTAATGTTCTACAAAATTATTGTATGAAATACACTAGAACTGCAAAACATGAACAAAAGCGACCCAATTGGCATAGACATCCAATTGAGTAAAAAAATTAAAAAGATATAACATATGTATAGTAAAAATATACATACACATTTATAGCGATAATCGCTAAATTATTAAACCAAATAGTTCTTACTAAGTTATGGTTGAGTCATGGCGCAATAAATACAAAATTGTTATACGTATTGCATAAAACTGGAAATGCAAAACTGTTCACAATTATGTTCAGTGACAAAAATTGTCGGCCATTTATGCATCAACAATGACAACGGTTAACGACATCAATTAAGTTTAGGTTTAATTTATAAATTTGAAACAAAGAATTGAACTCAAATTAAATTCGAAAAATTTCCAACTGGGTTATATACATTTTTTTTTGGGCATAAGTACTTGGTTATGAAACGTGATTCCACGGCAAAATTTTGCCAGACAGTTTCACGGCCAATGACAACTAAATCAAACTGCATAGTTTAATGTACGTATGTGCATATGTATATGTACGTATATGTGTGCATATGGATATGCAAACAGTAACAAAAAAAAAAAACTTTTCGATTTTTTTTTCTGTTCGTTGTTGATTTGAAAATAATTATACGCGTATGTATAATTTTTCTTTCAGATCAACGGAAACAACAAAAGTGTTAAATTTCTTTGACTAACAAAATACTACCAAATACAACTGAACTCACTTTTTAATAAAAAAGTGCTTTAATCAGTTGAAATTTTGTAAAATTTTTCCTACTCATTTTTGCAACGTTTTAAAATGTTTTTAAAAAAGTTTTCAATTCCATGTAAACGTAATTTTTAATGTTTGCACATGTTTACAACTACAGGGTAAAAAATGAATGCAACATATCCAAACTGAAACAATTTTTTTTTTTTTCTCTTAATTTTTTTTTTGCATGACTTTAGTTAAGTACTTGACTGTGAAATATGATTACACAGCAAAATTCTGCCAGACTATTTCACAGGGTACAACTGAATAAACAGATATACACATGCATGTATGTGTGTAAGAATACAAATAAGTTTGGCATTGACATTGAAACAAAAATAAAAACCAAACATACATACATGCATGGTATTTCAGTAATACATACTAACAATAATAATAAAAAGCACGAATTAATGAAATAATTTCAACAAATTTCCTATTAATATTTATTTTTGTCTTTTATCTAAATAACAAACTATTTGCAATTTTAAACTTTCCTAATTTTCTGCCATTTTTGCTGTTGATTTAAAAAAAACTATAAGCAAGTGAATAATTTTTCTTTTAAATCATTAAAACAGCAAAGGTGTTAAATTTCTTAACAAAGACAAGGATAAATGCAAGCTAAACTAAACTCATTTCTTATATACATATAAAAAAAAGAAAAGGAGAAGAAAAAATGTTTAAATAAGTTGAAATTTGGTATATGTAGTACTAAATGTAATAAAGTTTTGTTTTTTCTTACTCATTTTTTTTTTGCAACGTTTTCAAATAATTTAAAAATTTTCAATTTCTTGTATAAGTTTATTTCAAGGTTAATATAAGAGTACATATATATAAATATCAATACACATACACAATAATTATACAACTAACTTGTAAACAAATTAACAATACACATATACATATATATATATATACACATATAACTAATAGTTAAAGAAAAATATACATATTTAAAATAAAAGCAATAAGAAATTTTAACTAACAGAAAATCTAGTTAAAATATTAAAATTTTATAAATAACCTACAAAACATGTCTAATTAATAATAAGTGAAAAATATATAAAAAAAAAAAGAGAAATACATATATGTATATAAGACATATAAGTACAAATAAGAGAAGAAATTTTATATAAGTATACGTAAGAAAAAATTGTTAGTTATAAGATTAAAAATATTAACCAGCGTTTTAAAAAACAACCAACAATCATCACCCCGTTAACATGAAGAATCCAACAATCAGCAACAGCAGCCTATACCTATCAACCTCACGCAACCGCAAAACCTACATACGATACTACAACGCATACATGGACGAAAAACCCAGTTCCGATAACAATAAAGAATCCAATCCAAATATCAACAGACAGACAGCCATAACCTTCAACCTCACACGACCATAATCAACAGTTAAAGCTATATGCGATAGCACAGCACATACATGGACGGAAAACGCAGCTCCGTTAGAAAATGGGAAATCACCCCAACGTCAGTAACAACCTCAACATTTTCACCAACAATATCATATTTTTTCCTTGGTGACGCAGCAAGCGTACCAAGTCGACAGACACTTAGCAGTCACCAACTAATGGTAAACTGCGAACCTTCAGGCAATCAAGGCTCGGGAGATAATTACATATTACTCCGAGAGCTGCCAAAGCTGTATCGCCAAGGTAGTCGGATGCATACACACATCTATTTTGACTTGATTCCAGAAGGATAGCTACGAAACATCCTAAGACAGGATGTTTCTTGTCCGTAAGGGGGGAGGGATGTTATGAGTCATTTTCCCCTAACAAACAGAAGTATCAGCGACAGCAGAACATACGCTGCACACACATACTGACGTTGAGTTATTTTCCCTCAACCAACAAAAAATACCTACAGCAGCAAAACATACGCTGCATACATACACAGACATATGCTGACGTTGCAATAACGCTGCATACAATACTGACGTTATTACCAGTAATTTTCCTACAGATATATGCTGACATTGCATTATCGTGAGAACCGCAATCGGCTGGAAGTCCCACGGGTATGGATATGCTGAAGTTGCAACAATCGCACACTCAGCAGTATCACGGGGACATCCACGCCAGCGGCAGCGAACGACAGCAGCACCGTTCATCGAGCAGCACTAAAGTGGGTATAAAAGCGGAGGGTGATTTGGTATTCACCCGCATTCAGTTTATTCAGCCCATTCAGCCGACTACTATTATTCAGTCTATCAAGTCAGTTCTAGTCGAGTCAGTTCGTAACACATAACACACATAATAACAACCTGATCAAACACCAGCCTTAAAAAGCGGGTCCCTGTGAAGGCTTAACATATTTCCCAAACAAAAACCTGATCAAACACCAGCCTTAAAAAGCGGGTCCCTGTGAAGGCTTAATATATTTAAATTAGACTAAGAAATAAAAATAAAAAGTAAATAAAAGTAATAACTAAAATCCTAATAGTCTCTTGTGTTTTTAATTCTAAAAAATAAGTTACCAAATAAATTGTAACATTTTGGCATTTTGGCGTGGTTAATAAAATTAAATAATAATAAATAATAAAAATAAATGTTTTAATTTAAACATAACATTCTAGTTCTGTAGAGTCTTGGCTGAATAGCAGTTCGGAAATATTCTTTAAACACCTAACAACTAACCAAAAAACCTGATCAAACACCAGCCTTAAAAAGCGGGTAGATATAAAGCTAACATTTTATAGTCTGTGGTTAATAAATAAAAATAATAATAAATAAATAATAAAAATAATGTTTTAATTCAAACATAACAGCATCCCTAGCTGCAACACATAATAATATAAGGCAACCCCATTTTGGACAAACATATCGTCGGGAGTGGTACCCACAGCCGTCTAACGCAGGGAAATTTCTGAATAATGGTGGGCAGAGAAAATGTCGACGCAGATTATACAGAAATCTGAACAGAGCTTAGGAAACCGATAATTTCCAACACAATGTAAATTTTATTACGGAGGCCCAGGTTCACAACTCCCAATTGTAACAGTGACTATTGGGGACCAAAATATATATGTTTGATACCGGATCGAAAAGTAACATAATCTTCCTTAATTCATTACAGAGTTTCCAAACAAAACAAGTAGAACATAAATTACACTTTAAAACGCTAAATAATGTCAAACAAATAAACAAACAAATAATTACTCCATATTTCCTGGAATTTCGTACAATTGTCAAAATATCGTGGATGGTTAACAAACTGTTAGGTAAAAACTATAATGCTATACTTGGACAGTATGTTTTGCATAAATTTAGTGTAAAGCTCGATTTCGAAAAGTATTTTATGCAGGTCGCTAATAACATAATATATTTTAATATGTATCCCTTTAATACTTATGATGTCTCTGCTTTGGAAAAAGGGCAATGCCAGAATTCAGACCAGCTTAAAGATTTAAAACTAAATAAAGAAGCTGCATTGTTATAGATTCCCAATTCCCAATATAGAATCTATATTGAACAAATTGGGTAGAGCTCAGTATTTCTCAACAATCGACTTAGCCAAAGGCTTTCACCAAATTATGGTAGAACCAAGACACAGACACAAAACAGCATTTTTAACTCCTTGGGCCATTACGAATATGCCAGGATGCCTTAACACTTAAGAATGCACCTGCTACGTTCCAAACGCTAATTTTTTTTTTTTGTTTTTGATAACTTTATTATTTATTGAATGTTCAATTATAAATTGAAACATGAATAAGTTTTTCGAATCTTAAATCGAAAAATATTTAATATATGTTTAGCCAATGCTAAACATAATTTTTAATTTTAACGGTAATGAATGCAGTGTTGAGCGACTGTATAAATAGAATATGTATTGTGTACATGGATGACATCGTTTTCAGTACATCGTTATATACATATATAGTCGAATAGCCTGAGTAAGATTTTTGCGGTCCTCGAAATGGCAAACCTTTCCTGGCAAGGGAAACTAGTTATTTGAGCCATGTGTTTACTCACGCAGGTATAAAGCCACATATGAGAAAAATTAACACTATTTGGAATTTGAAGTTAACTTCAAATCAGACAGATATTATATCGTTCTTGGGGCCACTGGCTACTACCGAAAATTCATAAAGAACTTCGCAAAAGTGGCGTATTCAATAATTTCTTACCTAAAGAAAGTAGAAAAGTCAATACTAAAGATCTCAACCAGGGATCGAAGCCGATCGGGTCAAAGCCGGTTTGGAGCGGCCGCCGACGAAATTTCTTCAGCCGCAGCCGCCGCCGATACCACCGACTCAAATCGGCTCACGGCTGAGCCGAAAATTTGAGTCGACTTTCAGCCGCCGCCGACAATTTATTTTTAAGCCGCCGCCGAAAATTTGTCGGCTTCAGTCAATTTTTTTCGCAGCCGCCGCCGCCGATGAAATACATTCGGCTTCGATCCCTGATCCCAACTACATATATATTGTCGTTCGAAAAATTAAAGCAATTGATTAAAAGATTTCAGTTGACAACCAATGCTGGCAATTCCACTCTGGGTACAGTCCTCTCTTACGATAAGTTTTGCATCAATAACTTTAAACAAGCATGACGAAAACTACTCTGCTATAGATAAAGAATTTCTCGCAGTGGTCGGGGGGTCAAATATTTTAGGCCGTATATATGTATATGTATGACAGGGAATTTGACTTGCATACCGATCATCAGCCACTTAACTGGTTAAAAATTAAAAAACTCTTCAAGAGATATTGTTCCAAGATTGCAGAGATGGATCATTCAGCTAGGAGAATACGATGTTAGAATTTATAATATTAAAGGCAGCGAAAATAAAATTGCGGACTTTTTGAGTCGTATTGATGTCGACACAAATAAAATTAAAAACATTCAGGATCAGAATGATTTCGATTACTGCTATGACTCAGCAGCAGCGACAATATACACTCAGCAAGAGGTTCTGAACGATCATATACCTATATTGCACACTATTGTAACTCGATTCAGGATTCAGATAATATTGACAAAAAACAAAAATATAGAAGTAGACAAGATCTATGTCGTCTCAAATGATTTAAGAAGTAATTTGGACGATATACTGAAAGGGCACATAAAGCTTGGAGGTAAAGTGGGAATTTATTCTAAATTGAATGATCATGATTACAACATTTTGCAAAGTAAAAAAATTGTCCTATTTGATAGATACGATAAGGTGAAGTTCGTAAGATGAATTAATTGAATTAATGAAAATTCAAATTACTATGAGTTATTTTACTATATTTAAAAAAGTCAATAGAACAAGATATAATTATTATCACATCAGCTCTAGAGCAAGTCAGGAAAAGAAATAACGATATCGTAGAACGATATTTGTACCTAAATCAATTGTCTAAGTTAAACTTTTTACAAAGACAAAATAGAAAAAATTCAAGCCAATATTTCATCAGCGAAAAATAACTTTATCCACCCTAGTATATTCACAAAAGAAGAAATATAAAATTTTATTATTGATTTTTATAAATTGCAACTCCTTTAAATTGTAGTCATGACTTAAAACGAAAACTCTTTAATAATAGCTATAAAAATCCCTGATCAAATCATGACTATGATTGACTATCGCGATACCAAATAGTAATTATATGGAAATTGACGAACGTAACGAAAACATTATCGAAATAAATGCAATGAGGAAAATATTATCCTAAAGCATCTCAAAAAGAGCAATCATTGCTTAATTAAAAATAATTGTAAATATCTATTTAATAATAAATCCGATATAATAGAGATAGACGAAGAAACTGCTACTGAAAAATGATAGAAAAATAAAACTAAAAAAAAATTTGGAAATTACTTAATAAATATTAATAACTGCATTATTACGATTGCTAGTCAGACGTTTAAAAAACAAAACACATAATCCATGATATTTTCTTTTTTCCACCAATGCAAATTATTAACAACCAAACCCCACCGTGAATTTGACAATATTATGTGAAAACTTACAAACAATAATAATGAAATTAAAAAATAAAAAGTTCACAAAAATGTATCCTACGGATTCAGTACAACAATTATTATCTTGGTAATTTTAATAATAATAATTATTTTGAAAACTAAAAAACGTAGAATTGTTAATAAAACAAAAATTTTAAATAAGCCAGAAACAAAAGATATCGAAGATATCATAAGCAAATATAAACCTCAATAATATTAAAATCCAGGAGAATTTCATAAGTGTCATAAGTTCAGTAATATGGGGCTGTGCACATATTACGTAACGTTCCAAGGGGGAGGGGGCTAAAGATTTGTTACGGATTGGAAATTTTGCACTGAAAAATTATTTAAAAGCGTTACGTAGGGGGGAACGGTATAAAATATATGAAAACAGCGTTACGTAATATGTGCACAGCCCCTATGCTGTTGTCTATCAACAAGTCTGCAAATTCAGATATTTTGAAATACTTGTCACGCATATACATAAACTTTTAAGTCAAACGCTTTGTCATCATAATTGTTGTTGTTTTGGCAGGACTTTACATTTAGTGTCGTACTATTAGTTAAAGTTTTTGGAGTTGTGCGGTTAAGCAAAATGAAAAAAATAGTATTAACTTTAAGCTCTTATTCGTGGCAAATACTATGAGTTTATATTATTTGCTCACATACATACGTACATATATATATATATATATATATATATATACATACATATCCGTAGAAATGACCAGGTTGTGCACTAGAGAGGACGTGCCAAGAATTGTGAAATATTTAGTTAAAAATTACGCATCTATACGTATATACATACTTATATACTATGTGTTTTTTTATTGATTGGGAAAAAGTATTTTAAGTAAAACATAAAAACAGCGGAAAATTTGATATGTTTAAAATTTTTGTGTATCCACCTACATACATATGAGTCAGAAGCTAAATGGCCTAACTCAACTTTTTAAAAATTTCTCAATTTTAATACAACTTTTGGAGGTAATTTTGGAATATTTTATTTATTTATTTATTATCAAATTAATTACAATAATACAATAATGGTAATTAAAGGGTAGAGAAGAAGCAAGTAAGGCTTTCGTCCCGAAAGTTAAAAAAAAAAAAACATATAGTAGATTTATTCTATAGTTACAAAGTATGTGATTAATATTCACAGTAATAAAGAAAAATTTATAACTTGTGCAAAAGGTTGCTTTTCAATAAGAATTTGTAGGTTAAGTTGATGTTGTGCTCAGATAGATTTATTAAACAGTCGGATGGCTTGTAGGAGTCAAAGATACTTGATCTGATGTTGTGGAAAACCGTACATTCATCGAGAAAGTGAATTATATTTAACTGGACATGAAATGTTGAACAAAGTAAGGGCGGCATCTTTTCTATACGGTATTTATGAGTAAGTTTGCTGTCTCCAATTCTCATTATAACAATTAAGTTAGAAATATTCTTATGGCAGGATTTTGGATAGATTGGTTTAATCCCTGTAGGATTTACATCCTTGTAGGAGTGTTGATAGTTTGACCAAGTGCTGCTTTTTACTTTAGCATGAAAATTGTGAATGACATTTAGGATGTCGCGAGGTTCCTCCGTACGAAATTTATGAAGCGGCATATGTTTTGCTTTAAAGGCAGCGGAATCAGCATATTCGTTGCTTGTGATACCAACGTGAAAAGGTATCCACAAAATTTTTAACTTGTTTGAGTATTGAATGCAAATGTTTCTAATTTTGGATATAAGCGGTGAGTCATACAACACGTTCTTTATTGCCAACACAGCTGATAGGCTGTCGGTGGAAATGACTACCTTGAGAGAATTTTTGTAGCATATTCCACTGCTTTATATATTGCCGCTGCCTCAGCAGTAAAGTTTGAGCAATAAATGTCGAGAAGACCATGGCTGATGGTTTTGCTATCATTGTGCACGACTGCGAATGTGGTAGAGTGACTTGTTTTTGAGCCATCGGTGAATACGAATTTCCAACCGAGTTTAGTTAGGTCATTGCAAATATTATAAAATATTTGTTTGTAAACCTGAGGTGCAGTTGTGGATTTCGGAAAGCTGGTAAAGGAGTCCAAGAAAATTGATGCCTCAAGCAGCCAGGAGGGTTCAGAGGGGTATTTGTACAGGAGTGGGCTTGTAGTGACATCCCTGGCATTTTATATATAAGTCGAGTCTCGTCGAGTCTCGATAACATCGAGACTCGATGTATGTAAAAATATAAGTAGAATAAGATATAGAATAATAAAGAAAAAGCATTCATTAAACACCAACCAAATAAATCAGTTCTCTCTTTATTACATGGTGACCGTGAAACGCTCATCGTTAAGCCCAGGTTTTTGGCGTTTTCCAAACACCTCAACAAAGTTGATTTAAGTCTGGGTGGTCTGGACCGATTTAGTAACTTTGCAACTTCATTAAAAATTATTATATTGCGGCAAACCATAACTTTTGGAATTAGCTTATATGTAAGGAAGAGAATACGGTCCTCGATAGACGGCATTCCAGCTTCCGCTAATATGTTTTTAATAGGGC
Source organism: Lypha dubia (assembly GCA_947311025.1). NCBI lineage: Eukaryota > Metazoa > Arthropoda > Insecta > Diptera > Tachinidae > Lypha > Lypha dubia. The sequence continues at coordinate 85,699,275 of OX371261.1, forward strand.
TGGTACGAAATGCTCCAATACTGCGCCTAATAGCGGCATGATAAGTTGTTTGAATGCTTTTTAAGTTAGAGTAAGCGCAGGTTCCATATATAGGAAGTGCGTAATCAATTTTGGAGAGAATGATCGAGCGAGTTATGTTAATCATAATTGACATATGAATCAAAAAGCGTTTTCCTGTTAGGTATTTTATGATGTTGAGTCTAGAGTTCAAGTTCTTTCTAAGCTGTAGACAATGTTGTTTGAATATGATGCGTTTGTCGAATATAATACCTAAGATTTTTAGATGATCAACTGATTTGATTGTAAGGTTATTATATTGTATATCAGTTATGTTACAATTAGGGATGGCACGATTAATCGAAAAATTTCTAATAATCGGTTAATTTCTTGAAATGAACGATTAAATTTAACGGATTATTTCATTAAATTATTTGACTTATTAACCGATTATTTAGACAATAATTGGAAATTTTTTGTATTTAGTTTGTAATTTTGTAAATAGTCTTTTGATTAATTATTTTGACTGACAATGCTAATCGAGTTTTCAGTAAACGCTGGTCAGCAATGCTTTTTGATCAACCAGCTGGTAACACTGCTGACGTTTGTCATAGTAAACGTGGCAATCAGCGAGTAAAAATGTGCGTGTTTTAATTGAATTGCAACAGAGCGTAAATTCATTTATTTTCTTGTGAAAACAAGTGCTGATTAAAAGCTTAAAAGTAAAATGGGGCCGATACGAAGCAGCGTATGGAAATATTTCACTAAACAAACTTCTACGAAAGTTAAGTGTCAACTATGAATAAAAGTGCTAAAATGCTCCAACAACACTTCAAATATGGTGCACATTTAAAGCTAAAGCATCCAAAGGAATTCGATCAATGTAAGGTAACTTAAACAGCGCTAAAATGAGGTGCAAATGAAACTATATATTGATTTATAAATTTTATATTAGCAATCAGGATCCAAGCCAAATATAGAATTGGAAGTAATAGAATTGGATTTAACCGAAGGAAGGGAACAATCCAGCACCAGCAAAAATGCAAACTTCGCTGAGAAAATCAGCTTCAGTGAAAATAAAAATCTCACCGAAGAAACCAGTGAAAGCAAAAAGCATCCTCCAATTATTTCCGCATTCGCTCACGTCCGTAGCTATGCATCAGATGGTTCTAAATTTCAAAAGTTAAACACTTCTATTGTACACCACATTGTCACTGACAACATGCCATTTCATTTTGTAGAAGGTAGTTTTCAAATATATAATAATAGAGCAAATGTTTTTATTTATTTTTGACATACTATATACATATATGTATAATACATACATGTATTGCAGGTAAAGGATTCCTTAACTTTATGAAGCAACATTTCCCGCTGTATAAAGTACCTACAAGAAACACAATTAAATCAAACATTGACAAGATTTATAATATTGAAAGTAAAAAATTCAAAAATTGTATATCAAGGTTCAGCATATGTGTTTAACTACCGACATATGGACTGACACAGCAATGAACAGCATGCTCGGTGTTACAATTCATGGCATATTTGAAAATAAGCAATGTAGTGGCACAATTGGTGAGTTTAAAATGCATGAAGCTCATACAGCTGGATACATCTCAGAAGTTTTGCAAAATGCGCTTAAGGAATTTTCTATAATTACGGGCAATGCACCTAACATAGTCAAGGCAACCCATGATACGTTTGGGAAGAAGCGCCAAATTCCTTGTTTTGCACATACTTTGAATTTGGTGTGCGGTTATTCGTTAAAAACGCCTGTAGTTAGTGACATATTTACCAAGTGTAGAAAAATCGTCGTCTGGTTAAAAAAAGATCTGTTAGAGCGAGTTGCAGTCTTCTGCTGCTGTATGTGGAGGTAATATGTTGAAACCACTTTTGGACGTTACAACAAGGTGTAATTCAACGTACTATATGTTGGAACGTTTTATAAAATTTATTCCATATATAAGTCAAATTTTAATTAAACATTCAGATGTTCCACCAATGATAACAACAAATAAGAAAGATGAAATGGTGGAAATAGTTTCATTGTTAAAACCGCTGGAGGCAATGACAATACAAATAAGTGGTGAAAATTACGCCACATTAAGCCAAATTATACCGCTTGTTTTTTGTGGGCATCAACGATTAACAAAAATTCAATGCAAATTTCCAGTGGCACGTAAATAGAAAGAAGTAATTTTAAACCAGTTCGTCCGTCGCTGTTGTGAAATCGAACACTCATTTCTATTGGCAGCGTCAACGTTACTAGACCCAAGGTTCAAAAGAATCCACTTTCAAGACCAGGTGGCCGTTGAAATTAAAAATTTTGTTTAGCATTGGCTAAGCTTATATTTAACATTTTTTAGATTTAATATTTGAAAAACTTATTGATAATTTAATCTATAATTGAAGATTCAATAAATAATAAAATTTATCAAAAAAAAAAAGACCATGTGGCGTTATCAACTGCTCTGAGTCATATAAGAGCAGAATTAAAAACTCTTGATCGCACAGATGACAGCACTGAGAGTTTAAGTGACACGTCTTCGAATTTAGAAGAAGAATTTGATATATGGTAAGACCACAAAAGCTTAGTTCATAAACGTAGAAGAAGGGACTCCACAGACCCAATAGATGAACTTAGTTTTTACTTAAATGCCCCAGTACTGGCATTGAATCGGAACGTCATAGACGCATGGGAAGAGATGAAGACCGTATACCCCAAATTATACTTACTATCAAAAAAATATTGCTATCTGCTCGGAACATCAGTACCTGCTGAACGCATCTTTTCGAAAGCAGGTGCAACTACCACTGAAATCCGAAATAGGCTAACAACGAAAAGATTGTCAAAACTTTTATTTCTTAATTCTATTATGAATAATTGAAAATGAATACAAACAAAATGTAATACAAAACAAAATATGAAATATTATATACAAATTCTACATTTATTAAATTCAATCAATTTTTTAAATTAATCGGTTAAAAGCATAGCTTGGGAATTTCGATTAGAATTAGAAATCATTACGATTAGAGAAATAAAATAATCTAATCATTAGAATTGAAGTTTGATAAAAATTTCAGATTACTAATTGATTATATTAGAAATAATCAAAAATCTAATCACAATTAGTAACGATTAGCATTTCTAATCAAATCTAATCAAAACTAATCAAAAAAATAATTGCTAATTTTAACAGATCTTCTAAAAAGTGCATTGCATTTCTTGTATAAAATTAGATTTGAGTCTGTTCTTACTCTCCTAAAATTTCGCCAAAGTCATTGTTTTTCATTTCTTAAGAATTCTAAATTTGAGTTCCACCAGACGACACGGGGCTGCTGATTTTATGCATTTGATCAACAATGGTACTTCGGCCAGTTTGCCAGCTAGGTTTTGAATCTAGGCTTGGGCTTATTTGTAGTTAAGGAATTAGTTGCAATTTCTATTAATATTGGGAAATGGTCGCTACCATGCAGATTGGAGAAATTTTTCCATGAGCAATAGGGGAATATTGAAGTAGAGCAAAGGGAGACGTCAACGTGTGTAAGGGTGCTGTGTGTGCTGAAGCGGGTAGGTGCCCCGTCATTTAATATAATTAAGTCTTCGTTTAGGATAAAGTTTATGGTGCTCCAGGAGTTGAAATCACCAGTGATGATGAAAGGGCTGTCAATGTTGTTCGTAATTGATTTTAACGTGCGTTCTGAAAAATTCTCTAGTGGAGGGATGTAGATATTTACCAGGGTGAATTTTGTCCCAATATCGATTTGGACAGTAACGGAGTTACCGTTGGCGTAGACTAAATGATGGGGGATGGATTTTTTAATTAGGATTCCTACTCCTTGCTTAGCCGTAGTATTGCCACATGGGTTATGGAAAAAAGCGTTGTACGGTTTAGGGTAAACAATATTTTTGGCGTTAAAAGGAAGATGGGTTTCATGAATGGATATAACATCAGGATTAAAGTCTTTTATAATAAGTTGTAACTCGTGATAATTATTAATCAAGCCGTTAATATTCCACTGAATAATTTTAAAATCCATACTGAGAGCATAGTAAGATTATTCATCCTCAAGAAACATAACATCGTCTTGTGCGTCATAGGATGCAATATTATGTGAAGTTATTGGGATACTTAGGTTTAAATTATTATTTTGTGTTAAATTGAGAACTTCGGTAGTTTCATATAATTTATTGTTTGATGGGTTGTTTGTAGCAGTTTTTGCCGTTGAACGTGTATGTAAAGGTATATTGTTAGTTGTTGATGCTTTTTGTGTTTTTGTTTCTGCAGAAACATTTTTTGTACTTGTAGAAGTTAAATTGACCTTGGGGACTTCTGTATTTGTGATATGCTGTAAAATTATTGTTTTTTTTTTTGGATAAACCGTTTTATTTGTATCGTTTTTTGATCCAATGTTATTAAGAGTGTTGTTGTTGTATGTACTTTTTTGCAGTATTGTCTGTATTTCCGATATGTTCAACAATTATTGATTTATTTGAGCTTGTTGTTATATTTGTTACATTTTTTGATCCAATGTCATTTGGTGTGTTGTTGTTGTTTGCATTTCTGTAAGATTGTGTTTGAGTGTGGCCTCAGAATAAGACTGGACATGGGGCTTAGTAGAGGAGAGTGCTTGGAATTTCTTCTTTGAAATTTTCAAAGAACATTTTTCTTTGTTTTTATATTTAATATTTCTTTTTGTTGTTGGAATTTATGGCATTCCTTTGACGATGAAGGGTGCTGTTCGGAACAGTTAACGCAAAAAGTCCGCGTGCATTCGGTAGGTATGTGAGGTGGTAGAGCGCAGAATTCACATTTAGGATATTTTTGCACCATTTTTGGGTGTGCCCAAGCATCTGACAGTTTTTACAACGCATAGGGTTGCCTTACTTTTAGTTTATGCCAGGAGATTTCTAGTTTTTCTGGGGTTTGATACCTATCGAATGTTAGAAGCACTACGCCACAGGGGAGTAATTTACCTTCTGGATTTTTTCTTAGGTATTTATAAATGTCAACTACACCTTTTGAGCTTAATTCATTGATTATTTCGGTTTCGGGTATGTTGTTGTGCATATATCGTTCCTTTGGAGAAATTTAAGTTTTTGTGGTATTCGCATTTAACACTGCATATTCCAGGGAGGTTTTTTGTGGTAATTAGTTTATCGGCACTATTTTTTTGTTTCTAACTAAAAGTAGAAAATTTCCATCTCTTAATTCGGATACAGCAAGTATGTCAGAGCAAATTAGTTTCAAAGAACGGTGAACTCAAAAGCAAAGGTATTGTTGTAGAGTTTTTTCGCCAGAAGATGCAGATATAACAATGTATTTTGGATCAGTTTTTTTTATGCTCGGGAGTTCAGGAAATATTTCCAGGGTCTGGTTTGTGCGTTTCTTTTTCGCACTGGGAAAATCCGCTAATACTGAAAAGCGGTTGTCCCCCAAATTGGGGGGGCCGGACATGGCAATTGCACTACAAGAACACTATATGTACAATTACTTATGTAGCACACAGTAACTAAAGAGTTTAATTAACTGTTTTTAAGGTAGAGAGAAAGAAAACTTGTACATGATATATGTAGAAAAAGGAACCGAACTGCACAAGAGCTAGTCGATGACTGAATTTTGGAATAAAAACCTCACCCATATATGTAAATCTTTTTTTAAATCTATTAAGTTCTTATTTTTATTGAGTAAAAGATTAATTATTAATTTTAAATGAAAAATTTTATATATGTACATATTTTATTAATGAAGTAAAATACGAAAGTGATTTAAATTTAGTAAAAGCAACAACAATAATAATAAAGTATAATGCTGTTATGAACGGTCGTAAGTGATTTTTATTAGATATGAACAAATTTATTATTCTGCTTATAGTTGAGCCAATGATGTTTTGGTTCCCGTTGCTATCGGCGCTGGCATGCTCGCGTATGCTCCGGCTTGAAGGTCGCCGTCTTGGGGTGGTGTTCTTGCCAGCCAACTGGTTATAGCTCTGACCACATAATAAAAATTATTCATGCCAGCCAATTTGACACGTTTATAAGGTTGAATTTTATAATCCTAAAAAGATAATATTTTATTGGGGCCGAAAAGATATAGAAGACATCCAAACTGAATCTAAATTGTAAATGCTACCAGCAACAGACTTTAAGGTTCAATTAGTCGTGACTTAACCATAATGCCATAGAACCATAGAAAACAGCTGTTCAAACAAAACATATGAAAAACAATGTATTTTGTTTTAAGTGATTTCCCATAACGCCGTAGCCATAACCATAGAAACCAATTGAGTTTTGGTTTTTCGATATAACCGTAAACAGCTGTGGCTATGGCATTATGGTTAAGTCACGACTATTTGAACCTTTACCCTAGAGGTCTGAAACTGTCGATAGCACTATCGATACTATTGATAGTTTCTGACTATCGTTTTACCATCGATAGTTTTTAATACTATCAATAGTTTTCGATAGTTTTTATTTTTCTTATTTTAGTGTTATATCGTTTATTTGCATGCGCTATTGACAGTAAAACAAATTGCCAGCACTTTTTATTAAAAGAAAATTTTCAACGTACATTTAAAACAAATTTTTGTAGCCGAAGAACGTAAATATGCAAATTTTTTTGCACAAAAATGATTGGATTGTAAAAAATATTTAAAGAAAAAAACATATTTAAATATGAAATATGAAATAATTTCTTTAAATAATTTAATAAATAAAGATAAATTTTCTTTATTTTACTTGTATCTACCAGCTCTCTGAGATATTCAAACAAGTTGTATAGCTAAAGTGTAAGTGAAGATAGTTTTTATAAAACTATCGATAACTACGACCGGTTTCGCGGCCTGGGGTAGCTACTTGAACCAAGGAGACTCTTATGCCCCGTCTGGGACTTAGTACACCAAGGACCCGCAATCATTGACTTGAACCTTGGCTTGAACCCATCATCTTTCCTTGAAGATTCTTCACTTCATACAAACTATTGCCAATGGGTCGTACAATTCTGCACTTTAAAAATTTCCTTCCTAGTTTAGCATTATAGCTATTCTTGAACACACTCTGTTGAAAATTCATCCGATATACTTCCTAGCCTGGGTTGAATTTAACTTGCCTGCATCTAGTGTTATACGTTTTCTCACTTCTGAGAAACGCTTTGTGTAGGTTCTCTTTCACTTTCAGCCGCATGAATTCCATCTGTGTAGCCTTAGGCAATATGTTAATTTCTGGCTCGCCGATAAGTTTTAAATACGGGGTAACCCCTGTTGAACAATGCACTGAGGACCTCAAAGCACATTCAATTCATGACAGATGTTTATCCCACTCTCCTTGGTCTTCCTGTAAATAGTATCAAATTGCCGCAAGGATTGACGCACCCTTTCCGAGGCATTGGCCTGGGGTGAATAAGTCGCGGTTCTCATGTGCTTTATCCCGAAAGTATTTATTTGTATTTGTATTTTTATTAAATATATGCTTCTCTAATACAACAAGACATAATATCTTATAAATTATAGTATTAGAGTCAGACAAGTTACATTAGGCGTGTGACAAAAGGTGAACATTAACTAAAAAAATAACTAAAAAATAAATAAATAATATCAACAAGTTAAATGTGTGTTAAGAAATTAAAAAATTTAGTTTAACGAAACGATTGACACAGTAAATTTTTAAATTTAATTGCGTTGCTAGTATTTTGCAAATTGGGAGAAAGTTGGTTCCAGAGACGAATTGTTAATATATAAAACTGTCTCTCAGATGCCGTGTCATTATGCCGAAATTGGATAATGCCATTTCCTCTCGATGATCTTGTGAACTGTAAGCGGTCATAAAGGTATTTTGGTTTTTTCGTCATGATAATTTTATGTAACAGGAGAACGTTTTTAAGCATTAGATAATAATTAAGTGAAATATTAAAAATACGGGTGGAGTATTGCGATATGTGATTAAACCTTTTTAGACCATAAATGTAGCGTATAACGTTATTAAAAGTTGTTTTAAGTTTCACAGTGTCCTTCGAATTACAACCATAAAAAACCTCAGACGCATATAGTAAATTTGGCAGTATATAAGTTTTAGCAAGTAATAGCCTTATTTTCAACGGTGTGAAATACTGCGTAGCCCATAAACTTCTTTGCATGCTACATATCCTACCACAGGACTGATTAACATGATCAGACCAGGTTAAAGTTCTGTTGAAAATTACACCAAGGTTTCTGGCAGAGTTAACTATATCAATTTTAGTAACTCCAAGGAAAATATCAATGTCATACTCAATTTTGACTGATTTTTTACAAATTATTAAACATTTGGACTTTTTAGGGTTAAGACAAAGGCCATTTGCTGATGCCCAAAGAAAAATGCTATTTAAATCAATATTAAGATTACTAACATTAGAGCTAATGAATATACTGGAATATCTAAGTTCTTGTGGTATATCATTTGCGTACAGTGAGAACAACAAAGGATATGAGACAAGACCATCACATGATACGCTTTGTACTCTATCTGTTAAATAAGATGATATTAATTTAACAGCAGTTGTAGGAAAATTGAAAATTTTTGTTAGCTTCAAGCACAGTATTGAGTGGTGAACGGTACCAAAAGCTTTTGAGTGGTCAAGTAATACCAAAAATTATATTTTCTCAGTATCTAGGTTACCCCTAATGTCTTCAACAACATCAGTTAGGGCAGTTACACAGCTATGATGAAGTCTGAAGTCTGATTGACGATCAGTTAATAACTTTTTGGTATTTACATATTCATAGATTTGTTTCAACAAAATATGCTCAAGAACTTTAGAGAGGTAAGGTAGAATTAAAATAGGGCGATATTTGCTGTCTGTCTTTGGGACGTGGATTACTTTGGCATATTTCCATTCTATCGGGAATGTAATTGTGGTAATAGCAGTAATATATAAATGTACAATAGAACGTACTATCCAGGGTAGAATTAATTTTATGAATCTAGGATTGATATCATCCAATCCAATAGCATTAGATTTAACTTTACTAAATCCTTCTGCAACATCAGCTACTGTGATACATTTAAAATTGAATTTTTCACTCGAGGCATCATATGATGGGACTCGATCATAAAAACTAGGGTAAGCTGAGGGCATGGGAATATTGACAAAAGTTTCATTTAACCTATTGACATCAACATCAATACAACAATTCTTTGTCTTACCAATACCAATGTCCCGTATTTGGCTCCACGTCTTATTGGTATCAACTGCATTATTAAATTTATTTGAATAGTAGGCACATTTTTCGCATTTAATTTTTGAAACTACAGCTTTCCTAGCCAAGCGATACTGCTTATGATACTCAGGTGTTCGGTATCTCTTCCATAATTGGTAAATGCTATCACGACGTTGTATTAGTAGCTTAACATCATCAGTGAACCATGGTCGGGCTCTGGCTCTTATGGTTTTGTTTCTGATCGGAATATGCTTGTTATATAACTCTAAAATAAGACTGTTTAGCAAAGTCACTTGTTCATTAACCGAAGGCAAGAAAAAAATTTGATCCCATAATATATTATAAAGATCGGATTCTAAAGAAAACATGTTAAGATTATTAAAATCACGATAAGTAAAAATTTGAATAGGAATTTCCGAGCCAAAATCATATAAGGTAAAAATAATGTCATGTTTCGAGAAGGCAGGAGCTGCTAGTTGATCATAGTGTAATACTTTCCTACTATTACAGACAAAAAATAGATCAAGCAGAGTGCGATTCGTGTTTGTAAAGTGTGTGGGCCTCGAGCTATTTATGGGAAACAAATTAAATGACGACATCATGGTTACCACACTAGTATCTACGAGTAAATTACAATTAAAGTCTCCAGCAATAATAATTTCTGAGTAGGATACAGATAACAGCTCTAATTGAGCAACTAGTTTTTCGAATTTTATAGTTCTATCCCGCCTATATACACATCAAAGTAACATAGTGGTACCATTAGAGTTTAAGTCAACAAATATGTATTCAACATCATTCGTTTCATTAAAACTGCAATTAAACTTGCATGAAATATTGTCCTTAACACATATTGCTACACCACCAGCATGCTTATACCTATCGGATCGAAAAACACGGTACCCATTCAGACTATATAAGCCATCATTTATTTCACTTCTAAACCAAGTTTCAGAAACACATATCGCATCAACACCTGAGTTCTCAAATAAGAAACGAAATTCATCCATTTTATTGCATGAGCTTTGTGCATTGATATGGCAAATACTAAAGCCTTGTCTTTGTTTTGCCAAGATGCGAATCATATTATAGTTACTATCCCTAGAACCAATTTGCTCATACAAGATATTTGTCATAAGTATACATATATTAACGCAACGCAATTAAATAACCATGCAACCGAGAGATTTGACATACTATAATTTGTTGTATTTATGAAAAATATAAAAAAATTGATGACCAATTTAAAATTTGAGCAAAATAATTTGAAGTAGACAGGCAAAAATAAAAAAAGGTTAATTATAAAAAAATCAATAAAAATATAAATAAGTAAATTTGTTCGGCGACTGATGTTATTCCCGAAAAAGTTGTGTAAGCTCCTCGAGGAATTCAATTAAAAACGGTTCGTCTGTCTCAAACTTCTTTACGTATACGAGACCTCGCATTGTGAAAGTTGATTTTATCTTTTTATTTTTTTTCATACCAAGTGCCTCTTTAAATATTTGGTAATTGTGAGGCGTTAATTTTTCACAAACGTAAATAGGTTCATTGTTTTCGAACCCTGCATTTTTTAGACATAACGTTGTTTTGTTATCCCTATGGTATTTAGATATCGTCTTCAGAAGATAATTTTTTTTCATATGGGGATTTAAATTTAACTACTATAATCCCATCCTTCGGCGTATAAATAAGGTTTATTGTTTTTATATATTTTTTTAATCTATATATGTTCTCAACTTGTGGTGTGTTAAGATTTTAAGAGCCATAGATATTATTAACAATGTTATACAAATTTTCATTTTCATACTGGGGTACACCACTGATTCGAATACTACCAGCAACAACAGAGTTTTCAGTTTTTAGAACTTCTCTTTTTAATTCCACAATTTCACCCTTCAATTGAGAAACTTCAGGACTCTTAACTTCCAAATTATTGACTCTTTCAGTTAGTTTCTTCACATCTTCTTGAATGTTGTTTATTTTTTCTTCTCTTCACTCTCTTTCATTAAGTTGTTGATAAAATTAAAATGTTTTTCTTCACTTTCTTTTATTGAACTCTTTATAAATTGAGAGGTAAATAATTCAGATTCTTTTATTAGATCCCTAATAAAAGCTTTGTCAACTACTGACAAATACGGGAGTTTATTGGCTTTTTCAAGAGGTGATTCTTGTCTTGACTCTTTCAATTTCCTGGCAGATGATTCACTACGTGTATACATTTTATTTATGATATCGGCAAACTCTTTTCCTGTGAACTGCTTCCCATTATCCGATACAATTACGTCCGGCGTACCAAACTTATGAAAAACTTCAGAAATTAAAAACTGCACCACCTGCTTACTTCTGGCTTTACTCATCGCCTTTGATAACACGAATTTCGTGAGGTGATCTAGGATATGGTTTTGAAAATCTACAAATGAAATGGGCGCTCAGACAGTGTTTCGTGTACTGTAGGTGGGCGTAAGGTTACATTTGCGGACTTTGTCATTTGGAAATTCTTAACGAAACTTCTAACCTGTGCATTCATATTGGGCCAATAAAAATACTCGCGTATTCGAGCGAGTGTCTTACCAACTCCTCCATGAGCAACATTCGGTGTGTTGTGTGAATTCTTAATCAGCTGATCTGTTAACTCGGGTGGCACCCAGAGTTTCCAAGCGAAATCCTCGCTTAAACTATCGCCACTATAAGGTGTTTGTAAACGTGGTTGTCTACTACTTTAATATCAGGAAGTTGCGAAGCATTTTCCGTCATTTGTGAAATCAAGTCAAGATATCCCAATGATTTAAAAGCATCTGAATCTAAATTAATTAAGTTGTTAATTTCGGTCGACAGTTCTTCCATGTCGTAGCGAGAGCGCGTATCTGGCACTATGTTTTTGGCTCCCGGCCTATGTTCCACGGTAAATGCATAAGATTGTAAATGTAGGCTTCAACGACCGAGACGACCTGTCAGGTCTTTATGTGTCATCAGCCACTTCAGGGTGCTATGGTCTGTGATTACTGAAAAAGGCAATAATTCTATATATGACCGAAACTTTTTGATGGCAAACACTACCGCCAAGCACGGTAACTGAATAGTTCCCTTGGGCCGAAGTAAGTTTGAGCGAGAAAAACGCAATCGGGTGTTCGCCGTCATAATCATCTTTTTGGAACAACACTGCTCCGATACCTATGTCAAAGGCGTCACATTGGGCGTATAAATGTTTAGAAAAATCAGGGTGAGTGAGTATAGGACTGGTAAGGGCTTTTTTCAACTTGTCGGAGCATTTTTTGCTCCATCTGGAAAATTAAATGTTTTTCCCTTCTTTAGGGTATTAAAAATCGGCGCCGATATTGTCGCATAATCAGGTATGAAACGCCGATACCAGCCAGTCGCTCCCATCAAGCTTCATGCTTGCTTCGGTGTATTTAACTGTGGCCTCTATTTTATTAGGGTCAGGTTTTAACTTTCCACCCCCAATACATTTAAAGAAAAACAAATTTTTATTAAAAATTTTTTGTTCTAAAACCAAATACATGCAAAGAAAACACAAAAAATATATTTCATATATTTATTTCATATCATACGTTAAACAAAAACAAAATGTACATTGATACGTCAATGTTTACCAGCAAAGCATACGAAAGTGTAGTTGCTTTGCTCTTGCGTGATACAGTGAAGAACGACAAAAAAAAACTAATAAGACAAATTTGTTTGTGTTTTTCGCATTGAGGTTGCTGAGTGCTGTATGAGTATATTAAAACACACAGCCTATAGCTAAGAGTATTACAAAAACAAATGAGTATGAAGAGCATAGGGCCTGGGCACCAATGGTCTAGATAGACAAAAACTCTATCACGAAGTGCCACAGGGATCACCTTATACAGTAAACGGCACTACCTTTGGGCTGCATTACACAATCCAAAAGGCATTACCGTAAAATGGTAAAGCGGCCTTCCTGGCACCGTGAATGTAGTTTTTGCTCTACTAGGCATCTCTAGAGGTATTTGCCAGAACGCGTCCTTTAAATCCACACTGGAAATAAAGTACGTATTCTATAACATGTTGAGCAGACCCTTGATGTGCGGCAAGGGGTAGGCATCCTTGACCGTGAGATCATTCAGCTTCCAAGCGTCTAGGCACAACCGGTTCTTCTCACCCTTACGAACGAGAGTAACCGGGTGATTCCATGGACTCTCGCTCGGCTCAGTGACCCCAAGGTCAAGCATCCTATTCAATTCCACATACATCAGCCTCTGCACGGCCGGTGAGACCGGATAATGCCTATCTTTCACCGGAGCTGCTTCCCGGGTATCAATTGACCTCTAAGTGTGTTTTTCCCAGCCCTCGTTTCGAACAACACGGAAACGACTCGCTCCAAGCGTCTACTCTGACAATTATTTATCTTGCTTCTCTATATTCCTTCACTCTCAAATGTAGTGGCTTAATTGGCCTGACTTTTGGCTCTACAGGTGTATTGTTCTGCATTTCTTTGTTAAAATTTATATTGTTTTCGTAGATTTATCGTGGGATTTGTTGTTTAAGACTGGTCTTACATCTCTGTCGAACGCGACTGCCCAGTTGGAGGCTGTTTCGCGATTATGTTTCCCTGGCATCGGGGACACTGTGGCGTAACGCCGTTATCTCTTCTGCACTTTAAACAAAAAATCCTACGGTGTGGTGAAGGACAGTCCATGAATCCGTGGCCCACTTGTTTACAATTGCAGAAAACGCTCTTCTTCCGCACGCTCTTCTTCTTGGTCAAGTTCATGTACCCTAGGTGGTATGTTCTGACATTGCGGGTATGGTGTCCTCTGGCTCGCAATCAAACTTTCAGCTTTCTTAGCTTGCTGACGAAATTCGTTCAGATTCATAAATCTTGTCGAAAATAATAGGTGAGACAGCGCTGGCTTTAAATTACTTCTCATAATTTCGATCAAGTCTCGCTCCGAGTAAGGGGTTCTTTGCTGGTTCCTGAGCCTTAAAACAGCGTTAAAAAAAATTCCTCAAATGATTCTTGTGCACCTTGCCGTCGGTCAATAATTCTCTTCTGTAGTTGAAACTCGTTTTCAAACCGTCTAAATTGCGTTACGAATGCTGTCACTAATTCCTCCCAGGATTGCGCTGGATTCGATTTCATTAAATTCCAGAACCAGTATAACGCCTTTCTTTCGAGCAACGTATGAAAATTTCGATGTAAATCGTCGAACGTGATATTAAAAATAAATGAGTGATAAGTGATATTATTGATATATGTTCGGCTGTCATTGATTTGGATGTGCCGTCGAACTTAATTCCCCACTTCGAAAGATCTACTTTCTGGTGTTGATTTCGGTTTGCATACAAATCTTCCACAGGTCTTCTCTTTTGCTGGTTCCCAAAGTCTCTTGTCCTTTCTGGTGCGTTAGGTCTACCATCCACTGCATTGCTACCTAGCCTAGGAAGTGTAGGCGCAGCACGAGTCTCTGCTTGGTACCATAGTGGTGTTGGTTGGTGCCATGCACAAGAAGCCGCGTGTCGGCACGTTTGTTGATATTGTCTTGTTGGTCCTGGTAAATTTTGTAAAAATTGTTGGGGGCTTGACGCCTGCACTCTTGGTATTGTTTGTGACGGGGCACTCCAATATGTTGGCTTCACTACGTCAGCGTTCTGTGGTGCTTGTGAGCGTATCTGTTGTTCAACCACCCCTCCTACAACTTGCGTTATTTGATCACTCAAACTTACTTGCAGATTCTGCATTTGTCTAGACAATTCTTCCGTATGAGCCTCGCTACCTCTTTGCCTACTTTGCCACACTTCTTGAGTACTTTTTGGTCCGGCCATGTTGTTGCGATACTGCTGTTGGACACTTCTAGCAGTGATGCTGCTGAATTCTGGCGAAGGAATTGAATCACTGGAGATATTCCTGTCTTGTGAACGAAGCGGTCGATTCTGTGCCATAGACATGAACTGTTGTACCGTCGGTGCAATTTCTCCAGAACCCGTCCCTATAGCTGGGCTCCGCTATGAACTGAGGTCGCCGAAACTTGAGTTGTAATAGCTGTTACAGGTGCTGTATTAGGTTCCAGTTCCATAGTAGTACTTGTGTTATTGTCTGAATTTGCAGCAACTAATTTTCTTCTGACTGAACGCGTCAAAACCATTAGCTAGTCACCTCTACTAAAATGTATTTTTATTTTCAGTAGCTACTACTACAATGTCAAAAAAAAAAACTTTGCCGCGAAAGCCTAATGTCGGCTTAAAAGGATACGGAAGACTCAAAACAACTAACTATATCTGGTAGAAATAGGTACCGAAAGTCACTGAGTAAAATTTTAGACTAGTGGCTTGGTAACTAATAGTCGCGATTTTATTAATGTAGTTCTGCTTATAGTTGAGCCAATGATGTTGTGGCTGGCGGCGCTGGCATGCTCGCGTATGCTCCAGCTTGAAGATCGCCGTCTTTGGGTGGTGTTCTTCTTGGTTATAGCTCTGACCACATAATAAAAATTATTCATGCCAGCCAATTTGACACGTTTATAAGGTTGAACTTTATAAACCAAAGAAGATAATATTTTATTGGGGCCCAAAAGAAATAGAAAACATCCAAACTGAATCTAAATTGTAAATGCTACCAGCAACAGACTTTACCCCTGCTTCGTCCCTCTCTTGTTCATCAACGTTGGCTAGGTGTTATGCCAACCTCGGCTTTCCCTCCCCATCAAGAATCCTATTCCCATTGAAACTCCTCCGTGATGACTGATGACTCAATGCCGGTTTTGTTTAGTAAGTCATCCCTTTACGTTTATTACTCACCCGTTTTTTTACCACCTCCCCATGACATTACCTGTTTATTTATTCATTCTTACTTATCGACACCAATGTTTTCAAAATATTTCTTTATTGTTTATAATTCAGAATTCGTTACTTTATTTTAAGCAAATAATCTTATAGTAAATTTAAAATATATTTACAAAATCTTCATTTCTTGTAGGTAAATTTATTTTAATTCTCTATATAGGCTAGTTATATCTATCTATATATATATATATATATATATATACATATATATCTTTTAATTATCTTTAAATGCTAGTTTTTATTTCCTTCTCCTTCCTTTTGTAAAGGTTGGTGTCTGGGTAGTATTTTTGTTGTATTTGGAAGTTGCCGGCGCTAATAAACGCCACTGGCAAATATAAATATATGGCAGATGAATGCCAATATTAACATGCCGATTTAAGGCAAGAATAAAAATTGATGTTTTTGAAATAAGTAATGCCGATGGAAGGCATAGTATTAATTAATTTTATTTTCAAAAATTTGTTCCTTATATTCTAAACTAACTGTATTCTAAAACTACAAAATTTCTTATTCACTAAATATAATTGTAGTTTGAGAAAAAAATATAAAACACCGTAAACATAATTGTTGTATAGCAATAACAAACATTTCAGCATTGAACAATACAATTGTTGTAATATAAAAGAGAACAATTGTATTAAAGGTATAAATGTTTGTTGTAAAAATGGTAGTAATATTAATAGGGTGCCGTGTGCAAAAGTTATAATAAGAACAGTATGTGTAATAAGTATACTTACATATAAAATAATAATTTGTATTGCTAATTTTTCGACCTTTTCTTAAAGTTATTTTTATTTGATTGATGAGCTTCAATTGACAACTTGGAAAAAATTATTTAATTCAAAAACCATTTGAAATATAAAAAACAATTTTTAATTTATTTCAAAAACCGGAAAAAAATTCAATTTCAAGCGAATATTGTTTTGTTTAAAATATTGTTGTTATTTTTTTGTTACTTAAAAATCTAATCCTGAAGAAGCTACACAAAGGAGTAGCGAAATATCGATAAATAAAATTTTATAACGTTTTTTATAAAAAAAAATTGACCTCAAGCTCATCAATCAAATAAAAATAATAAAATAATAATAAATATAATAATAGATTATTTAGGATTCACTACACCCTTCTCCTTAAGAAAAATTTTACAATTTTTAGGATTAAAATTTAAAATTTGTTTGTTTTTGTTTTTGTTTTTGTTTTGTGTTTTTTTTTTTTTTTTTTTTTTTTTGTTTGTAATATTTTTTTATATTATTATTATGGTATTCTTTAAATTCATTACCTATTTCTAAAATAGAATTGACTCCTTTTCTTTTGACTATTTTATATGGACTATGATATGGTGCCTGATTTTTTTTCTGTTAAATTTTCGAACGAGTACTAAGTCTCCTTCTTTTAAATTTAGGGGATTAGTTTTTAAACATATGTCTATTCGTTTTTGTTTCGACTTTTCTAAATATTCTCTTGCTTTAGTTATAGAATATTGTAATCTGAACCTCAATTCTTGGGCATAATTTTCAGGGTTGTAAATTGGTTTGACGATTTTTGTCTGTGATTCTTATGGGTTCTGTATATAATAAAATATTTAAATTTTCACACTCATTTCTTTTTAATTTATTAAAAATATTCTTAAATTGTTCAATGTTTATATTCTTGAAAATAACATCATTATTTTTTAGTGCTAATTTGTGTATACCTAGGGATAGCATTTTTGGTAAAAGTTTCTCCAATGCCATTTGTATGTTCGATGGATTGTCGCTGCACCTAATTACTATCTCTACATCACTAATTGCAATATCATTTCAGTTTCAACTCTTGCAGTGTACAGACGCGTTTTTATAATCGTCGCAACTGAATATTAAAAATTTATTAAAAGAAAATTCACAAAAAAATATATACATACATAAACAAAACATTTATTAAACAGTTATCTTACTGGCTTTATTTTATTTTTTGCTTGTGTGTAAATACATAAATATTTGTATACACCAACTCATAAGTGAACACAAAAAAGAGAACTCTGAATGAGTTCACCTTCTAACAACAACAATAAACCTACAAGCAGTAGGAATGTACAATATATAACTTTGGTTGCTAACGACGACAAAAAAAATGAAGTAAACATAAACCTGAATACTACACAAAACACAAATACTCGTGCGCGATCATTATCTTTGATCAAGATCAAGATCAAGAAGCAACAACAATTGCACCTATTAGCAAACTTGTCAGCTTAGCTGTACAATCAAACAAACAAACAATAAATACCCAGGTGACCAAAGTGCACAAAATTGTAAATGCAGTGAGTGAAAATAGTGATAATAAAATCCAAACTGGTTTGGACAGATACATAACCGTGCTAAAAAGGGGAAGAAGTCCCAAATCAGCTGAAATAGCGTCAACGGCAAAAATGCCCAAAGATGGGAAAAATAATATTAAACATTCTGAAAATCGTTTTGCGATTTTGAATGAACAAGTCGATGAGGACACAAGTACAACAAGGTCCACTAAACCACCGCCGATATATTTAAGAGAACAGAACTCTAACCTTTTGGTAAAAAGCCTTATCTCATTAATTGGAGAAAATGAGTTCTATGTAACTCCAATTAAGCGCGGCAAAATCAACGAAACTAAAATTCAGGTAACACAAGAAAATAATTATAGAAAAATTGTCTCAGATTTTGAGACTAAAAACAAAAACTTTTATACATATCAACTGAAGAGTGCTAAAGGCCTAACAGTAGTTATAAAAGGAATAGATTCAAGCGTGGATCCGGAAGAGGTAAAGTCTGGCCTTGAAAATAGTGGCTTCAAAGTCAAAAATGTTTCAAACATTAAGAACAGGGAAAAAATCCCCCAACCTATTTTTAGAGTCGAGCTACAGCCAGGCGACTTGAAAATTAAAAAAAATGAATCGCACCCAATCTATAGCTTAAAATACTTGTTGCATCGAAGAGTTACCGTTGAGATGCCACATAAAAAAACTGGACCTATCCAATGCATGAACTGTCAAGAATTTGGCCATACCAAAACTTATTGCAAGTTGCCTACCGTTTGCGTTGTATTTGGCGAGTTACACAGTACCGCTAACTGTGACAAAATAAAAGGTGATACCAAAGCAAAAAAATGTAGTAATTGCGGCGGAAACCACACTGCCAACTATAGGGGCTGCCCTCTTTATTCTCTTTTTAAAAATTCGTCGAACAGAAAAACAAATGCTACTCCCGCTCAGCCCAACACTCATTTAAACTACCCACAGTTACCTCAACCGTCGTCTAGCCATAATCAATACTCAAATGTTTTAATAAAGTCTAACACGACTCTTACTCAACAAAAACCTAAAAGTCAATCTTCATACGCTAATATTTTAAAGAGTAACCAGATTCCGGCGCAAAAAACTGTACCAGTAAATGAAGAATCAGGGTATAATTTTAGTCGTATTGAAGCCTCGATAGAGATCCTAATACAAACAGTAAATACATTTACTCTCAACATGTCCTGTATGATGCAGGAAATGTTGAAAATGCAGTCTACCTTGTTGCAGGCTGTATTGAAAAAACCATGAACTTAAGAATCTGTTTTTGGAACGCAAACGGCATCTGCCAACATAAAAATGAAATTGAATATTTTCTTCTGGATAAACAAATCGATGTTATGCTTATCTCAGAAACTCACTTGACGTCCCGAAGCTATTTTCGAATTAGTGGATATAATTTCTACGACACCAAGGATCCTCAAGGTAGAGCTTGTGGTGGCTCTGGAATCCTAATAAAAACTCGAATAAAACACTACCTACTAAATGACCTTCGTGAAGAATATCTTCAAGCAACGAACATCTGCATTGAAAATTTTTATCAAAAGCTTGTGATATCATCTGTTTACTCTCCTCCCAGGTTTTCAATTTCAGAGAGTCAATATACCGCATTTTATACAACACTGGGGTCCCGTTTTCTAGCAGCTGGTGACTACAATGCTAAACACACATTTTGGGGCTCACGTTTAATCAGTCCTAAGGGTCGTGTTTTGTTTGACACAATTTCAAAAATGGGCTTGAATGTAGTTTCAAGTGGTCAGCCAACATACTGGCCAACGGATCGTCAAAAAATTCCTGATGTTATCGACTTTGGGATTATGAAAGGCGTGCCCTGCGAAATGATTGAAGTAGAAGCGTCTTTGGATTTGTCTTCAGATCACTCGCCTACTATTATCACTATTTACTCACACACAACTGCAACACCTACATGTGATTTACCGCTGACACCTGCACGTATTAACTGGCTGAAATACAAAAAATATTTGAGTGCTCATTGCACGGAAAATATGCCATTGAGAACACCTGCTGACATAGAAAACTCTATTAGGTTGTTTGAAGCACATGCTAATCAAGCTGCTCTTAATGCTTCTTCAATTCAACCAAATCAACAAGCGAGATTTTACTTTATTTTTTTTGCAGATATAGAAAGGCTATTGACTGAAAAAAGGAGAGCTCTACGAGAATGGCAACGTTACAGATCGCCTCAGCTAAAATTACGGCTTAAGGAGTGTACCAAACAGCTAAGAAAAGTTTTGCAAACACAAAAAACAGCTTCGCTGCAAAAATTTCTGCAAGAACTCGATGCAACACCATCAACAGATTATTCGCTGTGGCGTGCAACCAGAGGACTTAAAAGGCCAGTTATTTGCAAACCTCCATTACGAGCCTCTAATGGTGACTGGGCAAGAACTGATGCTGAAAAAGGTGATCTATTTGTTAAGCACCTAGAAAAAGTATTTACCCCGAATATTTCTGCTGATATTGTTGAACTGCCACCAGTCGTCTCTTTACCAGAAATACCGATGAGATTTAACATGACGGAGATTGAAAATACTATTACTAGTCTTAACACCAGAAAAGCCCCAGGTGTCGACAAAATAAGCAAGAAAATGCTTCAACAACTGCCTTATATTGCAAAAAGAGTTATACTCTTCATTTTTAATAGTATTCTACGGCTGCAATACTATCCTGCAGAATGGAAGGTTTCGATGATTATTATGCTACCAAAGCCCGGCAAGGATCATACGAAGGTTGAATCCTATCGGCCTATTAGCTTATTGCCCAACATTTCAAAACTATTTGAAAAGCTGTATATGAGCAAGCTGATGCCTATACTGACTAGAAGTGGATGCATTCCAGATCATCAATTCGGTTTTCGCAGACAACATAGCACAATTGAACAAACTCACAGACTTGTGAACGTAGTTAGAGACACCTTTGAAAAAAAGAAATATTGCTCTGCGCTCTTTATAGATGTTTCTCAAGCTTTCGATAAAGTATGGCACGAAGGTCTTATCCACAAATTAACACGAAATCTCCCCGTAAACATCGTCAAGCTTTTAAAAAGCTATCTAGAGGAACGAAAATTTGTTGTTAGGGAAGGCAATTTTTTAAACCCTTCGCAGTCGATCGAAGCCGGAGTTCCCCAAGTCAGCATCATCGGTCCCTTACTTTATTTAATTTATGCCTCTGACTTACCGTTAAGCAATAACATTCATACATCAACATTTGCCGATGATACAGCTTTTTTAAGCGTCCATGAAAATCCAGTAGAAGCCTCCATCAACTTACAAGTGTATATATCCAAATTGGAAAAATGGCTCAAACAATGGCGTATAAAAGTTAACGAGCAGAAATGTGTACACGTCACTTTTACGTTGCGAAGGGAAACATGCCCGCCTATACAAATCAACACCGAGACTATTCCGCAACATACTGTAGTCAAATATCTAGGCGTTCACCTTGACCGCCGTTTAACATGGAAATCGCATATAGACGCAAAGTTGATGCAAATGAAATTAAAAGCAGCCCAAATGAATTGGCTTATGGGTAGAAATTCAATACTGAGCCTAGACTGTAAACTTCTACTATACAACGCGATCCTGAAACCAATATGGTGCTATGGAATCCAGCTATGGGGTACTGCCTCAGCATCGAATGTAGAAAAAATTCAGAGGCGACAAAATAAAATTCTACGTACAATAACTGCAGCCCCCTGGTATGTCAGAAACCATAGAATTCATAAAGATCTAGACGTTCCGTTGGTAAAGACAGTATTTTCGAAACACGCGAAAAAATACATTAAAAAACTTGAGTTGCACCCAAACCCACTTGCGCGCAATATTCTAGAGTATAGAGGCCACACCCGGCTTAGGAGGAGGGACACTCTTTCTATCAGCCGTACACGAGAGATGTAAAACAACAAAAATCAACCGTTGTAACTAAAAATTATGTTTAGCATTGGCTAAACTTATATTTATTATTTTTTTTTTTTTTTAGATTTAAGATTTGAAAAACTTATTGATGTTTCAATCTATTATTGAAGATTCAATAAATAATATACATATAAAAAAAAAAAAAAAAAAAAAAAAAAACTAATTGCAATATCGGGTATTTTGATTTTTGAATCTAATTAAAATTTTAATTTTTTTTTTATATTTTTGACATTTGAGATTGACGTACATTCCCATATAAAAAGTTGATCAGGCTTTTTATTTGAGCCGTTATTGCCATTCTCGTTGTTACATTTTTGGTTTAGATTTTTTCTCTAAAAATGTTATTGTTGTTCTGTTTGCACGTCCAATTGTGCTACTAACATTTGCAGTTAATTTAAAATTGTAAGCATATTTTATAAAAAGTTCTCTCTCTTCTGTAAGAATCATATCGTGCAATAGTTTTGTTTTCAACAAAAAGGCTTCCAACGCCTCATACGGACCCTTAAACACATGTAGATTTTTACCTACGACGTTTATGTCAAAATGAGCCATATTTGATATATTACCTACTTCTTCGTCTGATTTTAAATTGGTATCTTTACTTTCTTTTGTTAGAAGATTTTTTTATAAGTGGTAACACTCTACTATATATTTCTTCAAATTTCTGAATTAATTTTTCGCAATTTTCTTTAATTAATGATTGAGAATATTTTTCGAATTCTGTTTTTATTAATTGCAGACGTTTTAATTTTTCTAATTTATATTCTTCGGTGTAAACTCTATTTTTACTTTTGTTAATATTTATTTCAATTTTCTCTAATTCTTTTATAAATTTTTCTATAGATTCCATTTAATACAGAAAAGTTTTTAGTCGCATATGAATACTATTTTTAAATTCTATTTTAGTTTGATCCACTATGGCAACTCTTATTTATTTTCTTACTTTTCATATTTTTTAACTTATATATATAGTGTTTCATTTGTTCACTTCAATGTGGCAACTCTTAAATTTTTGACATTTCTTTTTATTGTGAAATTCTATTTCATAATTGTAATTTATTTAATTAGCACGGTAAAAGTTAGTGTATTTTTTTAGTGAAAAAGTTTTGTGATCTTTTTATTTTTATATTGAATATAATATTGTTATGTGTATTTCAGCATGTGTTTTAAAAATTCATGTTGTATATGTTTGTAATGTATTATTTTCATATACATACTTCATGCGAAAATTATAAGTGTATGTATGCATACATATGTATGTAAAAAAAGATTTCATTATTTATTTATATTAAAAAATTTAATTTGTAAAAAAAATATATTGTTAAAAAAAATCTATTTGTGTTTGTGTTGTTCCATCTCGGCTTCAAGTGGGCCGATTTGTGTCCATATTTCGGATGCAATGTCCCAGGATGGTGGTTTAGTTTCAGGTGCTTCTTCGGATAATTTGTGGTCGCCAATGTTTGGTTGGTGTCTGGCAGGATCGCCATGTAAAAGTTTGGTGTCTGGCAGGATCGCCATGTAAAGGTTGGTGTCTGGGTAGTATTTTTGTTGTATTTGGAAGTTGCCGGCGCTAATAAACGCCACTGGCAAATATAAATATATGGCAGATGAATGCCAATATTAACATGCCGATTTAAGGCAAGAATAAAAATTGATGTTTTTGAAATAAGTAATGCCGATGGAAGGCATAGTATTAATTAATTTTATTTTCAAAAATTTGTTCCTTATATTCTAAACTAACTGTATTCTAAAACTACAAAATTTCTTAAGCTACGTTCACATTTATCAAATATTTGTCGAAAAAAACGTAACCAAGAAAAAAACTAATAATTTATTTCCTTTAATTCCAATATTTTTTTAATTTTGGGTTCGAATTTTTTAAAAACTGTATAAGAATACTCTTTTGGAGAAGAATTAATTTTATTTTGTAATATAAAAATCGTGTTAAATGACACTATGCCTAAGCAAAACTATTGGTTACGTTTTTTTAGGCAAATATTTCATAAATGTGAACGTAGCTTTATTCACTAAATATAATTGTAGTTTGAGAAAAAAATATAAAATACATTAAACATAATTTTTGTATAGCAATAACAAACATTTCAGCATTGAACAATACAATTGTTGTAATATAAAAGAGAACAATTGTATTAAAGGTATAAATGTTTGTTGTAAAAATGGTAGTAATATTAATAGGGTGCCGTGTGCAAAAGTTATAATAAGAACAGTATGTGTAATAAGTATACTTACATATAAAATAATAATAAATATAATAATAGATTATTTAGGATTCACTACACTTTTTTCTTCAGATAAATATTTAACAATTTTTGTTTCTAAGTATAGGTAAACCCCTATTATTTCAGTAAATTTGGGTAATTGTCCCCGCAACTAACAACACTACCAAGGTTGAGCTCAGCCTACTTAGTGTGCCTTTTGGCAGACCAAGCAAAAGGTATTTGAAAAATAAACATTTGTTCTATGTGGCTGATAGTTTAACTCGTAATCGTACTCCTCCAATATGGCCTTCCACCTTTTCATTTTATTATTGTGGTTTCTATGGCTTAGGGTAAAAGTAAGCGGTCGGTAGTTATTTTTACTCTTTTAGAGCCGTAAAGGTAACTTCGAAGAGAATTCAAGGCCCAAATTATGGCCAGCATTTCCTTCTCGTTCGTGGCATAGGCCTCCTCAGTTCGTGAGAGAGTTCTTGAAGTAAATGTGATGGGCTTTTTATCCTGCGAAAGTACGGCTCCTTTAGCGTAGTTCGAAGCATCAGTGGTAAGTTCGAATTCCGTCTCCAAGTTTGGATGACGAAGCATCGCATCTTCGGAAATCAGAATATTTTATATTTTCTCGAAATCTTCTATAGCCTCCTGGTCAAGTGAGATGACCTTATTTTTCGAAGCATTTTTACCCACATTACCATCTTCTCCTCTAAGCATTGCTGTCAGAGGTTTTGATATTTTGGCGTAATCCCTAATGAACCTTCTGTAGTACCCCGCCATTCCTAGGAAAGAACGGAGATCCTTCAAGCTTTTTGGTATGGTCATTCTTGCGATAGCCTCTACCTTTTTTGGATTAGTCTTAATTCCTTCTATGTTCACAACAAATCCCAAGAATCTAACCTCTCGTTTCATGAATTCGCACTTCTCGAGCTGCATTTTCATATTTGCGGTACTTAGTGTCTCAAATACCTCTTTTAAATTCCTGAGATGCTCCTCTTCGTTTCTCCCAAATATAATAATATCGTCTATGTAGACGTAACACCTTTTTCCTATGTGTGGACGGAGAATGTCGTCAAGAGCAGCCTGAAATATCGATGGTGCCTTCTTAAGACCGAAAGGGAGTCGCAAAAATTCGTATTTGCCATTATTTATCGCTTAGCGAAACTTAGTGGAATCCACTTTTAAGATCAATGTTAGTGAAATATTTATTCTTTCCAAGATTCGAGAGAACCTCATTAATTTCGGGTATAGGGTATCTGAAAGGAATTGTTACAGAATTCAGTTTTCTGTAGTCAATCACCATTCTATACTTTTTTTCGCCTGTGGCGTCAGACTTTTTGTCGACGACCCACACAGGAGCGTTGTATGGTGATCGGGAAGGTCTTATTATATTATTGGCAAGTAATTCTTCTATCTATTTTTCTACCCCCGCTTTTTAAAGCCATTGCATACTGATATGGTCGCGAATATATTGGACTATCTGTAACAGTGCGTATTTCTCCCATAATGGCAGTAGTATTCGTTAAATTTTCGTTTGGGTTAGAAAATATATTCAGACAAGATTCAATTATTTCGTAGAGTTTATTTTTTTTTGTAAATTTGAAAGATGAGAGAGTTTTGATTCAATACTGTTGACAGACTGAGAGCTTTTCTGTTTTAATGGAACTTTCATGCCGTCTTTAGTGGTCATAAAATTTTTATCTGTATGAATTACTGCTTTGTTTTCACGTAATGTATCATTTCCAATTATTCCATGGAAGGTTTCTAAAGTTGGAAGGATATAAAACTTGGGTGTGTTTGGACCAAAAATACTCAGAAAAGTATGATGGGTTAATTCAATATTTCCGGCAACATTATTTATGTGGAATGGGTTTTTATTTGGAATTGGGTTACGGATTCTAGTGGATTGAACATAATTTTTATTTGAGCCGGTCTCGATCAAAAAGTCTAATGTGTCCTCGCCCCTTTTAAGTTCGTAATATGGTAGAGAGGAAGGGACTAGTCTAAAAAATAGACGTTATCCGATTCCTTTTCGCTATTTGGAGTTGCATTAAATTCACTGCTATAAAATTCATTAGGAACGGGATTAATAACTTCTGATTGACCCGCGTTTGGTCGGGGCAGTGGGAATCATATGGAACCTCATTATTAGTGTTCATGAAATAATTTCGTTGTATTTTGGGCGGTATTCCGCTTTGATTTATGTTAGGACGTTTCTGTGCAAATTGTTCATTTCTCTGGAAGTTTTGGTAATTAACATTATTTGATCTTATCGAACGGTCAACTTCCATCGGCTGAGGGGGTTTTTGAGGAAAGTTTTGCCTATTGTTAAATCCTGACGAAAAATTTGGTCTTTGATTTTGCTGGAAAAATTGTTGCGAAGGAAATGCTCGTTGCGTGTTTTGGAAATGCGTTCTAGGTGGTTATTGTCTAAGATGTGGTGGCATGTGTGCCAGTTCTGGGTAAAATGGTTTTGCGAAATAATGTGGCCGTTGAGGCGCAGGTAGCAAAGAATTATGTGTATTACCACGAGTATGATTATGTGCGTAGTTAGTCCTAAAGTTAATATTGTCCAGCTTTTGGCACAGGTTGAGTGCCTGTGGCAAGGAAGTAGGTTCCCTAATGCTCAATAGTCGAAGTAGGTCACCGTTTAATCCTCTCACAAATGTGTCTAGGGCCTTTTCTCGATAGGAATTTATCATGGCACCTTTCGCTTCTCTGATATTCTAAATAATTCTACCCTCCCACCCCCGACTCCAAACGTGACTCACGGAGATAACAGGACCACACGAAACATGTCACTTTTGTCACAACCATCGCAATACAATGAAATTATTAAAGCCGTAGAGTCAATGAAGAACAACAAGTCCCCGGGAGTTGATAACATATCAGCTGAGATCATTAAAGCATGTCCAATAACCACAGCTCGACTCCTACATCCCCTATTTATTAAAATTTGGGAAACAGAAAAACTACCAGAAGAATGGTTGGAGGGGATATTAGTCACGATCCCAAAAAAAGGCGACCTTAGTCAATGCCGAAACTACAGAGGTATTATGTTGCTCCCAATTCCGTCAAAAGCATTAACCAAAATTCTACTTAATCGCGTAAACGAAAAACTGGACTCAACCATTCGCAGGCAACAGGCAGGGTTTCGATCAAACTGCTCATGTGTCGACCACATTAATACATTGAGGATAATAATAGAACAGTCCGTGGAGTTTAGAACCACTCTCCAACTTGTATTCGTCGATTATAGCACAGCATTCGACAGCATTAACAGAGACTGTATATGGAATGCTTTAATACAGAGGGGTATTTCACCAAAGCTTATAAGACTGATAAAGGCACAATACGATGGCTTCAAGTGCAGAGTTCTGTACAATGGTCGCTTATCTGCGGAGTTCAACACCATTTCTGGTGCTCGACAGGGCTGCCTCATGTCACCTATACTATTTCTGATAGTGCTGGACGATGTTTTAACACGGGCTATAGACGGAAAAAACCGTGGTATCACTTGGATGCTCCAAAGCCAATTGGAAGATTTGGCATATGCAGATGACATATGCCTGATATCATCAAGGCATGCCGATATGCAGGATAAGGTTGGCTTAAAAATTAACTCCGCAAAAACCAAAACGTTAAAAATAAATGCGACCAACTCTGACGCAAACTTTAAAGCCGGAGCTGCAAACGATATCCATAGTAGAATATCCAAAGCACAAGGCGCTTTCTCACAGCTAAGGAAAATCTGGAGGTCATCATCAATCTACACCCGCACCAAATTACGTATCTTTAACTCAAACGTAAAATCTGTTCTTTTATACGGATGTGAGACCTGGCTAATGACGAAAGCACTTTAAAAGAAACTTCAAATTTTCGTAAATAAATGCCTCAGGAAAATTTTGAAGATCTGGTGGCCAAATACCATATCCAACAAATCACTTCTCGAGAAATGCAACCAAATTGAAATACAACTCGAAATTAAAGAGAGACGATGGAATTGGATTGGTTACACCCTGCGGAAATCACCAACAGAAATATGCGGACAGGCTGTAGAATGGAACCCGCAAGGTAGCAGGAAACGAGGAAAGCCAAAGCATACATGGAGACGAAGTATTGAAGATGATATGAAAAAAATGGGATACAATTTCAACAGGGCAAATATCATCGCTCGAGATAGAGGAGAATGGCGAAATTACGTTGAGGCCCTATGCTCCACAGGGAGCTAAAGGAAATAAGAAGAAGAAGTTTCGCTTCTTCTGATATGTCGAAGCAAGACACTTTATCTAAAAGTAGGGACTAGTGTTCATATACACTTTTATAAAATTCTGTTATAGGCATATTTTTTGGAGAAGGGTCGTCATTTGGTATTCTACCGTACCAATGTCTATCTTATCTGAATAGTGCATCATTAGCACCTTTTTAATTTTGTTCTAGTCAAGTGGGGTCCTGTAGGACTCCAAAGCAGTATCTGCTTCGCTCGTAATCTTGTGTCTTATTGTATGCAAGATGGCATAGTACTTCGGAGTACCCTGTAATGAACTAAAAATTTCGAAAATCCGATCTACCGATTTTATCCATGAACTAAAGTCGCCCTTTCTACCCGAAAAATCTCGAAGGGAATTAACTATATCAGGTATCTTGTCTGCATCACGAATTGATCCGGTGGGGCACCTGTCGCTGGTACTTTGTACCTCAAACTCCCTGAAAGGATTCAAGATCTCCTGCACTCTGGCACTGATTATATTCTCTAAGTCCACCCTATTCGCTGTAATAACGTCTCGATTCCTGGACGCGGCGGCACTCGCTGAGTTGGAAGATGTGCCAGCTGAGTTTGCTGCAAGTGACAATCTGGACAATGTGTCCTGTATTGCACCAATATTATCTTCGGTCATGTCTTATAAAAATGGCTTCAAAAACAAACTATAAATGAAGGATTCAATTTACTTCATACCCGCTTTGGTTAAAGTTTCCTAGTTTTTACAATGCAATTTGCTGAAAACACTTGTTTACTATTTTCAAACAGAAATTAAATTATATGATTCAAATATAATATTATTTGTTTGTTTTTTTTTTAATTCTCTTTAAATAACTTTTCTTACTTCAGATAATATTCAACAGAAAATTAAATTATATTCAAATAAATTCGTAAATTATTTACTTTCAATTTATTAAATTTATTTAATCCTTATACTTTTTCCTTTCAAATTTATTTATTTCAATACAGTACAATACGCATATAAGAAACTCGTTTTTAAGAAAAACTCTGCTATAAGAAACACTTTTCCAGACACCAAGCACATTTCCATATAACTACGTGCTAAATAATCCTTATATAAGAAACTCGCTTATAAGAAAAACTCTGCTATAAGAAAAAAATTTTTATGAAAAATTACATTCCTTCCATAGAAAATTGTACGTGTATAAGAAAGTATACTCACAATGAAATTTTTTTCAATTTGGGGAAAAATAAAAATTTTTTGATTATATTTTACAATTTACATCTGTGAACACTGGTCCAAATTTCAAATGAAGTCGTTCATTTTTGTGAAATCAGCCGGCTTCGTTGTTTTTTTTTGTGCGTATTGTACTGTATTTTCACTTAACTACTTCAATTTTTTCCCAATAATTTTAATTTATTTCATTAATTTATTCTCAGTTTAATTTTTTGAATTTTCAAATTTATTCATTTCACTTAACTTCTTTTGATTTGCTTCATTGATTGATTCTCAATTTTAATCTTTAATTTTTTATTTAGAATAATTCTTTATCTTTCCCTTTTTTGTTTAACATATTTTAATAAGTAATAACTAATATTTTAACCTTTTTCCCTTTTTAGTTACACTAGATACTTACACTAAACTTAATATTACACCCAACATCGGCGGAATTTTGTCGCTTACGGTACGTGGGTGAAGTCGTCTTATCCTTTTCTTCCGTTGTTACTTAGAGACACTTGCACAACTAATCCCTTTTCCACAAGTCAAGTGCTCAATTTTTCAAGTCTTTTATTCCACAATTTTTTAAGAATTTTATAGCTGTTTTCAAGCTTCACTTTTCTTTAGTTTTCTTATTTGATAATAAGTGTTATTTTGAAATTTTGTTATAATTTCAGGACTTTTCTTTTTATATTGACACACTTTTCACTAAACCGATGTGGGTCCCTGCTCGGGCGGAAGTTAAACTTTTGTCCTTAAAAGTTTATTAAAAAAAAAACTTTTTTATTTTATTTAATTTTGCGTTCCAAATAGTTAAGTCAATTAGAGCAAACTTTACAAACTGAATTTACAATTTTTATTATCTTAATACCTAACTTAATATTATGTGCCAAAAATGCTGGCGTAGTCCACGCTCCTGTCTTTCTGTGGGAACCGTCGCTTTGTCAAGATTTCATGAAATTTGAGTTTTTGGAATTTTTGTGTCTGCTGCATTTTGTTGTTTGTGTGTTTAGTGCATGTTTTTTATATTTTAAACATGTTAATAGTTAATATATATATATAAGTATGCACCTATCTATTGCTAAATAGGCACACACATACACCCATACATACATATGTATATGTACCCCACCTGTAGGAATGCCTAAATATGCATGGAAGTCAACAAGACGTACACATGGGGTTCGAAAAAAATGCACAAAAAAAATTCACATACACACTTACAACAATATATGTATATTCAGTACACTGTTCACTTAATCCTAATACCTGTGACGTCCAAAGGTGTTTAGTTGTATTGTATTGTATTAACGTGGCGTCAACGCTTTGCAATTGGAAAATCCAATTTTGACAGCGCGTCAAGAAGTGAAGTTCGCTGCAAAAGTACAGTTGTTGTTTGTTAAAGTTATAAACACATTCGCCACAGCAGACTAGACGAACACAAGTCTACAAATGCTGCTAACTATAGTTGTAGCCGTGTAGACAGCTATTAAATTACGACAGATACATAGAAAACAGCTGATCCTGAATTGTTGCAACGATTCATTTATGTATATTACAGTGGTGCATATTTAGCGATTCTAATTTTTTAGAGTTCGCTGAGGTTTCAGTTTCACCTCTCGTAGTGAACAGACGCGTTTTTATAATCGTCGCAACTGAATATAAAAAAAAATAAAAAAAATATTTTCAAGTCACAAAAAAAATAAAAACAAAACATTTATTGAACAGTTATTTTACTGGTTTTATTTTATTTTTTGCTTATGTGCAATATACATAAATATTTGCATACACAAACTAATGTAAGTGAAAATAAAAAAAGAGAACTCTGATGAGTTCATCTTCTGACAAAAACAACAATAATCCTACAAGCAGTAGGAATATACAATATATAACTTTAGTCGCTGATGACGACAAGAAAAAAAAATTAATTAAACAAAAACCTGAATTTAACAGAAAACACAAATACTCGTGCGCGATCATTATCTCTGAACATGTTAAATAGTGATCAAGAAGCAACAACAATTGCACCCATCAGCAAACTTGTCAGCTTAGCTGTACAAACAAACAAACAAACAAACAATAAGTAACAAGGTGACCAACGTGCACAAAATGGTAGATGCGGTGAGTACAATAAATGATAATAAAATTCAAACAGGAATGGACAGATACATAACCGTGTTAAAAAGGGGAAGAAGTCCAAAATCAGCTCAAATTGCTTCAACATCGAAAGTTCCCAGAGATGGAAAAAACAATATAATAAATTCCGAAAATCGTTTCGCGATTTTATCTGAACAAGGCGATGAAGACACAACTACAATAAGTTCGAGTAAGCCCCCACCCATATATTTAAGAGAGCAGAATTCCAGTTTGCTGGTTAAAAGTCTTATCTCATTAATTGGAGAAAATGAACTTTATGTAACTCCAATTAAGCGCGGAAACATCAATGAAACAAAAATTCAGGTAGCTCATGAAAATAATTACCGAAAAATTGTTTCAGATTTAGAATCTAAAAATAAAAACTTCTACACGTACCAATTAAAGAGTGCTAAAGGTCTAACAGTCGTAATAAAAGGTATAGACTCTAGCGTGGATCCAGAAGAGGTCAAGTCTGGCCTTGAAAATAGTGGATACAAGGTGAAAAATGTCTCAAACATTAAAAATAGAGAAAAAATCCCCCAACCAATATTTAGAGTCGAGTTACAGCCAGATGGCATAAAAATAAAAAAGAATGAAGCACATCCAATATATGACTTAAAGTACTTGTTGCATCGAAGAGTTACTGTTGAGCTTCCACATAAAAGAGCTGGATCTGTTCAATGCCTGAACTGCCAAGAATTTGGGCACACGAAGACTTACTGCAAGTTGCCTACAGTCTGCGTTGTATGTGGTGAGTTACACAGTACTGCTAACTGTGATAAAACAAAAGGTGATCCCAAGGCGAAAAAATGTGGCAATTGCGGCGGAAATCACACTGCCAACTATAGAGGACGCCCCTTTTACTCGTTTTTTAAGAATTCATCAACCAAAAAAACCAATGCTACTCCCGCTCAGCCTAAAGCCCCTATTAACTATCCACAGTTACCTCAACCGTCCACCAGCCAAAATCAATTTTCAAACATTTTCAAGTCTAACGCGACTAGTGCTCAACAACAATCTAACAACAAATTTTCATACGCTAGTATTTTAAAAAGCAATCAGAGTACGGCGCAAAAAACCGTAAATGTAAATGAAGATTCGGGGTATAATTTTAGTCGTATTGAAGCCTCAATTGAGAGCTTAATACAAACTGTAAATACATTTACTCTCAACATGTCCTGTATGATGTTGAAATGTTGTTGCAGGCTGTACTGAGCAAACCATGAACTTAAGAATCTGTTTTTGGAACGCAAACGGCATCTGCCAACATAAAAACGAAATAGAATATTTTCTTCAGGATAAACAAATCGATGTTATGCTTATCTCAGAAACTCATTTGACATCTCGAAGCTGTTTCAGAATTAGTGGATATAATTTTTACGACACCAAGGATCCCCGTGGCAGAGCTTGTGGTGGTTCGGGAATCCTAAAAAAACGCGAATAAAACACCACCTGTTGAATGATTTTTGTGAAGATTATCTTCAAGCAACGAACATCTGCATCGAAACTTACTATCAAAAACTTGTAATATCATCTGTCTATTCGCCCCCCCAGATTCTCAATTACCGCGAGTCAATATACGGCTTTTTATAAATCACTGGGCCTCCGTTTTCTAGCAGCTGGCGACTACAAGGCTAAACACACATTTTGGGGTTCACGTTAAATCACACCTAAGGGACGAATTTTATTCCACACAATATCTAAAATGGGTTTGAATGTAGTTTCAAGTGGACAGCCAACATATTGGCCAACAGATCCACAAAAAATTCCTGATGTTATCGACTTTGGAATTGTGAAAGGCGTGCCCAGCGAGATGGTTGAAGTTGAAGCATCTTTGGACTTATCTTCAGACCACTCGCCTACAATTGTCACTATTTACTCACACACAACATGTGATTTAGCGACGACATCTGCACACATTAACTGGCTGAAATACAGAAAATATCTGAGTGCTCATTGCTCGGAAAAAATGCCGCTGAGAACACCTTCAGACATAGACGATTCTTTCAGGTTGTTTGAAGCGCATGTTAAACAAGCTGCTTTTAATGCTACTTTAAATGAAATAAACCAACCAGTGAGATTTAACAATATTTTTTCTGTAGATATAGAAAGGCTATTGACTGAAAAGCGTAGAGCTCGACGAGAATGGCAGCGCTACAGATCGCCTCAGCTAAAATTAAGGCTTAAGGAGTGTACCAAGCAGCTTAGGAAAGTTTTGCAAACTCAAAAAACAGCTTCCCTTCAAAAATTCCTTCAAGAGCTAGATGCAACACCACAAACAGATTATTCACTGTGGCGTGCAGCCAGAGGACTAAAAAGGCCGGTGATATGCAAACCCCCATTACGAGACCGAAATGGTGACTGGGCAAAAACTGATGCTGAAAAAGGTACACTTTTTGTTAAACACTTAGAAAAAGTTTTCACTCCGAATATTTCTGCTGATATTGTTGAACTGCCACCAGTCGTCTCTTTATCAGAAATACCGATGAGATTTAACATGACGGAGATTGAAAATACTATTACTAGTCTTAGCACCAAAAAAGCCCCAGGTGTCGACAAAATAAGCAACAAAATGCTTCAAGAATTGCCTTACACTGCAAAAAGAATAATACTATTCATTTTTAACAGTATTCTACGCCTAGAACACTATCCTAAAGAATGGAAGGTTTCGCTAATTACTATGATACCAAAGCCCGGCAAGGATCATACAAAGGTTGAATCCTATCGGCCTATTAGCTTACTGTCTAACATTTCAAAACTATTTTAAAAGCTTT
Source organism: Lypha dubia (assembly GCA_947311025.1). Classification (NCBI taxonomy): domain Eukaryota; kingdom Metazoa; phylum Arthropoda; class Insecta; order Diptera; family Tachinidae; genus Lypha; species Lypha dubia. Next base: position 85,734,117 of record OX371261.1, read on the forward strand.
ATATGAGCAAGCTGATGCCTATAGTGACTAGTAATGGTTTTCGCAGACAACATAACACAATTGAACAAACTCACAGACTAGTGAATGTCGTTAGAGACACTTTTGAAAAAAAGAAATACTGCTCTGCGCTCTTTATTGATGTCTCACAAGCTTTCGATAAAGTATGGCACGAAGGTCTTTTCAACAAATTAACACAAAATCTACCAGCAAACATCGTAAAGCTTTTAAAAAGCTATTAAATGCAACGTAAATTTGTAGTTAGGGAAGGGAATTTTTTAAGCCCTCCGCAGTCGACTTACCGTTAAGCAGTAACATTCATACATCAACATTTGCGGATGATACAGCCTTTTTAAGCATTCACGAAAATCCTGTAGAAGCTTCCCGCAACTTACAAGAATATATATCCAAACTGGAAAAATGGCTCAAACAATGGCGTATAAAAGTTAACGAGCAGAAATGTGCACACGTCACTTTTACGTTGCGCAGGGAAACATGCCCGCCTATAAAAATTAACACCGAGACTATACCACAACACACTGTAGTCAAATATCTAGGCGTTCATCTTGATCGTCGTTTAACATGGAATTGGCATATAGACGCAAAGTTAACACAAATGAAACTAAAAGCAGCCCAAATGAATTGGCTTATTGGAAGAAACTCTATACTAAGCCTTGACTATAAACTTCTCTTATACAACGCGATCCTGAAACCAATATGGTCCTATGGAATCCAGTTATGGGGCACTGCCTCAGCATCGAATGTCGAAAGAATTCAAAGGCGACAGAATAAAATCCTACGTACAATAACAGCAGCCCCCTGGTATGTCAGAAACCATCGAATTCATAAAGACCTAGACGTTCCGTTGGTGAAGACAGTATTTTCAAAACACGCGAAAAAATATATAAAAAAACTTGAGTTGCACCCAAATCCACTTGCGCGCAATATTCTTCATATAGAGGCCACACCCGGCTGAAAAGAAGGCATACTCTTTTTCTCAGCCGTTCACGAGAGATGTAAAACAACAAAAATTAACCGTTGATTTTAAAAATTTTGTTTAGCATTGGCTAAACTTATATATAATATTTTTTAGATTTAAGATTTGAAAAACTTATTGATAATTCAATTTAAATAATTAAAGATTCAATAAATAATAAAATTATTTAAAAAAAAAAAAAAAAAAAAACATCACTTTGTATGGATTCGCTTTGATATAAACCGAAAAAATTCATCTCATGGATCTCTTTTGGCTCCGGAGTTACGGGGTTCAAAACTTATTTTTTATTAGCCATAACTCCTAGACTATGGGACGATGCGGATATCACTCTAAACTTCTCTAAAATACCTTTATACTGGTATGCAAATTTTTTAAAACAATTTACCCATTGCGAGTGAAGTTCACTTTTAAAATTTTATTATCTGAATTTTCACGTTTACAGAGAACTTACCATGCTTTTATTTGGTGTATACTTGAAAGCTGTCACCGATGAAATACGTACATAAGTTATGCTTCTTTAATGATGATTTTAAGAATTAAATGAGTTATTTAGAGCATTTTGAAATGATAACTATCTCGTTTATATTCGTTCTATATTGTAGGACTTATGATCAATAATATATTAAAGTTTTGAACACCGTAAGTGCAAAATCAAGAGAGATCGCCGAAAAAATTACAGAAAAATTTTTAGGTAAAAAAGGGCTATTACCCTGTGAGTTTTTTTAAATCTTTAACAATGTTGGTATTTTTGATTCAATACTCAATGTTCTATATAACAATAAAGCTAATAAAAATTCTTGATGCATATTATATATTATAACACTTAAATTTTGTAATTTTCTTTTTTATTTTACAATAAAAAATATTTTTAATCACTAATTTGCTTTACATATTTTGTTATATTGTCAACACTGTTTTGGTTTTGTAACCATCTGAAATAGAAATTAGTATTATTTGAATGCACGAGAAAAGTAGCATGGACAAAAACCTTTTGCCGTGTTGCATGGCTGTCGTCAAAATAATCATTCTCATATGCACACATGTATTCTAATTTTGATAGATAGTAGTCGGTAGCCTGCTGTGGCGAATGTGTTTATACCTTAAGTAATGTAACTTAAGCTATTTTCAGTTCAATTTAGCGTCTTCATCGCTATTTCTTATTTTTATTTAGAGTTTTTTATTAATTAAATTTAGTAAACCAGTGTTGCCGAATCGCGGGTAATTACCCGAATCAGGTGTAATTTTTATGTGTAGCGCGTCGGTAATTGCTCTGAGGTGTAGTTCACGGGTAATTTGAAATTCTTTTGTTTTATAACAACACTTACCATGAAAAAATAAATACATATGTAGGTCCCCCTCTAACACTCACACAGTTAATGTAGTTAATATTTGTAGTGAATATTGACACATGGTACAATAATAACAGGTACACGCATCAGCAGATTTGCTCATCAGCTGGTTTCAGTTTGTGTGTGTGTTTCAACGCTTCAGTGCTATATTTTGACATCAGGCATGAACTGTTGATGTTAAATGCTATGAAACATACATGTTTCTGTGTTGATTTTTTTGGCAAGTCACCAGAATAAAGTCGTATTCAGCAGAATAAAAACGCAGAGAAACGCCGAGTTGCAATGATGCGTGTACCCAAAGTAAATTTATACCAAGTATATGCAAGTCTACAAAAACAAAAAACATCATGTACTTTGTTTATGTAAAAATAATGGAAGAATGTCAAAAACAGATGAGAACAACATGAAGAAAACAAAAACAATTTGTAGAATTATGTATAACAAAGCATAACAAACCAAAATGGCGTACGAAAATTGTAAACAGCTTTTGACAGTCATACATTACCACTAAACGGGACAAATATTAATCAGCTGTTTAGATGCATATACTTAGTATAAATTTACTTTGCATGTACTTGTTATTATTGTACCATGATATTGACACTTGTTGAAGGTTGTATAAAAAAACAAATACATATAAATAGCAATAAAAAAAAATTGAGGAAAAGGTCGAAAAATTACAATACAAGTATAAACATAATATAAAAAATCACGCACGGTATTATATTTTTGAATCACGATCACGCACGCACGCGCGATTTTTTCAATTTGTAATCACGACTCACGTGATTCGCGCCTGAGTTACGCGTGACACGAAAATTTCACGACATTTGCACATCTCTAATTTTAACATCATTTAACAAGTTGTTTCAGTCAGAAAAACCAATATTGTTCAAACTTGAAGCTGAAATTACACGAATTTTACAATGTAGACAAAAATATTTTTTTATATGATAATGAAATTTATGTTGGTATTGCAGCACATGAATCTTTAGCATTGTATTCCAATTTCGAAAGGATTATCATACTTGAAAACTGTAGAAAATTTTATGTACAAGTGATTACTCAAATAAAATCAAGATTTGATTTTAGTGATGAAATTTATAGTATTATCGACATTGTCCTTTCAACCAAAATCTCTATGTTTCTTCCAAAAACGGTTTCCTTCTTTTAAAATAAATTTGCAAACATTTGATAATGAGTGGCGTCAACATGCGTTTTTAAATTTCGCTAAGCTGGAGCTGTATTAATTTAGAGCCTGAAATATATTGGAAAAAAGTGTTTAAACTCAAAAATTCGGTTGAGAAAAATTTATTTCCCACATTAGAAAAAGTAATTAACTTTATTTTTATTTTGCCATTTTCATACGCTTCTGCGGAAAGGATATTTAGTAGTCTTAATAATTGTAAAACTTATCTAAGAAACAAATGATCGCCTCATACCGTTGCTGCAATTTTATTTACTAAAGAAGGTATACAGAAAAACGGCAATTATAATTTTGAACCTCTCCTAAACCATAGTAACAAAAATTGAAGTTTCTATGACTTTATTAATGTAAGATTTTTATTGATTTTTATTATGTACATTTTTTGTATATTTCTTTTTAATTACTGTATGGCCGCGGTGCCCACAAGTTCCTTATGGAAGAGCAAACACCAATACATTTAAAGAAAAACAAATTTTTATTCAAAATTTTTTGTTGTAAAAACAAATACATGCAAAGAAAACACAAAAAATATATTTCATATATTTATTTCATATCATACGTTAAACAAAAACAAAATGTACGTTGATGATCGCTGTCGTCAATGTTTACCAGCAAAGCATACGAAAGTGGCGTTGCTTTGCTCTTGCGTGTATGCAGTGAAGAACGACAAAAAAAAACTAATAAGACAAAGTTGTTTGTGTATTTCGCATTGAGGTTGCTGAGTGCTGTATGAGTATATTAAAACACACAGCCTATAGCTAATAGTTTTACAAAAACAAATGAGCATGAAGAGCATAGGGCCTGGGCACCAATGCTGTATGTATAGTATAACAAATATTGAATTAGTTTTAATGTGTTTATTTGCTGTTTGTAACAGACTTTTATGAAATAAAATAGTTTTCAAAAACGTATTGTTTGTTGTGTGTTTAGCTGGTATAGATGTATGTATGTTGCATTTCATTGGGGCTGATACCAAATCATGAGTAGACCTTAAACAAGATTTTTGAAATGTGTTATATATTTATTTTAATATTGGGTGTAATTCCATTGAAATCGGTAATTTTGGCTCCAACGAGGTGTAATTTTGAATATACATTTCGGCAACACTAGAGTAAACATTACTGTTTCTGGGGCAACATTATCGCTCTAATTTAGGTTACTCATTTCAGCGTAAAAGCTAAGCGCGCTTTGCGTTGTAATTTAGGTTGGTCTGTTATGTTGCTATTAGATGTCATAGAACTGTAGAGCTTTTAACACTTTCTGTTTTTAGTATTGGCTGTTGTAGTGGCCAAGCAACTACATTTTATTTACATTTTACACAATACTGCAATAATTATAGTTCCCGAGATATACTGGAACAAATTTTTAAATTTTAATGACACGCCTAACAAAATATGTTTTGCTCTTATAATAGCCTCTTACAAAAGAAATAAAAAAACGCAGATTCTTTTAAAAAAGTTAAACTAAATTTAAAGTGACATTACTGTTAAACAATAATATTATGTCGTTGCCGCTCTAAAAATAATTAAGTAGTTGACTACCAACTACAAATGTAGTTAGTAACATTTGTAGTCGTGTGTTCGTGTACCCTGCTGTGGTGAATATGTTTAATGCTTAATAATAGGTCCGTTTGTTTACTCTGAGTAAACAGCAGAATTTACTCTCCCAAAAAATTTTCCCAGAAACAAGTAAGCGAACGGAAAATTTTTAAAAATATAAGTAGTGGTGAACTATTCTTACAACTTTTGACTACTTACATCTTTGTGTTGTCGGTACTCGATAAAATACTTATTATAAGTGAACATTTTAAGAAAATATTGTTGAATATAATCTTTCTATTTGGAATTTTTTTAAAACTTCATTGTATTATGACTATATGTGTCTTGTTAAATTTGCTCAAAAATAAATTAATACTTTATTTTCTGATTAGCTTTAAAACAAATGCAGTACTAAGCTTCCAAATACTTTACACTTTCACAACTTCAAAAAGTGCAAGAAGAAACAGCAAAGATAAGTGAAAAATTGATATGGAGCCACAAAAAAGAAAACTGGACGTAAAATATTCGCCAGAAACATTTCGGAACATTCAAAGCAGTAAGTATATGTACATAATAATAATTGAATAATATTCATTGACTTTTAAATTTGCAGATGAAAAACACAGAAATAATGTCGCTTCGCAGTTGGTAGCGGGCGAAGAATTTGATGAGGTGATATTCACACCAAATCATGAAACTCCTGGTTTGGAAGCAAATCTTTGCCCTTCTATAAGTGGGATTATTACTCCACAGCCGGAAGACAAAAATAATGTGTGGATTGATGCTGCCGTGAAATTTTTAATTTCACGCATAAGAGACTTTCAGCCAAAGGTGGGAAACTCCATAAATTTAAAATCAAAAAACATATGGGGGAGGAAATTAGCGCAAACCTTATCAAAGGCAAGTTTGCGCAGTTTGTTGGTATAAGTTCATACATATATATACACAAATACATATATTCCAATGAATCTTTATTTTTCTTTTCATTAAGCGAGCTTGATGATATTTTAACACAGAAGGTGGCGCTAAATCCAGAGTATCTTCTAGATAGTGAATCCGAGGTGGCTCTGGATGAAACTAATGGTGTTTTCTTTTCTACAAAAAGATGGTACATCTCCATGCAGAAAATGTGCTTTGGTATTCGTTTCTTAAAAATGTTTTGCTCTCTAAAAGGGCAGTATGTTTTATACTAAAAAAATCGCCCTCATTAATGGCGGAAGGCATTGCACTTTTTGCCCCGTAAAAATCAACAGTGTTGATAGTGCCCTGTAAAGCTTAGCTGTCAGCTGTTAAAAACAGGGCGTTCCACTTTTTCATAAGTTTTGTTTTGTTCTAGTGAAATAAAAAGCTGTATTATTACAGGGTTGGCAAGTTATTTTATACATGTACCTTTCAACAAGGTGCCATTTTGTGTGTAGAAAAGAAAACACCTTAAGATACAAGATTCGTCGAAGGGCCTTGACCAGTCGAAAATAGGTACGTAATTTGTTTTATAAAATGTCTTATTAGTTTTATATACATATGTATGTTGAATAAAATTAGATTTATTGCTCAGGAACTTCTTCCCAGACTGGGCGAGTAGAGTGTAATTTAAGAGCCAGTTTCGAAGGAAGTTCCAATTGTAGCCGCGTTAGAGGGTTACAAGTAGGGGTTATGGGAATAAAGAGACCGGAGTGAGACACTCGGTTTTTTTTATTAACAAAATTATGGAGACTTACCCAGTGTAGGGAACCTGGGAAATGAAAATGTAGATTCAAGTGGCCAGCCAACATATTGGCCTACAGATTGACAAAAAAATCCTGATGTTATCGACTTTGGAATAGTGAAAGGTTATGCCATCGGAATGATTAAAGCTGAAGCATCTCTGGATTTATCTTCAGATCACTCGCCTACTATTGTCACTATTTACTCACACACAACTGTAACACCAACATATGATTTACCGCTGACACCTGCACCAATTAACTGGTTGCAATACAAAAAATATTTGAGCGCCCATTGCTCGGAAAATATGCCGTTGACAACACCTTTTGACATAGATAACTCTATTAGGTTGCTTGAAGCATGTTAAACAAGCTGGTCTTAATGGTTCTTCAAATCAAACAAATCAACAAGTGAGATTTGACAATGTTTTTTGTGTGGATATAGAATGGATATTGACTGAAAAGCGTAGAGCTCGACGAGAATAGCAACGTTATAGATCGCCCCAGCTAAAATTATAGCTTAAGGAGTGTACCAAGCAACTTAGGAAATTTTTACAAACCCAAAAAACAGCTTCCCTCCAAAAATTTCTTCAAGAACTAGATGCAACACCACAAACAGATTATTCGTTATCGCGTGCAGCCAGAGGTCTTAAAAGGCCGGTGATATGCAAACCTCCATTACGAGCCTCTAATGGTGACTGGACAAGAACTGATGCTGAAAAAGGTGCTCTTTTTGCTAAACACTTAGAAAAAGTATTTACTCCGAACATTTCTGCTTATATTGCTGAACTGCCACCAGTCGTCTCTTTAGCAGAAATACCGCTAAGATTTAATATTGTGTAGATTGAAAAGGCCATTACTAGTCTTAACACTAAAGAAGCCCCATATTCTATAATACTATTAATTTTTAATGGTATTTTGCGGCTGCAAGAATGGAAGGTTTCGATGATTATGATGAAACAAAAGCCCGGCAAGGATCATACGAAGGCCTATTAGTTTATTGCCCAACATTTCAAAAATTTTTGAAAAGCTGTACATGAGCAAGCTGATGCCTATAGTGACTAGTAATGGATGCATTCCAGATCATCAGTTCGGTTTTTGCAGACAACATAGCACAATTGAACAAACACACAGACTTGATAATGTTGTTAGGAATACTTTTGAAAAAAAGAAATATTGCTCAGCGCTCTTTATTGATGTTGCACAAGCCTTCGACAAAGTATGGCACGAAGGTCTAATACACAAAATCTACCCGCAAACATCGTCAAGCTTTTAAAAAGCTATTTAATGGAATGCAAATTTATAGTTGAGCAGGCAACTTTTTAAGCTCTCAGCAGTCGATCGAAGCTGGAGTCCCTCAAGGCAGCATCTTCGGTCCTTTACTTTTTTTAATATATGCCTCTGATTTACCGTTAAGCAGTAACATTCACACGTCAACATTTGCTGATGATACAGCTTTTCTAAGCGTTCATGAAAATCTTGTAGAAGCTTCCCGGAATTTGCAAGGGTACGTATCAAAACTGGAAACATGGCGGATAAAAGTTAATGAGCAGAAATGTGTACACGTCACTTTTACATTGAGCACGGAAACATGCCCGCCTATACAAATCAATACCGAGACTATACCGCAACACACTGTAGTAAAATATCTAGGCGTTCATCTTGATCGTCGTTTGACGTGGCAACCGCATATAGACGCAAAGTTGACACAAATGAAATTAAAAGCAGCCCAAATGAATTGGCTGAATTCTATACTAAGCCTAGACTGTTAACTTCTATTATACAACGCGATCCTGAAACCAATATGGTCCTATGGAATCGAGAGTAGAAAAAATTCAAAGGCGACAAAATAAAATTCTACGTGCAATTGCAGCAGACCCCTAGTATGTCAGAAATCATCGAATTCATAAAGATCGTGATGTTCCGTTGGTGAAGACAGTATTTTCAAAACACGCGAAAAAATATGTAAAAAAACTTGAGTTTCACCCAAATCCACTGGCGCGCAATATTCTACAGTATAGAGGTCACACCCGGCTGAGGAGGATGGATAGTCTTTCTCTCAGCCGTACATGAGAGATGTAAATAAATAAAAATCAACCGTTGAAATTTAAAATTTTGTTTATCACTGGCTAAACATATATTTAACATTTTTTATTATTTAGATTTAAGATTTGAACAATTTATTTATGTTTCAATTAATAATTGAAGATTCAATAAATTATAAAATTGGAAAAATAATATTAGCAAAAAATTAAATATTTAAATTAATCTAATGATCTAATAAGTTTTAACTAAACATAAAAAAAAACTTAATTACTTCTACAAAATTAATTTCAATAATTCCCAAAAATACCTTTGTATATAAATCTCCTGGACACTCGTCAAACAGGATACGCGCCAAAAAAATATTACTAATATTTAACTACTTATTTGAGAGAGCTCTCTAAAATGGTCTATTAAAAGAAATTCAATAATATTTCAAAAAAAAAATTAACAAATAAAATCTACTAATCTATTGTCGTTACGTAGTTTTGGGCTAACAATAATTCTTAATTTACTAACACTATACTAACCACTAATATTAATTAACACTAACACCTATTTAATTTCTCTTCTTTTTATGTTTTATTTTATATTAATTTACACTAATTTTATCAAGTTTATTTATTTGCATTATTAATTTATATTATATATATACATTTATATAAATTTTTAATTTCTTTTTAATTTTTTTATCAAACAAGAATTTTTTTTACACTTTTCTATTTTATTTTCCCGCCGAGATGTACTACACTTTACTGGCGCCTTAGCTAACCAGGTAGTACCCACAAGGTTTGAATTTTTCAAAATATCGGCCAATCGTCCGGTAATTTCTTCCAAGGTGAATGCTGTTTACCGGCTCTACTTCTTCTTTCCTTCTTAATATTTCTTCGGATCTCTCCTGTCTTTGGTTACTCTTTCCCAGATTTTTTGCTTGATGTTATCTTTATTTTAGTTCTTTTTTTTCCGCAGTATATATTTTCTTCAAATTTATTCTTTTTTAATTCTTTTATTTAATTTTTTCTATGAGAATTTTCGTCTGATCTCTCCGGCTATCTCATAATCATTCAGCAACTGACCTTTTTTAATTACCGATCTAACTAATTTTTCCCAATTCGCCGTAAAATTTTTCGACACTATATATATCCATATTTTCTATCTCTACTCTTTCAACCTCCGCTTTTTCAACAGTTAACATTCCTCATACAAATACAATCAACTAACTTCACATAATTTCACACGGCCAACGAACTCTGCCACTTTGACCTTGGGCTCACAAATAGAAACATTTATACAACACCTAACCAACACTGACATTCTATTTATTTTGCTCGCTGAACACATCCCTCTCTTTTTGCATTATACTCGTATATACATTGTCAAACCTAAATACATAAAGACATTTCAATACAAACATACGCTACACGTCTTTAGTGAATGTCTTGGATCAAAAAAAGATTAGCCAATCGTCATTTCACTTAAATATCACAAGTGGTGTTTTGTTTTCTTACATGGGTGTCACTCACGGTTGCCAGATTTGACGATTTCAGATGCCAAAACAGGCAGTTTGACTACGTGACGGTTTGTGTCTTAAATTTGACGATTTTTAAACAATTATAAGTTGGCAGCGTTCTGCAGAACATTGACACTACTTTGAAATTTTTCAAGAACTTGGAAGCTTTTGCCGCAAAATGTAAGAAAAGTAAGGAGTAAAAGAGATAGTTTTATCATATTTATTTGTTTTTGAGTTGATAATTTTAGTATATTAGGTTTCTTAAACCTGTTGACGTTCATAATTTATCAACTGTTATTTACATACATACATTTGTGTCAATATTCTAAAGCACGCCAAAAACTTGTTACGAATTCTCGTATTAGAATTCGATTATTCGACTATTCGCCTATTTTACGAAAATTATATTTCGTAACTGTCATTTAAAGTCTGATATGTAAATTCATATTCATATCTATTCTAGAAAACGCGTCGAAGAAGTGAATATTTACATGGAAACAAAAACAAAATTTTAAGAATTGTTTTTGCTTTTCATACATTTCTTAAATTAAATATACGCCAGAAATTTAACGCGTTTCTCTCTCTATGAAAAACGGTAAAATTTATTACATTCGAAACGATTTTCGGAATTTTTTATATTGTTCTTCCATCTCTGGGAACTTTTGCTGTTGAAGCTATTTGAGCTGATTTTGGACTTCTTCCCCTTTTTAACTCGGTTATGTATCTGTCCATACCTGTCTGAATTTTATTATCATTTATTGAACTCACCGCATCTACCATTTTGTGCACGTTGGTCACCTTGTTATTTATTGTTTGTTTGTTTTTTTGTACAGCTAAGCTGACAAGTTTGTTGATGGTTGCAACTGTTGTTGCTTCTTGATCACTATTTAACATGTTTAGAGATAATGATCGCGCACGAGTATTTGTGTTTTCTGTTAAATTCAGGTTTTTGTTTAATTCACTTTTTTTATTGTCGTCATCAGCAAAAATAAGTTAAATAAGCATTTCTACTGCTTGTAGGATTATTGTTGTTTTTGTCAGAAGATGAACTCATCAGAGTTCTCTTTTTTTATTTTCACTTATATTAGTTTGTGTATGCAAATATATATGTATATTGCACACAAGCAAAAAATAAAATAAAACCAGTAAAATAACTGTTTAATAAATGTTTTGTTTATTTTATATTTTTTGTGACTTGAAAATTTTATTTTTTTTGATAATTTTTTTATATTCAGTTGCGACTATTATAAAAACGCGTCTGTTCACTACGAGAGTTGAAACTGAAAGAAATTCTAAAGATATCAAAAATTTGTTCAGTGAGTAAAAATTTCTCCTAGAACGGAGCAAAATGAACCAAGTTTTTAAATAAATAAAACCGAAATGGTCACCGTGGTGGGTATTGGTAATGCGAAGGTTAATTTAACCAATAAAAATAGTATGACACTGAAAATTGCAACAACAATTTACATTAACAGTTCATTTACCACTAAAATTAGTTAGATTAACCAAGAAAATTGTTTTGTGTGTAGGGATCTTAGGAAATTATTAAAGCACTAAGATCATTGGCAGGGAGGAGGACATGCGTATTTCCCATTAACATCTGGATAAAGATACGTATTTCCCATTAACATCTAGGGAATTTAAGGATATATGACTATACATTCCGTTTAGGCTGATTGAATACCGGATAGACTACCAACTTTTAATTTTTGTTTTAAACAGTCTATTTTATTTTGTTAAATAAATTTTTCGGGAGTTTAATATATTATTTATGTCTGACATCCTTAATCGGCAAAGCCCAATGCACCTTTCAATCTACCAGTGCTGGATGATGTTCTATCAAAAACAAACGCTTCACTCTAGTTCCAGAGGAAATATCAGGCATATGTTAACTTGCTCTAGGCATGGACCCGTCGCAATTATAGCCAAACTGTCTTCTGATTTTTCTGTAATTGTCGATAACGGTTTAGTGTCCTAATGAATGGTCAATACTTTTGTATAGTTTTTCACTTTGAGTTTAAATTGTGCTCTTTTCTGACTTATGAAGGTTCGATTAAAAATACAATCAGATGTATTAAGCCCGATAGCGTCAAGACCTGCCACAAACAAATGTACATCACCTTTCTGACTTATTTTCAACGTGTCGAAAACTGCAGCAATTCTTGGCGTTAAAATATGTTGCTTTTTTGTACAAGAAGTTCTAAAAATTTTGCCTCTGGTGAACATACAGAATATTCTTCCTCTGATGTTGCAGCATCTTCAGATGCAGAAAATTCAATCATATTGCAAGCTTAAATAAATTTTTTCACGGTTCGGTACTTCTAACAAAAATTTTAAACATCGTTATATAATATTTAAATACCTTTTTACCTGATGATAATTCGTCACTTAATTTTTGACGTAACTCTTCTTGTTTTTTTGTGATTTTTTTTTTCCTCTTTTTTATTTAGGTTACTTAAAATTGCATACATTCTTCTATATATACATATTACTTCCAGTACGAACAATATAAAACAGATCGTCTAAATTATAAAACCACAGTTGTCTTCTTTTTTATGAATGTCGGATATATTAGATATATTTTTTAATCTGCCCATTCCGCATACAGCAGCAAATTTTTCTTACACTCCAATGCAAACCGTGTACAGGAATACGGGCTTCTTCCCAAAGTTGGAACACTATATTTTGATGTAAGCTTCGTTGTCCTCATATTATGAAAAAAAAACAGTCCAACTTCCAGGGAAGCTTAGAACGAACTATTTCATTTTTTGAATAGCATATTAAAAATATTTCTTCTCTAATCGAGAGCAATATTAAACATTTTCATCAAATTCAGTAGAAGTTTCGTACAGATAATAAAATAATTAAACCCACGTATTTTCGTTAAATATTGTAGATAATAAACGTGTTTAACAAATTTATTTCGTATTGATTGTAAAATATGAAAATACCTTACATTTTTCGTAGATGCGCGTCCAAAACGTTTTCCGATTTGGTTGAAATTTTCGGCGCAAAGCTCTTAGAACTAGTGGCACAATACTCCGTTGAGAAAATTTTAAAATTCACGAGGACGGATCAATAAGTCCGTGACTTTTCGAACTTTCCTCGTAGTTATATGAAATGCACTGTTCCCATCAAATACCATCTGTTAATACAACACAGTCAAATTTTGAGCAACCTATAAGCTTGGCAATATTTTTCCAAGAATTCTTTCACATATTAGAAACTCAAAAAAATTTTGGCAAGCTTAAAGGTTGCCTAGAAATGAGATGGAATTGTACCTATCAAGAACTTGGTCCTTATTTTGATCTCAGTACTTTTTAGGGCCGAAATATTTTGGATAGGAACTTGGCATTATTTTCACATTTGTGTTTTTGTGCGGATCTCACTTCTTTTTTTTTAAGTTGTTTTTGTATAAATATTTATATCTATTGCTTATCTGCGCCTACATGTGTACGAAATTTCAGCTTTCTACTGGAAGTGCCCTATACAAAGAAGGGGCACCATAGTCACCCCAGATGAAAAGTGCCTGTTCAAAAATCATTTTCATTAATTTCTCAGCAGGACCTACCTGTGTAGTAAATTTAAGCTTTCTAGCTCTACTGGAAGTGCCCCATACAAAGAAGGGGCACCCTGGTCCCCCGGGTGGAAAGTGCCCGTTTTCAGATTTTTTTATTTAATTTCTCACCAAGAACTACATACCTGTGTACCGAGTTTCAGCTCTCTAGCTAAACTGGAAGTGCCCAATAATATTGATGAGACAGTGAGTGAGTCAGTGAATATGTACTAAAATATGGACATTTCACACCTTAATATCTCGCTAAGCTTTTACGCTAGAACTTTCAAATTAAACCTTTGAGGTCACCTCTGTGGGGAAACCTTATATTTTAAATTTTATTATATTATGATCAAGAGGAGCAAAGTTATGAGGGGGGTAAAAACAGATCGAATGGTTTCATGTAAATATACACACTGTGTGGCCGAACTTGGCCTGGATAGAATTTTGAATAATTTTGAGAGGCAAGGGAATACTAAATTATCAATGAAATTATATTCTTGGGTTAGCCATTCTTGAGTAAGAAGATTAGCATCAATATTAAACTTTTTCACATAACATTTTAAATTTGTAAATTTTTTTATTACCATTACCAAGGGCCAATTTTGGATTTAAGAATTCCATTTCTTTAAAAATCTAGTCTTTTTCAAGGTTAGGTTAGGTTAGGTTAACAGGCTGCTGGTAAAGGGAAGATTAGATTCCAGCTCACTTGGGTCCTGATATGGTCCCATTGTGCTACCTGTCGTGAAGACGTGTGATGGAGGAAAGGAGATTAGAAGAGTCGGATGAAGAGTAGATGAGGGAAGACCATAGAGGAGCAAGAGAAGAGTAGAAAACAGAAACAGGTGGGAAAAACCAAAGCAAGGACTTGTCTTGCAGAGCAGCCAGGATATCGAGCCCCCTATTGGGTAGACCCATGCGTCTGGCATGGGTTCCGAAGGTGCAGTGTCCCGTGACCGTGGCCACAAGATTGCGCAATTGCATTTTTGGAAAGTTCAGCAGATATTTGGTTCTGTTGATATCAATGCAAGGCCATAGGGTCCTTGCTGTGGTACAGGATGGTTCATTAAACCATCTTGTTTGTGCCTCTTGCATAAGGGCTTTCTCGATTCGCCTCCAGCAGGCCAAGACCGGAAGACCACAGAAATTGTCAATTTCAGTGGCCTCTAACTCTGTCCCTCTCCTTGCCAGATTGTCAGTGATGAGATTGCCTGTGTTTTCTCCGTGTCCACGCATCCAAATAAGGGTAACACTAGAGCAATTAGCCACTGTATTAAGTAATTTCCTGCACTCCAGGGTAAGGAGGGATGTTGTGTACACACCCCAAATTGCTATTATTGCAGGTTTGCTGTCGGTTATAATTTGGATAACTCTATTTGTTATCCTATAGTACCGTAGCCAGTTTGTTGCTTTTTTGATGGCGGATATTTCAGCTTGTAAGACACTACATTCGTCCGGGAGTCTGAAGGAAATCCTGATCCCGAAATCTTCAATGTAGACACCCCCGTAAACCCTGGAGCCCCGTTTGGTGCCATCCGTGAACACTCGTAGGGCCCCGTGCGGTGTAGGGGGGAGGTCCTCCGATAGAGAGTAGTTAAATACTCTATAAAAGGAAGGTTTTGGAATGCAATAGTCGATGAGATCAGGGATAGTTCCCATGGTCTCTACAATGCTAGCGTGACCCCATGGTCGATATTTCCAAACCAAACAAACGTTCATTAGGTTTGATGTCTGCAATATCGATCGTAACAGGTCGCGGTAAGGGAACTGGATGAGGTGACGGTTGATCGACCTTATGAATTTTTTGTTCATTATAGGTTGCGTATAGCTTGACTATGATGATGGCTACTAAAATGAATAGAGAAATTAAAAAATAAATAGAGAAAAAAAATTACGGCATGGTGATGTTGGCTTTGGGACCTGATTAGCTCTGTTAATCGTACAATATTTGACTCATCAAGTTGTTTTTGCAGGTTAATCAGTTGATTTAGATGGGTTTCAAACTGGTTGTTAGTATTATTAAAAATTCTTTTGATCTCTTGTGGAGTGCTAATTTGATAAATGTGCCTGAATTGGGCGTATAAAGTATGCACGCTATTTGATGCATCAAAGTGGCCTTGAATATTGGGAAAGTTGTTTTTTATTATGCAATTTGGTTTTGTATGCATTATTCCAGTGCCTCTTATTAGATGTTGGGAGGCTTCAGTCCTTTAGTGCCATCACTGGCACTGGCATCCCTGACTTTAATATTACGTCAATTTATACCTACTAATTTATACAACTAAGATAGAACCTATGATAACTAGCAAGTAAGTAAGGAGAATAAAGCAACAGTCATTGTTAATACCTAAAGCAAACAAGTTGTGTTTCATATTCATCGCATATACATAGATACATATTTATCCACGACATGGCGACCGTGAAGGCAGAATTTGCGTCGGCTAATTAAAAAAAAAATAAAAAAAAAAAAATGATGAATTAAAATTAAAAACAAAAAAGAAAAATGGAAATGGAGAAAAAAGTCTTCATAATTAAAAACAATTAAAATAAAAAAAAATATATACACAAAAATACTTAAACTTTACTATACACTTTATAGTAAATACCATTATAACAACAATTGCAATAACGGAGAGTAACTAACTAATTTATAATCAACAATCTAAACGAAAACTGAACAACGTGGTTGAAAAAAAATTTTTATATATGTACGTATGTACTTAGGTACATACATATAAATTGTTACTAACTTTTTATTTAAATAAAGCGCAAAAACTTGCAACGAAAACTCCAAAAAGAAGCAGAAAACTACAACAAAAAAAAAGGTAAAAAGATCCAACAACTACAAGAAAAGTTTAATTATAATTCGGGAATAAATCAAAAATACTATTTAACCGTATATTGAAACAAGTAAATATTTTCGTTGGTTAATTTTATTTCTACACTAAATTTCTAATGAATATTAAGAAAACAATTATACATACATACAAACAAAATTTAAAAGAAAAATCACAGTACACCAAATATTGATATAAGAAAAGTACAGTTGGTGCAAAAAGTAGCTAAATACACTACGTGTTTTTAAAACCAAATTTTTAATTTACGGTTAATGAAATGTGAAAAATCATAAAAACTAACGGAAATTTAAAACAAGATCATTAATATATGTAACTGCAATGAAAACGTACAAAAAGTACAGTCGCGGCAAAGTGAAAATGAAAAAAGTATGAAAGACAACAAATTTTAAAATACAGTAAAATAAAAACCGTAACTCAAAACGGGAGAAAAAAAAAAAGAAATAATTTTGTATCAAGTCTCAATAGTAAACTTATATTTTGTTACACACTATACACATTTTAAATTTTCTACACAAGACACTTACATATGTATGTTCATACATAAATGAAATTGATAACAATTTAAAAATAATTATTGTAACTTAGAAACTACTTACATATTTAACAATCCTAAAATTAAATTCTACCTACATACATACATACATACATACATATGTATGAACATACAAGCACAACAAGTAAAAGACAAAAATTCTTACCAAACTAAATAACAACTATGTATGTATAAATAATCCCAATTTCTAAAACATTTATGTACATAAATTTAAAAAATATATATATACATATATATATATATATGAATACATACATATGAACATGAACAATTATTTAAAAATAAATCTATATAACAAAATAAGACATACATATGTATACATATATAAAAAAAACCGTTATGGCAACTGAAAAAAAAGAGAATAAAAACGGAAAAAAGAATAAAAAAAGAGACATTTTCATGCTAAGTGCATTCTGTTACTAGCAGCAAAGCCAAAAGCAATACACTGAAAATGAAACAAAATGACAATGAAATGAAATAAAAATGAATAATAAAATATACAACAAAAAGAGAATCAAAATAAAAAAAAGTATACAATAAAAAGAAACACTAAATGATAAAATAAAACATATAAAGAAACAAGAAATTAACCACACTTATAACCTAAAAACAATACGAAACATGCAATCTAAAGAAAATAATTTGTTACAATAAATTTTGATCGCTGAATTTCCAAAGCGGCAAGACCTACATACATACAATTAAAAACAAAACTACAATACTACAAAAAAACTTTAACAAAGAGATTAAAGAACAAAATATGTATGTATTAAACAGAATTGAAACAAAAACATCACAAGGCTACACTCGAAAAAAAGCTATACTATTTACTAACAGTGTTATTAACAAACGTTTTATTAGAGGCTAATAAGCAAAATGCGCTAAAGTAGTATTCACAAACGTTTAATAGCACTATGACGCGGTTATTACACGCTAATAAACTCGACAATTTTATTGTAGGCATCACGCTACTTTAGCCGTTTAATAAGTTGAGATTTGCATTTTTTAAAGTAAAAAAATCACTATTTACTTCAAAAAGTATGAAAAATAAAAATAATATTCGAATAAAGTAATTATTGTAATAAATATAATTTCGACATTCGTTAGTATTATACAAAATATATATACATAAAACTATAATTTTTTTATTAAATTAAATATTTTGCAGATAATGTATTTCAACTCTCCCGATTCTTCCAGTCCTTCTGCAATGTTTACATACATATGTATGTACATATGTACGTAAAATAAGAAAATTTAAGAAGAAACCCAGTTGGCCATGTCTTGAAGACATCCTCGACGACGCGTGAACGACAGTAGAAAATCCTCGACGACGCACAGGCAACATCCCAAGCAAATCGTTAACGACTTTTTTACACAAAGGGCCGGAAAATCGTTCACGACAATGTGAGCGACATTGTCGCTCAGAATGTCGTTGACGACAATTTGGGCGACAATATCACTTATTATGTCGTTCATATGGGGGAAAATGTCGCCCATATTGTCGTTGGCGATTTATCAATTGGCACATTGGCGCCATAGATATCAAAAATTTTATTTCCCCTTTAAAATAAGGGTTAAACGTGCGTATAATAAAGTTAAAAACGTTTAATGGTGCAGTTATGAAAATTACATTTATAAACCAAAATAGCATTTAATAAAAATAACTACCTTTAACCCGCACTTTTAAGATTCATCTGAATAATTTTACATGTTCTCATATTTGTTGTTTTTTTGTCGTTATTGTCCCGTTATTTTTATTTTTCTCAACATCAAGCATAAACGAGAACTTGGAAAATAGTTCACGCAAATTTGAGATATTGTCTCTCACCTATTGTTTTCTTCTCTCTCTCTCTGAAAAAGTAAACCAATGGTCGCTCATATTGTCTTGAATAAGACTTTATTGAGGACAACATAAGCAAGAATTGCATGCATTTTGTCGTATTTCAAACCAATTTGAGAACAAAATTCATGCAATGGTCGCTTATGTTGTCCTCAATGAGTCTAATTCATGACAAATTTAAGATATTGACGTAAATACGGTTTTAAACACGACAAAATACACGTTTTTGTTACTGAAGTTGTCTTCATCAATAATTTATGGGCGACAAATTCTAAAATGTCCTGAGGACATTGTTGACGAAATTTGCGTCTATGACCATTTGGCCAACTGGAAATACATATATATGAATGTTTGTGAATATGTACATACATACATATGTATGTATGTATTACGTATGTATGTACACAAATGTGTCTGTATGTACTTATATGCATGTACATACATGCATATTTGTTCACATGCGTATATTACTTAAATTCTACCTGCTCTTTGAAATATTAATATTCACCCCTATCGTGAATAATTTTCCACATGAATTTTTTTCACTTTTCACGTATCGTGAACAACTCACATGAAAAAATTTTATTCAGTCAAGAATAATAACGTGAAAAAATGTTCACTTCAAGAAATTCCCCTTATCGTGAATACTTTTTTCCCTCAGAATTTTTTTCCCTTTAATTTATTCACCCTTATCGTGAATAATTTTTCCCCCGAAAAGTTTTCCCTTTTCCCTCAATTGCAATCGTGAATAATATTTCCCTCTGACTTTTGTCACTTTTTGTAATCATTCAATCGTGAATAATAGCCTTTTCACTCAAAACAAAATTCCCCTTATCGTGAATAATTTTTTTCCCGCGTTATGTTCGCTTTTCCCTATGATTTGTTCACTTGATTTTTGCCGGCGAACTAAACAAAAAACATGTAAGTTTTTATGGGTTTTTCTTCTTAAAATTGAATTTTAACATTTATCAATATTCATTTCCAGGGCAAGAGCAGTAAATAAACTTCAATGCGAAGTTATGCTTAATAAAATGGAGGACAATAGATCAATTGCTTGTGGCTTTGTTAAGCTTTCCAAAGAAGTGGTTGCAGAATTTTGGAACTCCTTAACAAATGAATTAAACAGTGCTGGTCCACCAATAAAAAACGTTTCCGAGTGAAAAAAGGCAAGCATTTAGTTTTCATACAAATAATTTAGTTCTTACTTTTTTATTTTCATTAAAAAAAATTCTAGGTGTGGGCAGACCAAAAACGTTATGTTCGCTCAAAAGCTGCTGCAAATATTAAGAACCAAAGAGCAATAGGAGGAGGACCAAACCAAACTAAAAACTTTTCGCCATCCGAGCAGTGCATTTACGATTTAGTGGGTATGAAAGAATCTGTAGAGGGACTAGAAAACTCTCTCAATTTTGGTTTGCCTGATTCTTTTGGTAATAAAGAAAATAATGATGACATCAATACTGAATTGTGTTCGGAAAAGTCCGTTTGCCCCAATCAATTACCACCGTCGCCACAAGAACTCTTGATAAATGAGGGGCCAACTTCTTCCAGTAAAAAAAGGTACGAATTTTTGAAGCAAAAAAGAGAGGACCAAGGTGGAAAACTTAGCACAGCTGACCTCATAGCTGAAGAGCTAAAGTCTCAGCAAAACTTGTGTTCCAAAATTGAGCAGATAGGAGATGCTATACAGAAGCATAATATAGAAATGGAACGTATGGTGAAAAGGGCTTATCAGTCTCTAGAAAAAAACAATGAATTGAAAGCAAAAAAACTAAAAGAGTTGCAGCGGGATCACGAAGTTTGTGAAAAGTTACGGCGTGAGGAACTTAAGAATAAACTAGAAAGAAATAAAAAATTATTAGAATTTGAGGATTTGAAGATGAAAATAATGCAGACAAATACCTCCACTTATTTATCTTAGTAGTTATCAAAAAGTTAACTTAATGCATATTTATTTTTTGTTACATTGCTATTAAAATGAATTTTCTCTATTATTTCAAAGGATCTCTATCTACATATGTAGATATTTTTATAGTTAATAAGGAACTCGTAAAACAAAGTGAATTCAAGCTGTTAGCAATATTATTTATTTTTATTTATGTATATTATTTTGTGTTATAAACTGTTTAAATAAAATATAAATTTATTAGAATGTTTAATTAAGCAATAGGTCTTTTTATTTAATACTAGCTGATCCCGGTGTACTTCGCTACCCCCTTCGTTATAAAATAAAATTAAAAGTATTTATATATCCTATTAAGACGATCGGTCCAGTAGTTAAGACTACAGTACAATACGCATATAAGAAACTCGTTTATAAGAAAAACTCGGCTATAAGAAACACTTTTCCAGACACCATGTACATTTCCATATAACTACGTTCTAAATAATCCTTATATAAGAAACTCGCTTATAAGAAAAACTCTGCTATAAGAAACAAATTTTTATGAAAAATTATATTCCTTCCATAGAAAATTGTACGTGTATAAGAAAGTATTCTCACAATGAAACTTTTTTTCAATTTGGGGAAAAATATAAATTTTTTGATTATATTTTACAATTTACATCTGTGAACAATGGTCCAAATGTCAAATGAAGTCGTTGATTTTTGTGAAATCAGCCGGCTTCGCTGTTTTTTGTACAAAATAATGTGTATTAATTTTATTTCAAATATATATCTGCATACTCCATAGGAAATTTTTTAAATTTTGTTTCTGCCGCATATAAGAAATTATCTTTCTTATATGCGTGTTCCCTTTATAAGAAAGCTCGCATATAAGAAACAAAATCTGTACATTTTCCGACTTTCTTATATGCGTATTGTACTGTATATTACGATTTTTAATTTTAATAAAAAGGAGCGTGGTCCCATCCACTTTTCTCCCGGTACGTATTCCAAATTATGGCAATACCATATGTACCAAATATCATCGACGTAGGTCAAAAAATGCCCAAAATATGGCGATTTAAATTTTTGGGTTATATGGGTGGTGCCACGCCTCTTTGTCCAATCCCGCCCATATTTGCAGCAGCACTAAAAAAATGCACACCAAACCGACGTACCAAATTTTGTTCAAATACCGTTATCAGGAGCAGAAATAATAGATTTTTAATTTGTGGTTTGTATGAGAGGTACCACACCCCTTTGTCCAATCCCGTTCATATTTGCAGCTGCACTTAAAAAATGCACACCAAACCGACGTACCAAATTTTGTTCAAATACCGTTATCAGGAGCAGAAATAATAGATTTTTAATTTGTGGTTTGTATGAGAGGTACCACGCCCCTTTGTCAAATCCCTCCCATATTTGCAGCAGCAGTAAAAAAATGCATACCAAACCGACTAACCAAATTTTGTTCAAATACCGTTATCAGGAGCAGAAATAATAGATTTTTAATTTGTGGTTTGTATGAGAGGTACCACGCCCCTTTGTCCAATCCCTCTAGGCTTGCCAGATCCAATATGCCAAAAAGCTTGACATTGACCAAAAAAAAACTTGATTTTGAAAAAAAAACTTGACAAATAAATACACTCATACTATTGGTTTTTATTTAATTTTTTATTATTTTTTTTTCATAAAAATTATTAGAATAAAAACAAAAATATCATAAAAAGTAAATATAACAGAAACAATGTAAAAGAAACAAAAAACAATATAACAATAAAAATTCAGTCTATATATTTTAAAGAAAACTTAGGCGTTATTTAAAAAAAAAATATAGGCACTATCTTAAGAAAAAAAATATATGTAGGTTCTATTTATTTTGCCACATATATTTCGTATTCTTAGATACAGAATTACTCTACCATCTGAGTAATGGGGTAAATATCAGTGTTGGCACTTTTATTATAATTGTACATACCTAAAGAGAACTATATTTTTTAAATTATAATTGCACAGAAAAATATATGTATCATATTAGTCCTTAAATGTATTGATAGTAAAAATATGCTCTTTCGATGTGTTTTATAGAAATTTAAACTTACTTTTTTTAAGTATTATTACATATGTAGCTAGACTAAATTTGAGAAAAAAAATTACTTACAAAAAACATTGACAAATCACTTTTTCACTTGACACTTGACGCGCATTAAAAAACTTGACAATCAGGCCTGTCTGGCAACCCTAAATCCCTCCCATATTTGCAGCAGCACTTAAAAAATGCACACCAAACCGACGTACCAAATTTTGTTCAAATACCGTTATCAGGAGCAGAAATAATAGATTTTTAATTTGTGGTTTGTATGAGAGGTACCACGCCCCTTTGTCCAATCCCGCCCATATTTGCAGCAGCACTTAAGAAATTTACACCAAACCGACATACCAAATTTTGTTCAAATACCGTTATCAGGAGCAGAAATAATAGATTTTTAATTTGTGGTTTGTATGAGAGGTACCACGGCCCTTTGTCCAATCCCACCCATATTTGCAGCAGCACTTAAAAAATGCACACCAAACCGACGTACCAAATTTTGTTCAAATACCGTTATCAGGAGCAGAAATAATAGATTTTTAATTTGTGGTTTGTATGAGAGGTACCACGCCCCTTTGTCCAATCCCGCCCATATTTGCAGCAGCACTTAAGAAATTTACACCAAACCGACATACCAAATTTTGTTCAAATACCGTTATCAGGAGCAGAAATAATAGATTTTTAATTTGTGGTTTGTATGAGAGGTACCACGCCCCTTTGTCCAATCCCGCCCATAAGTATCCTATAGCCTATTCCTGGCTCTAAACTACCTCCCTGCTAATTTTCAGCTAAATCGGTTCAGCCGTTCTTGAGTTATAAGCGAAGTAACTAACACGACTTTCTTTTATATATATAGATATGTATATATATATTTCGCTAACAAATTAAATATAAATACAAATATACATATATATGTAAGTATTGTAACGACACGTTTTCACTGGTTGCTGGGGCGGAGACTCGCGGCGTCCAGGGTTGTTACAAATATTTATATTTAAGTAAAAGCAGAGGAATGAAGAATCGGTTCACTCAGTTTTTTTCAAATACGTTATAATCTTTATTTTCTTAATGTCTCTTATTCTATATATTCATTTACACGCTTTCGCATGGTGAGAGTATTAGTATTCTTGTCAGTTATCATCGGCTGGGCTTTGTGGCAGTGATGAGATGACAATGATGAGTTCAAGCACTGAGGTGGTTGTTGCTGTCGAACTTGGGTAACACACAACGTCGATCATTCGTGTTTTGACGAGTGTTATGAGTATCAGTAGCGGCGGAGCAGCGTTTAACACAAATTCTCAGGCAGGCAGAGTTCGCTGATATCCGTCGTGATGGCGCAGCGTATCACGCAAATACTCAGACGGAAAGAGTTCACTGATGTCCGTAGTTATGGAGCAGCATGTAATGCAAATACTCAGACGGAAAGAGCTCACTGATATCCGTAGTGATGGAGCAGCGCATAACGCAAATACTCAGACGGAGAGAATTCGCTGATATCCGTAGTGATGGAGCAGCGTATAACGCAATACTCAAGCAGAGGGCTTGGATAAGCCGATAGTTAGCAGAGCAGTGTAATACGTCAATACTCAGACGGAGGGAATTCGCTGGTATCAGCAATGATGGAGCAGTGTAAGACACGATACTCAATCAGAGAGAGTCTAGTAGCTATAGTAATGTCTGAGCAGTGTAAGACACGATACTCAGGCAGAAATTTATACTACGAGTTCGGCAGTAGTGGCGGGGCAGTGTAAGACACGATACTCCGCACTACGAGTTCGGTAGTAGTGGCAGAGCAGTGTAAGACACGGTACTCCGTACTACGAGTCAGCCACTAGTCTTGCGGCTATTAAATGAGGTCTTACTTGCTTGCTGGCCTCTTGCTGACTCACTAGCTGTTCGCGATTGTCTGAGATTATTAAGTTGATGTTTTCTGTGTCTCACCACGCACATACATGTGCGTGTGTGCAACTACATTGGTTTGACCACACCAGCTGATCAATGTTGTTTATTATAGTAGCTCACCATGGTAGTTGAGTGTGGTTGGTTTTCGGTGGTGATTTCTTTGGCTGGCCGATAATGTGCAGCGTATTTTCAAATGAGTATATTTACTCGTAATAGTAGATACACATTAATATAATAATGATATGGATTTTATTACTATTAATGGTAATGTTAAAAGTATATCTAGATTATTAGTAGATCATTATAATTTCTAACTAATGGTTTATAACTAATGCGATAGTATACTATATTATGAACACCAAAAACGAGTCTACGACTTTTGGTCGTTACAGTATATATATTAAATCAAAAGACCTGTTGCTTAATTAAACATTCTAATAAATATAAACAAAAGGTCAAATAAAATAGTGTACAAATTTAATATATATAATTTTTAAAGCTTTAGGTCGTTTTTTATATAAAAATGTTTTAAATTTTAATTTTTAATTGACATTTGTCAATTATTTTGATTGGTATTTGTTCCAGTTTATTATAAAATTAGATTTAACTCAATTGTTATGAGTCATTTTCCCCTAACAAACAGAAGTATCAGCGACAGCAGAACATACGCTGCACACACATACTGACGTTGAGTTATTTTCCCTCAACCAACAAAAAATACCTACAGCAGCAAAACATACGCTGCATACATACACAGACATATGCTGACGTTGCAATAACGCTGCATACAATACTGACGTTATTACCAGTAATTTTCCTACAGATATATGCTGACATTGCATTATCGTGAGAACCGCAATCGGCTGGAAGTCCCACGGGTATGGATATGCTGAAGTTGCAATAATCGCACAGTCAGCAGTATCACGGGGACATCCACGCCAGCGGCAGCGAACGACAGCAGCACCGATCATCGAGCAGCACTAAAGTGGGTATAAAAGCGGAGGGTGATTTGGTATTCACCGCATTCAGTTTATTCAGCCCATTCAGCCCACTACTATTACTCAGTCTATCAAGTCAACTCTAGTCGAGTCAGTTCGTAACACATAACACACATAATAACAACCTGATCAAACACCAGCCCTAAAAAGCGGGTCCCTGTGAAGGCTTAACATATTAAACAAACAACAACCTGATCAAACACCAGCCTTAAAAGCGGGTCCCTGTGAAGGCTTAATATATTTAAATTAGACAATAAATAATAAAAATAAATGTTTTAATTTAAACATAACATTTTGGCGCAGCCGGTAGCCGCGTAAATAATAATTGCATCAAATAAAATAATCCTTGTGTTGATCTTGCTAAAGAAAAAACTGTCCGGTGTAGCAAAACCAACAATACATAAAAGTCTAACCTCTAGCTACCTTGTATTGTTGCATCCTACATTCGACGGTATAGAACTGCACAGGGCAAATACATAAAAGTCTAACCTCTAGCTACCTTGTATTGTCATTGCAGGACTAATCGCTAAAGCGGATCAAGGCAAAAAGGAGAATTACCTTGATTGTAAAAATTCTACGCGGTTGCGAACAAACTTATATAATAAAATAATAATAATAATATAAAGTGAAAATAAGCCTAAACCACAGACCACTATGAGGATAATAAACAGCGGAATATGGGTAAGTAGAATACAGTTTTAATGGACAATCCACAGACACAGACGGACGACTTAATAAAACGAATAGATAAGTATAATTATTCAGTGGACAGTCTACAAGTTCTTGCGTGGACAGAACTTAAGGGTTTAGAAGCAGACAAAACATTCCTGGACAACCATAGGGAAACAATAAGAATACAAAGACTGACAAAGTTAGAAGAAGTTAGTTACGTGTTACAATTAATAAGTGAATTAAGTAGGGATAGATCATTGGAGTTTGTGAAAAGAATCGAAGAACTCGAGGAGACAAAAACATTCCTTAAGGGACATTGCGAAAAGCTAAGAGGACAAATAGAGTACACAGATACCTTGTTGGAGGACGTAGAAAAGGAAAATTCAGAATTAGTAGAACAGTTAAAAGGAAAAGGACTGAGTGAAGAGAATTTTAGGAAACAGTTAAAACAGAAACAGTTAATAGAGACACAAGACGACACTATCCAAAGACTACAAACAGCATTGGAAAACGCAAGAAGAGAGTTGGATACAATTCACAGAGCTAGTTCACCAAATCCTTCACTGCACGAAGAACTAAACGAAGTAGGACTACCAACAATAGTCATATCACACGAGAAAGAAACACCTGCCTTGACACTTTTGGAAAAAGTAAAAACCCTAATAAACAACGCAAGGAAAGCAGGTAGCAGAGGATACTCCGCTGAGACAATAGCAAGGAAAATAAACGAGTTAGGCGAATATAAGGCGAAATTCAGCGAATTGGAAGAAAAAGAAGACATTGACAGCATAGTAGCGGAAGAATTTAATAGACTGATCCCAGTGGCCCAAGAAATTTTGGAAAGACGATCACCATCACCCCGGCAAAACCATACTATTGAGAGAGCAGAAATCGAAACAATCAGAATGACGTCGCTATCCGAGATTATTAAAATAGTTAACAACACAGTCCCATCATTCTTCGGGACCGATGGACCTGACTTACCATCAGAAGTATGCAGGTACATACAAGGATGCAAGATGGTAGAAAGAGAAGTACTCACAGGTGCAAATAACGTCCTAACACAAGATGTGATACAGTGCCTGAAATTGCGACTGCTGGGGGGTGCATACTCAAAAATATCCCAGATGACTTTTGGTTCAGTGGACGCATACTGTAACACCATCAAGAAGTTATACCTAAAAAATAAAAGCCTGGACAAGATAAGGGAGCTGATCTTGAGTTGCAAGCAGAGTATCAGAGAGTCAGCATGTAAATTTGGAGAACGCCTGGATAGCCTATTGAATGAGGCAAAGACAACAATAGAGAACGAATGGCCGGTGGGACCTGGCCGGGAAACCATGCTGAAGGACTTCAAGAGGATAGCAGTGAGAAGTTTCATCAAGGGTCTGAAGGACCATGCTCTTAAAGCTCGATTTGTGGGGCAGGAGGAGGAAGAGCTCACTAAGTTGATAGAGATAGTGGAAAATGCAGAGGAATTGTTTGGCGAACCAACGCACAGCATCAACACAATAGATTCAGAAGTCCCCTGTAGTTTTTGCAACAGGGCGGGGCATGAATGGAATAGCTGCAAAAAGCGGCTAAACACACCATACTGTATGAGCTGTGGAAAATACGGTCATGAAATGGGGCCACTGTGCAGGAATGTCGTGAGCTGTACGTTCTGTGGAAACAGTGGGCACGATGTGGACAACTGCAGGAAGAGATTAGGCTCCTTATACTGCCGATTGTGTAGAATAAACGGTCACAAGGAAACCCCTTTCTGTGAGCCAAAAAGAAGCCTACCCAACCAAAACCAATTGAATAGAAGGACGGCAGAAACCAATAGAAGGGCAACAAACACAGAATTCCGTGGAAGCCCACAAATAGCGATGGGACAAAATACGAACAGAGGGGCGAATAGAAACAATGGTACACTCCCTACCTGTTTTAAATGTCAGCAACAAGGACATTTTGCACGGGACTGCAGAAGCAATATCAGACAAACCCAGACAGGAGGAACAGGGATCTACCAACAGGTGCGAAATAGCAACAACGGCAGGGACCTAGCTAACAGACCAGTAGAGGCCCATAGCAACACAAATCGGACAAATGCTCAGGGAAACGAAATTCGGCCCAGTTATCGCCATTAACTGGGGTCCCGCAAATTAACAGAAAATCAAATTGGCACAAAAAAGAGAACAACTACAAATATAAAGAAGAAACAGGAGCAAAGAATCGGGTAAATAAAGATGATACGGAGACTGACTCAGAAACAGAGCAGCCAACCAGGATAGTAACCGAAGCAGTTGTGCACTCGGTAAATAAGGAGAACGGGCGCACTATAGAAGAAACTACTGCGAAAGATAATGAATTAAACAAAAAAAAGGAGGGAAAAAGTCAAGAGATGATGCGAAATATAGAAGATAGTGCTGAATCACCGGGCAATGTGGACACAGTTTTCATTACGCTCCCCTGCCAAGAAGCAAGGGGGGGAGGATTGGTCCTACTTGTGGATACCGGAGCAGATTTCAGCATAATAAAAGAAGACTCAATGAAGATTTTTCTCAATAAGAACAAAAGGCAAACAAAAATCCTTTCTGGAGCCTTCGGAGGAAAGACTACGACACTGGGCACTACCGAGATCAGGATAGGAGATAAAAGGCAGTTGCCCTGGGTGTTCCATATTGTGTCACGAGAAATACAAATCCCTGGAGATGGTATTCTCGGAAGAAATAATATGTGGAACCGATGTATAGTGAACACCATAGACAGAACCTTGAGCATATTTGATAGCGAACATTGGGTGAAGACGTTTACCCTTCGTACGGAAATAGAGTGTCAAACAAATCATCAACAGGGTGTCTGTCTGAGGAAAAGAGCGGTCACTATAGTGCCGGTCAATATTATTTCGAGAGACAAAACTGTGGTTGTGCATAAACAGGAGATTTCCCCTGGAGTTTATGTTGGAAATACTGTGGTCAACATTAAAAATGGAGGCACAGCCGTGCCCATACTGAACGCAACCGAGCAGGACATACCATGGAGGAAGGATATTAAAGTGAAATTTTCAAATTTCAACCACTACACGCAATATGGAGGGCGAGATCAACCCCCTTCGTCGGTGACAAATCAGGACGCTAGAATAAAGCGCCTAAAAAACACTATTATGACGGAGAGGGATTGGAACATGGAAGAAACAGAGTCAATGAACCGGATATGCGAGGAATATCATGACTTATTCATGTTGGACAATGACAAATTGCCATTCACCACATTGGTGAAACATAAAATACCAATAAAAAGTGAACAACCACCCATTAATCAACGACAGTATCGTCTACCTCACGTCCATAAAGAAGAAATCAACCGGCAAGTGTCGGAGCTACTACAGGAAGGTATAATAAGTCCAAGCATATCCCCATGGAATTCACCAATATTGTTAGTGCCCAAAAAATCTCAAGACGGTCAGAAAACCTTTAGACTGGTAGTCGATTTTCGAAAACTAAATGAGGCTACAATAAAGCAGGTATTCCCTATTCCTAGAATTGATGAAATTTTGGATCAATTAGGAAACAGCAGGTATTTCACTACCTTAGATCTGGCGAGTGGATATCACCAGGTACTAGTTGACGAAGCAGATAAGGAAAAGACTGCCTTCAGCACCGATAAGGGTCATTTTGAATTTAATAGAATGCCCTTCGGCCTAACAGGAGCACCAGCCACATTCCAGATGGTCATGAACACGATCCTTACAGGCTTACAGGGCCTGGACTGTTTTGTGTACCTCGACGACATAGTCATATACGGAAGAAACGTGGCAGATCACGAAACAAAGATCATGAACGTTCTATCAAGACTACGAGAGGGTGGTCTTAAACTAAACACGAAGAAATGCCAATTCTTGCGTAGAGAAATAGTTTACTTAGGACACAAATGTTCCAATGAGGGAGCGCTACCAGACCCTTCGAAAGTGGAATGTGTCAAACAACTTAAGCCACCAAGAACAATAAAAGAAGTACAAGCACTCCTGGGCTTGATTAACTACTACCGAAAATTTGTGGCAGGAATGGCAAAATTGGCTTCACCAATAACAAAGCTGTTAAGAAAAAACGCTAAGTTTGTGTGGACGCCCCAATGCCAAGAGGCCCTGGACAAGGTCAAAGAAAATATTGCAAACCCTCCAATATTAATTTACCCGGATTTCGAACAACCCTTCAGAGTAACAACGGATGCAAGTAATGAGGCCTTAGGAGCAGTCTTGTCACAAATACGAAACGAAATGGATCATCCGATAGCATTTGCCAGCCGTACTCTCAGTGACACCGAACAAAGATATTCAACAATAGAAAAAGAAATGCTTGGTGTGGTGTGGGCAACACATACTTTCCGCCCATATCTCCTGGGGCGACACTTCACCGTATTTACTGACCATCAACCCTTAAGGGGGATAGCAAACCTCAAGGACCAAACCTCAAGACTTGCACGGTTTAGGCATAAATTATCAGAATACGAGTTTGAAATTGTGTACAAACCAGGGAAGACTAACTTGAATGCAGATGCATTAAGCAGGTTACCAACAAAAAATCAAAATATCGGAGTGATAACTAGAGCTCAAACAAGCTCGAGAAAATTGGAAGAGGAAAGAACAAAACAAAAAGAGCAACAGACAGCCCTTGCGGAGGAAAAACAGAGTGAAAATAGTGACAAAACCTCCGCGGCGACATTTCTATCTGAGAAAAAAGATATCGAAGAAGTTCTTAGAAGCTTTCATGACTCACCGCTGGGCGGACATCAAGGAGTCAGGAAGACCTACCATAGGATAAAAAAACAGTACAAGTGGAAGGGGATGCAACACGATATCAAAACCTATATCAAAAAGTGCCCTAAATGTCAGAAAAATAAAAGTGGACTTCTCAATAGAGAGCCCATGGTCCTCACAGATACAGCAAACAGACCGTTCGAAAAGGTATATATGGATATGGTGGGGCCCCTGCCGACAACCACCATGGGAAACAAATACATTCTTACCCTACAGGATGATTTATCAAAATTTTTTGTCTGCGCACCCATGCAAGACGCCGAAGCAGAGACGGCAGCAAGAGTCTTTTATAACGAGGTAGTAACAAAATATGGTATTCCCAAAAAATTAATTACAGACAACGGAACAAACTTCACCTCGAAATTGTTTGGAAGTGTGTGTAAGCTTTTGAGGATTAAGAAGCAACATATTTCTCCCTATCACCCTCAAGCTAACGGGTCATTGGAGCGAAGTCACAGACCATTAGCGGAATATTTGCGAAGTTTCGCAAAAGAAGATGGTTCGAACTGGGATCAGTGGCTTGCTCCAGCAATGCACGTACACAACCATACAGAACACACGGCCACAAAGCAGACACCATTTAAAATACTATATGGATTTGATGCACCGCTGCCATCAAACCTACAAACACGCATACCCTTATATAACCCCTACGATTATCCCAAATTATTGAGACATCAAATACAAAGGGCTTACGAGATTGCCAAGGAAAATCAAGAAAGAGCTAAGGCAAGGGCAAAGAAGCAGTACGACAAACAGTCAAGGTCTTATACTTTAAAAATAGGAGGCAGAGTCCTAGTAAAAACACAAGCACGTAAAAACAAATTCACGCCCCTATGGGATGGACCCTATGAAATTAAAAGTTTCCCCACACCAGTAAACGTTCAAATAATGGTGAGGGGAAGACTTCGAACCCTACACCGTAATTTGGTGAAGCCATACAGTCAATAAATGATATTTTAGGAAAAAAAAAAGAAACAAAAGGAAAAAGAGAAGAAGGAAAAACTCACCGCAATATCGACGGTATTGATGATTGATATTTAGGGTCTTCAATGGCTGAAATATAAAAGAAATACATATTTATACGGGACTATAATAAGAAACAATGAAACATACCTTAAAGGGACAAGGAAAAAATTGCGTCAAGATGGTTCCAACTTGAGGAACCGGGGACCCAGGTTGACGTCAAGGATCTGAAAGAAGCAAAATAATTAGTAAAAGGAAAAGGTTAAAAAAGGATGGAACGCTACTGACCCGGTATCGCCTTCTAATCGACCAACGAATACTGCTCTAGAAATAAAAATTAAGAATAATTTGATTAATCAATCAATCAGAGCAAAATATATAAAAAAAAAGAGAAAACAAGGTCACATGTAAGTAAGTAAGTGTCCTAAAGTATATAAAATTGTTGGATAAACAACAGAAAGAAAAAATAAAATTAATAATTCTTTTGCAACAGATTTACGAAAACGTATTAAAATAAGAATAAATAAGAGACGTATAAATTTTTTTTTGAATAATATTTAAATTCTAGAAATTTTGCGAGCAATGAAAGTTTTTAAAAAATGTTCTTCAAAAATGAAACTAAAGAATATCCAAATGAATTTCACTCCAGATTATTTTGTGTTGAAAGCACGAATTACACTCACAGTCTTGCGGGACATGAAGAAAAATTGGAAACCGATAATCACGAAATCACGCCCGATTACTTATTTAATTATTGCAAAACACGTCCGATCACTTATTTATTTTTATTTTTGTTTTCTTCTCCCCAAATAAATTAAAAGTATAAATCAAAACAAAATAACATTATTTTGTTGGACAATAACATTGAAAATTTTTATAGGAAAATGCAGTAAATGAATTCAAGAAAAACTTTAACAAAGAGCAATATGTTGAAATGAAAATATTTAACAGTAAAAACCAGATAACATTAGTTTGATGGACAATAACATTGAAAGTTTTTAAATTGAAGAGAAACTATAAAGGAAAAGGAACAATATTTTGAAATTAAACTATTAACAGGTATGAATCAAAGCGAAAAAATATGACAACAACAAACTTAAAGGAAACCAAAAGAAAGTAAAATGAAAGATTTGGGCAGACACCCAACTTACCTGTGTCCCTCGCAGGGTTAGAGATGGCGGTGTTGTTGTGAATGTTTTTTATTATTCCATGAATATAAACGGGACTATTACCTCTAATCAAATTGAATGTAGCTGAGGTTTCACATTGAATTCATCCTCCTTTGCTTCTGCACCCAAAAGAATTTGTCTGATGATTAATTTTTGGCCGCGGGGATAATCCTCATCATTGGATAATACTCCCCATTCAACCGAGTCGTTTTCGCCTTTCAAAGTAACACCATAGAATGATTCGTCAGACATTGTGATTTTAGGGATTCTTTGGGATTGGATTTGTATAATGAATTATTCACGTAACTCGTGTTATTTGCACACAAAATGATATTTTCCACACACACATTCAAAATTATTTTTTTTTCACTTTGGCTTGTGGTTTGTCACTGGCAGTATTAATGTTACAATTTATTTTAATAGCAATTGTGCTAGAATATATATTTAATGAAATTGTTATTAAATCTCCACATATGAACTGTTTTCTAAAAATTTGGTTTTTTAATCACCAAAGTTGCATTAAAATTTTAAAAAAAAAAAAAATAGGAATTTAAAAACGGCAACCGCACCGTTTCATACCGTTTTTAAGACTGCACGATGAAATTTAATTTTTAAATTTGTGCATTAGTGCAGTTTTAATGTTCTACAAAATTATTGTATGAAATACACTAGAACTGCAATACATGAACAAAAGCGACCCAATTGGAAAAGACATCCAATTGAATAAGAAATTAAAACGATATAAAATATGTATAGTAAAATATATATACACATTTATAGCGATAATCGCTAAATTATTGAACCAAATAGCTCTTACTAAGTTATGGTTGAGTCATGGCGCAATAAATACAAAATTGTTATACGTATTGCATAAAACTTGAAATGCAAAACTGTTCACAATTATGTTCAGTGACAAAAATTGTCGGCCATTTATGCATCAACAATGACAACGGTTAACAACATCAATTAAGTTTAGGTTTAATTTATAAATTTGAAACAAAGAATTGAACTCAAATTAAATTCCAAAAATTTCCAACTGGGTTATATACGTTTTTTTTTTTTTTTGCATGAGTACTTGGTTATGAAACATGATTCCACGGCAAAATTTTGCCAGACAATTTCACGGCCAATGACAACTAAATCAAACTGCATAGTTTAATGTACGTATGTGCATATGTATATGTACGTATATGTGTGCATATGGATATGCAAACAGTAACAAAAAAAAAAAAAACTTTTCGATTTTTTTTTTCTGTTCGTTGTTGATTTGAAAATAATTATACGCATATGTATAATTTTTCTTTCAGATCAACGGAAACAACAAAAGTGTTAAATTTCTTTGACTAACAAAATACTACCAAATACAACTGAACTCACTTTTTAATAAAAAAGTGCTTTAATCAGTTGAAATTTTGTAAAAATTTTTCCTACTCATTTTTGCAACGTTTTAAAATGTTTTTAAAAAGTTTTCAATTCCATGTAAACGTAATTTTTAATGTTTGCACATGTTTACAACTACAGGGTAAAAAAATGAATGCAACATATCCAAACTGAAACAATTTTTTTTTCTCTTAATTTTTTTTTTGCATGACTTTAGTTAAGTACTTGACTGTGAAATATGATTACACAGCAAAATTCTGCCAGACTATTTCACAGCCGGGTACAACTGAATAAACAGATATACACATGCATGTATGTGTGTAAGAATACAAATAAGTTTGGCATTGACATTGAAACAAAAATAAAAACCAAACATACATACATGCCATGGTATTTCAGTAATACATACTAACAATAATAATAAAAAGCACGAATTAATGAAATAATTTCAACAAATTTCCTATTAATATTTATTTTTGTCTTTTATCTAAATAACAAACTATTTGCAATTTTAAACTTTCCTAATTTTCTGCCATTTTTGCTGTTGATTTAAAAAAAAAATTATAAGCAAGTGAATAATTTTTCTTTTAAATCATTAAAACAGCAAAGGTGTTAAATTTCTTAACAAAGACAAGGATAAATACAAGCTAAACTAAACTCATTTTTTTTATATACATATAAAAAAAGGAGAAGAAAAAATGTTTAAATAAGTTGAAATTTGGTATATGTAGTACTAAATGTAATAAAGTTTTGTTTTTCTTACTCATTTTTTTGCAACGTTTTCAAATAATTTAAAATTTTTCAATTTCTTATATAAGTTTATTTCAAGGTTAATATAAGAGTAAATATATATAAATATCAATACACATACACAATAATTATACAACTAACTTGTAAACAAATTAACAATACACATATACATATATATATATATATATACACATATAACTAATAGTTAAAGAAAAATATACATATTTAAAATAAAAGCAATAAGAAATTTTAACTAACAGAAAATCTAGTTAAAATATTAAAATTTTATAAATAACCTACAAAACATGTCTAATTAATAATAAGTGAAAAATATATAAAAAAAAGAGAGAAATACATATATGTATATAAGACATATAAGTACAAATAAGAGAAGAAATTTTATATAAGTATACGTAAGAAAAAATTGTTAGTTATAAGATTAAAAATATTAACCAGCGTTTTAAAAAACAACCAACAATCATCACCCCGTCAACAATGAAGAATCCAACAATCATCAACAGCAGCCTATACCTATCAACCTCACGCAACCGCAAAACCTACATACGATACTACAACGCATACATGGACGAAAAACCCAGTTCCGATAACAATAAAGAATCCAATCCAAATATCAACAGACAGACAGCCATAACCTTCAACCTCACACAACCATAATCAACAGTTAAAGCTATATGCGATAGCACAGCACATACATGGACGGAAAACGCAGCTCCGTTAGAAAATGGGAAATCACCCCAACGTCAGTAACAACCTCAACATTTTCACCAACAATATCATATTTTTTCCTTGGTGACGCAGCAAGCGTACCAAGTCGACAGACACTTAGCAGTCACCAACTAATGGTAAACTGCGAACCTTCAGGCAATCAAGGCTCGGGAGATAATTACATATTACTCCGAGAGCTGCCAAAGCTGTATCGCCAAGGTAGTCGGATGCATACACACATCTATTTTGACTTGATTCCAGAAGGATAGCTACGAAACATCCTAAGACAGGATGTTTCTTGTCCGTAAGGGGGGAGGGATGTTATGAGTCATTTTCCCCTAACAAACAGAAGTATCAGCGACAGCAGAACATACGCTGCACACACATACTGACGTTGAGTTATTTTCCCTCAACCAACAAAAAATACCTACAGCAGCAAAACATACGCTGCATACATACACAGACATATGCTGACGTTGCAATAACGCTGCATACAATACTGACGTTATTACCAGTAATTTTCCTACAGATATATGCTGACATTGCATTATCGTGAGAACCGCAATCGGCTGGAAGTCCCACGGGTATGGATATGCTGAAGTTGCAATAATCGCACAGTCAGCAGTATCACGGGGACATCCACGCCAGCGGCAGCGAACGACAGCAGCACCGATCATCGAGCAGCACTAAAGTGGGTATAAAAGCGGAGGGTGATTTGGTATTCACCGCATTCAGTTTATTCAGCCCATTCAGCCCACTACTATTACTCAGTCTATCAAGTCAACTCTAGTCGAGTCAGTTCGTAACACATAACACACATAATAACAACCTGATCAAACACCAGCCCTAAAAAGCGGGTCCCTGTGAAGGCTTAACATATTAAACAAACAACAACCTGATCAAACACCAGCCTTAAAAGCGGGTCCCTGTGAAGGCTTAATATATTTAAATTAGACTAAGAAAATAAAAATAAAAGTAAATAAAAGTAATAACTAAAATCCTAATAGTCTCTTGTGTTCTTAATTTCAAAAGGAAGTTACGAAATAAAACATAACATTTTGGCATTTTGGCGTGGTTAATAATAAAAATAAATAATAAAAATAAATGTTTTAATTTAAACATAACACAATTTCTTCTGAAGAAGCCAACCAAGGTGTGGCGAAATATCGAAAAATTAAAATTTAAAACATTTTTATATAAAAAACGACCTAAAGCTTTAAAAATTATTATATCATTAAAATTAAAAGGGCAGGAAAATTAGAAAACTATAAATTTAATATATAAATTAAAAATATAAATTATGATGCAGTTCGATAATACGGTCGAACAAAAATACCAAACTAATAAATTAAAAATAGTTATAGTTAAGCAAGCACCTCCATCGGTTTTTGAGAACCCCATTAGTTCTTTCAATTATGTTCCTACATTTTGAATGAACATCATTGAACTTTTGTTCATTAGAACCGGGCATAGGGTTTCTATACGGCGTTAGCAGCCACGGCTCCAAAGGATATCCACCATCACCTGGAAAATTCAAATGAAATCCTTATTTTTTTATCATTTCTTAATATTTTATTTCAATGATTGTTTACTTACCTAATAACCATAACGGTCGCCTTTTTTGAACATAACTTTGCTCCATAAAATTTCTGAAACGACTTGTACTCCACACAAATGAGTCGTGGCAAGCACCGGGATGAGTAGCGTCAACATACCTTATTCTCATTTTATTATCGCATTTCTATAAAAATGTTTCGATTTAAGTTAGACACATATGTAAGCATCTTAAGTATTTTTTTTATATTTACAAAACTTACGAGTGTGACATTCAAGCTATGATTTCCTTTCCGGTTATAAAACAAGTGATTGTTCTCTTTCGGAGCTACTATGTTGATGTGAGTTCCGTCAATACAACCCACGACACCCGGGATAGCATATTTTCCATAAAATTCTTGAGCTATAACCCTAGCCTCTTCATCTGATGGGTAACTTATCCATTGCGCGCACAAATTTTGCTCTAATGTATCCAAAACTGAAGAGAGCACCTCACTAAAAGTCGACTGTGACATGCCAACTTCGAAGTCCCGACCAACGCCTTTCTGATATCCTCCTTCTGCGAAGAACCGTAAACAAGAACTAAGCTTTACGATCGTTGGAATTGCAAATTGTTTTTTTGCAGGAGGAAGAGCACTGTTTAGATTTTCCAAAACATACATAAATGCAGCTTTATTTAACCTGTAATGCTGTATAAATCTGGAACAAAAAACTCATTTAAATTATAAATTTTTTCATAGATATAACTATATGTCACTTACAGCGTATTAGGTACGTCTAATGGATTAGATGCATCTCTCAATAATCGGCGCACAACCCTATTCTGTTTAATTTCCTCTTCTTCATTTGCAATTAATGCACCAATTCTAAACATTATACTATTTTTTTTCAACTTTACTTAAAAAACTTTTATTTCACTTTATTTGTGTTAAACTTTAAAACTTCTTCATATATTTTTTTTCATTCAGCAAGCAATGATAGTTTCCCTCTTTTTAACAGCTGATCATCAAAGGGAACAAAAATTCCACGTGAAGTTCACGATAACAATTTTCACGTGAGGGGGAATGAAAATTTCATGTGAACAAACTTTTCCCTTGTTGTTCACGATAAGGGTGATTCACTTTATTTTTGATGGGGAACAGAACAGAACATGTATGTATTTCTTCTTATAATTCGAATATCAAAGGTTAAAAAGTTTATTTTAATGAAAAGATCTAATAATGAGGCACAAAGTGATGTATTCCTCAAGAAACTGCAAAAAACAGGCCGATTGCCTGCAGATTTGTGAAGCTTTAATTTGTTGGAATTTTTTCGTTTTGTTGGCTTTCCAAAAAGTAGCTGAATTATTTTTCCACATAAAAGTTAGAATGCAATAAACAAACGGAGCAAGCAAACTAAAGCTCCATCACTGAATATTTAACTTTGATTTTTGATGTTTTCTTTAAAATAAATATGTCCGTGTATATTTTTGAACAAAAAGTTCTATGGTGTTTTATTTTTTTAATCTTCTTACCTTTTTTACATTCACTAAGAACTGATAGCGGGAATAATTTTTCACGGGAGATTCACGATACCATTTTTCCTTTCGAGTGGAATTAAAATTTCACGTGAACAAATATTTCACTTCTTATTCACGATATGGGGTGCATAATTGTTATAATGTCTCCCGTTATTCCCCTGACACGAGCTAACGTAATCTAATAAACACATGTACATAAATTGTACATGCTTCTATACATACATACATACTTTAACTTGTTTAATTGCAACTTTTTATTCATATTGAAAAATGCAATTTTATTTTATTTTAATACAAATTTAATTCCAGAGATTTTTCTTAGGAATTATTTTCAAGTCAATTGCATTTCCGTTCTCATAACGAAAATGCAACTCAACATATTTTATTAAAATTCAATTTTACTTTATGTCAATACGTATTGGCAAATTTAATTCCAGGGAATTAATTTTAAATCAATTGCATTTCCGTTCTCATAACGAAAATGCAATTCAACCTATTCTACTTACGATATTATTCCATTTTTCTTAAGAATTTTTATTAATTAAACAATTTCCAACATAAGTTTGTTTTGTTCCCAACAGCAATAACGGAAACACACTTATGATTAGTAGGCAAAAACCGATGAAGAAACATTTATTTTTTTTATTATAAACTATTTAATCGCAATAAGCAAATATCAATTGTAAATTAGCATATAAGGAAAGAATTAAATAATAAAGACCGCAGTTGATTTCAGTTAATCCCTAAAACAAGTGTTTTTTTTAAATTGTAAAATTAAATACTTTTACTCATAATCTGTCACATTTCAACCACAACAAGATTAAAAATATTACCAAATATGTAAATAAAGCAAACAAATTAGTGGTGTGTAATCAATTGTAACGAACTCGGTATTTGAATACTTTTGTAATAACTTATGAAAACACATTGCTAGCAATATCAATACAACACATATTAAAAAATTTTAATATTTTTTGAAATATTATAAGCAATACTCTATTACTCTAACTTGTTTAAATAAAATTTATATGACATTATTTTCACATTTTCAAACCATTAGAGACTACTTGCTTATCGAGTATGTTATTGTACACAACACTAATTATAACTTGACAATTGAAATGAAACAATGTTGCTAACACAGAATCACGAAACTGAAAAAAATCACACAAGGGTTAATTTGGCTTTATTAAACGTTTGAAAATAATGTTTATTATTACCGGGTAATAACACAACAACTTATTATTAACTAATGTGTACATTATCTCTACAATAAGAATTTTTTATGAATAACACTGTAAATGATTTACAACACCAAAATTTTATACATACGTAATAGAAACATATACATATGTGTATGCTGAATGTTGATGTTAATGCTGTGTTGTTTTTGTGTCTGGCACTTGTTAATGTTTTTTCCCAGTTTTTGTTCTTGGAGTGTTGTTTTTGTTGTTGTTTGGTTTTTGTACGTCTTTCTGTTGTTGTTTATTACCCTGTCTACGGTGTAATTTGTTGTTATTGTTGTTTGTTGTTTATTTGTATATACTTAAGTTAAGATTTTATATACATATGTATTTGTTTTATATAAACATCTCTTCTTTGTTTTTTGATAATGAAAATGTTTGCAATCAAACTCTCGTTGAAATTATGATAGCCGTATTCACAATCTTGTGCATTTGAGATTGCAAATTTATGCAATTGCAAAATTATTCTATCGATTGTGAATGATATCTTTGGGTTAGGTTGCAATGCTTGTTGCAAAACACAAGCTGATTGATAAATAAAAAAATTATTTTCCACTGAAGTTTTGGCCTAAAAAATACATATGTATGTATGTACATATGTCTAAGAAATTACTCAAGTATAAAACATTTGCTTAATCAAATAATTCTAATTTTTATTATAAAAATAAGGATTAATTTGTTAGTTAGTCAGGATTTTAAATAATACATATATATATAAATGTTTTGCGTTTTGTTAATTTTTACTTTTTTTTCATTTCATTAATTTTTCTTTGTCTGGTTAATTTCCTTTTGCTTGAAATATTTTTGTTTTTTAATTTTGAATAAAATTATTAAAATTTTAATAAGCAAAATCGGCTTAGTTCACTGCGTATCAGCTGTCGTTTTGCAATTAAGTGTTGCATAAGTAGAGTAAATATTAGATATTGGTTTTTAGTGTTGCTTATTTGCAAAGATGTAGCATTGCATTTCTCTGTATTTTGTTAGTTTAGAGTAAAAATATACTACACCATTTTGCAAATGCAATGATGCAAGACCATTTGCACAAGATTGTGAATAGGGCTAATATATACATATGTATGTATGTGTACTAATTGACAATTTTTGCTTAATATTAATAATAATAATTAATTTGGTCAATGCAAATGTCAGCAATTTAGCGGAAGTATTGCAACACGAATATTTAGTTCAACAATAACTTAATAAAGCAAATGTGTTTGGTAAGCAGCTTAATTTGGCATACATATGCTGATTCTTCGAATTGTATTTTTATTGTCGTTAACTTATTTATTAAACATAATTATCGTTAACTCCTCCACCCTTAAACGCGATCATTTACGAGCGTCTTAGAAATAGGGTAGGTCATGCAATCTAATGGGAGTGTTACCTTTACGTCTTTTTCTGTTGGTGGGGCTATTGTAGAATTCAGGACTAACGTAGTTGAAGGCTTTTTTCTTACCATCTTAACAGCCATAATTGCTAAACTGATTGTGGACACGAAGGTAATTGCTATGGATGTGTTTGTAACCAATGATTCTTTTCTGATTCTATTGATTGCCTTTGTATTGATGAGATGTAGTTCTTGTAGTGATTCCAACGATAATATATTTAGTTTTTTTTTCTTCGATTGGACTCTCCTGCAATGTAGCTTCTTGTGGTGCTTCTAAATTTTGATAAGATTTGTCGCCAATTGTTATCGTGGTGTTGTCAAATTTTACGATGAATGTATTTCATACTTTCTGTTGTAATTGTTTCATTTACTTGTTCAGTAAAATGAGTCCATCGGTGATTTCTTCGATGCGTGGAATATGATGGGTATTGCACGTGATGAATACTGATTTTTGACCAAATCTAATTTTTTTAATGAAATTATCTTTTCTTAGGTCTAACAATTGATTGCTTTCACAAATTTTTATCTTATTATAGTTTTTACATTTATTGTTAATTGCGTAAACTTCGTCTTGACTTACAAACATTTGTTCAAAATTTAACTTTATTATAGAATCGCTTTTTATAACAGGTTTTACAATTATATTTTTGTATAAAATGGAGTTGGTTATAGGGATTTTAATAACATATAAAAGGTTTGAATAATTACTTAGAATGTTAATATTTGCTTATTCTAATGCCTCTTATATATTATTAAAAGGCATATTTTCTTCTTTAAATTTATTTAT
The DNA here is from genome assembly GCA_947311025.1 of Lypha dubia. NCBI lineage: Eukaryota > Metazoa > Arthropoda > Insecta > Diptera > Tachinidae > Lypha > Lypha dubia. The sequence continues at coordinate 85,777,100 of OX371261.1, forward strand.
AGTCATTGTCATTTCTTTTTTGTTTAGTAAAAATGAATTTATTACATTAATTTTTGCCCATTGTATGGCATATTTTACATTTATGATTGCTTCTTTCGCTAATCTTATTTTATTTCTTAGTATTTCTACATCGTTATTTACTACTGTATCATTCTTTTTTATTGTATTTGAAAATTCATTTACTAACTTAGTAATTTTATTTAATTGGTTTGCAAAATTTGTATTAATAATTATTTGTTGATTATTATTATTGGATATCTCATCCAAAGTTTTATAAAAATATTCCGCGTCTTCATGATCTGGTGATCCAGCGATTACTTTCCAAATTTGTCCTAAAGTGTCAATTGATCTAACTTGTCTTTTAAGTGAGATATTTAATAATGTATCCAAGAGGTCTATTGTCTGATTCAATTCGTAGAACATTGTTGGATATAAGGGATTTGTCCTAGGTATGTTCTTGTTTACATAAATTTTCGTTTTTTGTAAAAAGTTGTAATATGACTCAAGATTAATTGGGTGGATAAATTTAAATGTACCGTCCTGAATTTTTCCATATCCGTTACCTATTGTTATTACATGGGAGTCCGTGTAGTTAAGTATTTGTACCTCTGCTTTTAGCATTGGCAGGAATAATAATCTGTAAAAATTTTAATTTGTCATATATTCTTTATTAATTTTTGAGGAATCTGAATTTTTCAATTTTTTATAAAGTCTTTGTGTATTATTCTGTTAGATTCTGTTAATACAGTACCTCCTCTGTTCTCTAAAACTATTTCTTCCTTGTAAAGGGGTGATAGTTTAGAACCTAATCTTTTATATATTTTCACATAAATTTTTTGGCCTATTGCCTACTCTTTAAAAGGTTTTCTTCCTTTGTTATGAACTTTCAGATCTTTCTGTTGCTTTTCTACTATTGCTTTTATATTTTACTTTCTTGCATTTTCATACTGTTCAGGGCTAGTGCTGACTCTTCTTCCAAAGAAAAGCTCTATCGGTTTTTCCCTGTTGTGGAGTGAAAAGTGTAGTTGTATTCATAAACTGCTCTATCTAATAATTCATCAAAGTTCCTGTGTGTCTTATCTGTTTTTAAGCAACGCATTATTTCTGATAACGTTGAATGGAAACGCTCTACTTGACCATTGACGGAGCTCTTATAAGGTGGGGCTTTGAATACTAGTATATTTAATTGCATAAATTGGATTGATTTTGAGTTCAAAGCCTTTTCATTGTCTATGACAACGATTCTAGGTTCTCCAAAATTAAAACCGATTGATCTTGATTTTATAGGAATTGCTTGGGCATATTTTGTGAGCTTGTCTATTGCAGTGAGTATTAGTTTTTTTTCAGTGGTCCAAATATCTATATGGAGTATTTCTCCAGCATATTGAGGAATTGGGGTTGGTAATATATTGGATTTATTGGGGTGACGGTCGTATTTCCCCTCTCTACAAACCTTGCATTGGCTTATTATTTTGTTTAGCTTTTCACTCATTTTTGGAAAGTAAACTTTTTCTATTAGCTGCATTTTATTTTCCCTAGCATTTCGGTGTGCTCTTATTAGCCTTAAGTTCCTCTTCTTCTTGTCTTACAGGGTCTGTTAAATCCTCTACCTTTGTCTGTGTATATCTTACTCTATATTTCGAAAAATGTAGTGGATATATTGCTTGGATTTTCCCCATTATATTTTCGCAAGTGCGTAAACCGTTCACTATGGATGGATTAAGATACCTTTTAAGAATTCTTACTAGTTCGTCCTCTGAGAAGCTTGGTGCTGTTATAATGTGTCTGTGATATGTAGGAAAGGGTAATGTAAACTGATATTCATTTGATTGGCCTATGAGAATGAAAATTTGATTTTTAAAAACGTTAATAGGACATTCTACTGATGGAATTAGATTTTCGCTTGAACTATCATCACTGTGTACTGTTGTTGTCAAAGCGTTAATATCAACATTTTTATTACAGGGGGGTCTTGAAAGGGCATCTGCCACAACGTTACTTTTGCCGGGCTTATAGTGGAGTTCATAATTATATACATCCAATATAGCCTTCCAACGCCTCATTTTTGAATTATTAGTTTTATTACTTAAAGCATACGTGAGTGGCTGATGATCTGTAAATATAACTACTTTGGCATGACCATAGAAATAGTTTCGTAGTGATCCTAAAGCCCAAACTATAGCCAACATCTCTCTCTCTCGTTTGCTGCATAGTTTTCTTCAGTTTTACTGAGAGATCGGGAGATAAATGCGATCGGTCTATTTTCTTGACTAAGAACGGCACCAATAGCATAGTTTGAGGCGTCTGTTGTTAGCTCGAAATTTTTATTAAAATCGGAGTATGTCAATATAACATCTCTGGACGATAGTATATCTTTCAAATTATCAAATGCTAATTTTGCAGGTTTATCTAGATCAATTATTTTTTTACTTGACTGGTTTCGGGATACTCGTCCCTCTTCCCCTCTTAAGAGGTTTGTCAAAGGTTTTGCTATTTTAGCGTAATCTTTGACAAAACGGCGATAATAACCTGATAGTCCAAGGAAGGACCGAAGATCTTTTAATGTATTAGGCTATGGGAAATTTACGATGGCCTCGACTTTCTTTCGATTTGTTTGTACACCTTGGCAGGAAATTAGAAACCCTAAAAACTGTACTTCTGTTTTAAAAAATTCACACTTGTCAAGCTGAACTTTCATGTTAGGTTCGTGTAGAGTACGAAATATTGCAGTAATATCATTAATATGTTGATTCTCATTTGGGCTAAAAATGATTATGTCATCTATATATACATAACATCTAACTCCAATATGAGAACGTAGAATTGTCCAGCGCACGTTGAAATATCGCTGGTGCATTTTTTAATCCAAATGGTAAACGAGTGAACTCGTATTTTTCATTGTTAATAGAGAATGCTGTTTTCTCTATATCTTTGGGTTTCAGGGGTATTTGGTGAAACCCACTTTTTAAATCCAACACTGTAAAATATCTACATTTTCCTAGCTGAGCAAGTACTTCATTTATTTCAGGCAAGGGGTATTTATCTGCTATGGTTATTGCATTCAGTTTCCGATAGTCTATGACCATTCGAAACTTTTTTTCTCCACTTGCATCAATCTTTTGGAACAATCCACACTGGTGAATTGTAGGGGGATTTTGATGGCCTAATAATACCATCTTCTAATAAAGTTTTTACTTGTAATTCAATTTCATTTTTTAAGCTCATGGGGTAAGGGTAAGTTTTAGAATATACTGGGTCTTCAGTCTTCGTCCGTATTTCTCCTGTAATTTTTGTTGTGTAAGTTAATTTTTCGTCCGGTGCCGAAAAGAGGTTTGAATATTCTGAAACTATTTTCTTTAAATGGTTTTTCTGTTGCGAACATGACTAGTCCGTATTGTGGTTGTACTAATACTGTCCACTGGGAGTTCTTTGAGAAGTATCTTCTTTTCATTTCCAATGGTCATGTAGTTAAATTTCGTATGGATAGTAGCATCGAGGTCCTTAAGGGTGTCATTCCCAACGATACCATGAAATGTCTTAAGTTCTGGCAGCAAATAGAATTTTACCGGCCCATCTGTCCTTCCAAAAAGGTTAGTATTAGTATGGTAGGGAATTTCTACTTTTCCGCCTATTGAGTTCGCGAAGAAAATATTTTTATTAGGAATAGGTTTTTTTTACAAGATCGGGTTAGATATAATTTTTGTTAGATCCTGTATCGATCAAAAATTTCAATATTTGTCCGTCGTCCGTCCTACATTCAAAGTATGGCAGGGTGGACGAATTTAGTCTAAAAAATGAATCTCATTGAGATTTTCATATTCTTGATTACCGTCCTTTTCATAGTTTTCTTGATTTTCTATGTAATCTGTTGAAGTTTGTCCATAATATTCGTTCTGTACGCCAGTATTCCCTAGCTGTCTATCAATTTCAAGTGTGTCTGGCACTTCTGAATTGTCGTTTGTGGCTAATTTTAAATGAAAGTTTCTACTTTGCTTATGAGCTTCTGGCTGAGGCAGTTGTGGTCTTTTCCCAAATAGTCTATTATTCGCTGGCATATTCATATAATTAATATTTCTGGTTCTCATACGTTGATCCACATCCATGGGCTCAGGCTTTGCTTGCGGTTTTGGTACAAAAGGTCTTGGTGGAGCATACATTGTTTGGTGGTACTGCTTGAATTTGGGAACAGCGCCTTCTTTGATAATTTCTGAATCCTTGATTATGAATATCTCTTCTTTGAAAAGTATCGGGCATTCTATTAGGTCGGGGTGGTGGTGGAATGTGTGCTAATTCCGGATAAAAAGTGGACTGGTTCCGTGAAGGATATAAAACAGCTTGATTCCGTGAAGGATTAGATCCGAAGTTTTTGTTTGGTTTTATATTGTGAGCATAATTGGTCCTGAAATTTTGATTTTCAAGCTTCAAGCATAAGTGCAAAGCATTAGGCAAATCTGTAGGTTCCTTCATTGCAAGGAGCCTTGGTAGATCTCCCTTTAAGCCTCGAATAAACGTATCCAACGCTTTGTCCCTGTATGTTTGTGTCAAAAGACACAACGACTCTTGCCCTATATCCATTGAGCTTATTTTGTTCAATATCAAGGATAGATGGTTATATAACTTTTGATAAAATTCCTGGATGGTCTCTGCACCTTGAATCAGAGAAGTCATCTGATATTCCAAAGTACTGACGTCCCTTTTATCTGCGTAATGAATCGTAAGGCAACGTGAAATACTCTCCCAATTAAGAGGAGTGTTGTATGACTCAAGTACGGCATCTGCATTGCCGATTATCTTGTTTCTTATTATACTCAAAATACCGAAATATTTTGGGGTGCCTCTAAGGTGCTTGTAAATACCTAATATTCTTTTTATGGACTTTCTCCAAGAGCTATACTCTCCCGGTTGGCCGGAAAAATCTCGCAAACATCTAACGAAATCTGGCACTTTATCTAAATCGTTTAAATTAGCTCTGTGTCGGGGGTCAATCACTTGATCCTGTTCGATTTGGTTTACAGGGTTTAAAGCCTGTTCTTGAAGGGTCTCAGTTATTATTCTCCTAATTTCTGCCTGTAAATCTGCCATATTAATTCCCTGATTTGGTGGAACGTTTAAAACGGCTGGTCTAACTAGATTATTTGGATTTGACATTTTTTTCTTGGTTTTTGTCTAGGACAGGTAAGTGTTAATTTCGATTTCCTATTAACAAATTGCTAATGTCTTAAAAAAAATTTCAGTAAAAATCTCCTTGAAGAATTTTAAAATTTTCAATAATTTCGGATGTTAAAATTAAATTTATTTTTTTAATTTTTTCTGTAACTTTTATTATAACTACAGGAGGATCCTTGTAGAATTTTCAAATTTTCAATAATTTTCGTTGTTAAAATTAAATTTATTTTTTCTTTAACTATTATTATAACTGCTGTTGGAAGGTAGGAATCGCAACAACTTTTCGTTTTCTCAATTTATAAATATATTTCACTTAGTACTTATTATTTCACTTCAATAAATTTTTATAACAAAATTAACTTCTTAAGATTTTTCTAATTCTTAAATTTTATTGAATTTGCTTTTACTTTTTCTTAAAAATTTCCTTTCTATTATCTTCTTTATATATTTCTCGATTTTGCTTCTTTATTACGTTAATTTCTTCTTACAAAAATTTCAATTAATTTGTTTAATCTTTTAGACTTCTTTATTACGATAATTTCTTCTCACAAAATTTTCAATTAATCTTTAGACTTTTTTATTACGATAATTTCTTCACACAAAAATTTCAATTAATTTGTTTAATCTTTAGACTTTTTCTTTCACAATTTTTATTTTACTTATTAAAAAAATATATCTTAAAAATAACTTACAAGATCATTAACATATCGGTGTTATCCCACGTTGGTGACTCCGGCGTTTCCTTTTTATCCCACGATCGGGTGACTCAGGCCCTCGGTACACACTTTGCACGTGTTATCCTTCGAACTAATGAGGAAGGGTTGACAGCGATTAATTTTCTTTGCGGCCTGACAAGGACTTTTGTAATTAGTTACGCGCTCTTGGGTTTTTTTCAAGAGTAGTTCCTTTGGAGGTACTTAACACGATTCACTTATTCACTTATTGCCTTGTCAAGCCCCAGGTTGGGCGCCAGTTAAACAAATTATTATTTGTTTTATTTTTTAAAATCTTTAATAATTAATTATTATTAATTAATTAATATTATACTAGAACTAACTTAATTGACAATTTTTGCTTAATATAAATAATAATAATTAATTTGGTCAATGCAAATGTCAGCAATTTAGCGGAAGTATTGCAACACGAATATTTAGTTCAACAATAACTTAATAACGCAAATGTGTTTGGTAAGCAGTTTAATTTGGCATACATATGCTGATTCTTCGAATTGTATTTTTATTGTCGTTAACTTATTTATTAAACATAATTATCGTTAACTTACATAAATAAATACATACACTTAAGGTACGGTCACATTGGGGAAACATTTGCTTCATATATGTTGGTTCGTGTTTAACAAAAATTAAGGTAAATAAATACACAACTTGTTTTGTGTTCACACTAGGCACATTTATTTTCCCATTTTGTTTGATGAAACAGCTGTCAAACAACGGCAGGTGCTAACATGGGAAAACATATTTTCCCGGTGGTTACATTTGAACAAATATTTTCCTTAACAAAATATTAGAAAAAACTTTAAAAAAACATAAATTTGTTTTTTAACAAACATTTCGTTGCTAATGATTAGTTTCTGCAGTTGGGCAACCAAAAAGTAATATTAACAAAATATTTTTGCAAATTGCATAATAACTATTACTTTCACGCTTATTCCATATTTCGTCGTCAATTTTGAGCCAACACCGATTTGTACATTTCAACACAAGTAATAAGCAATTTTGTTTTGCGAAGTGTGATTTTTCGCGTTTTTACCATTTATTTTTATTTTAACAGTTTTGCGATTTCTGATTAATTTATGTGCAAAATTGTGGGTTTGTAATTTTTTCGTTAACAGGATTTGCAAATTTTCGCCATATTCTCGATTTAGGAAGAATTGTTTTGCATTCTTTAAGGCTTTAGCGTTTTTTTCTTTAATATTATGGCTTTATTGATATATAATAATTTTTCGCAAGTTGTCCCTTTTTCGCGAGATTTGCAATTCCGCCAAACTTCTTGCCAGTTTTTAATTTTTTTTTTGTTTTTATTTAATTTTGGCTTTTTAAAAATATTACAATTTATAGAGATTTTTCGCTTTTCTCGCAGAACGAAGCAACATAATTTTTTAAAGTTTTTATCAGCCAGCAGCAGTAGTAGTTTTAGAGAATCACGAGGCATGCCGAACAAAGCAGCCAAAAAAATATCAGCCGTAAAAATCTTTTATTGAAGCATTTTGTCTAAAGGTAGATATTTTTTATTTGACTCTGTTTGTTCTTACAAAAATTTTGTAAGATCTAATAATTATTTTCCCAAAATAAATAAAAATATTTGCCTTTTAGTGGTCACACTTTGTTCACATTAGACACATTTTTGTTTGGCAGCAAATAATTTTGTTTGCCATTACACAGCTGTTTTGCTGTTTCCCTCTAATAAATATATTATGGTCACACTACAGCAATCAAATATTTAATATTTTTTTTTTCAAACTACACAGAGAAATGTGTAAAAAAAAGTGCAAAAGACAAACAAACAAAATTATTGAAACAAAAATTATTAACATTTTTTTTTTAAATAGGACCAACACTCAGGGGATAACCACTACGTATGCTGTGCATTGTGCCGGAACTCAGAGATAGGGATAGAGTAGAGAAGATATATGTTGAAAATGTAGAAGGCTTAACTCTTTTACAACTCTGCTTTGCGCGTTAAGTTAACATTTATAGCACTGTTGAGGCGCCTCCGGTGTTAGGTAGACGCATTAACTTTGTTAAGCTGTATTGGCAGGAATTTTATTAATTGTTTTACTTCGCCGATGTTTGTGCTAACCGACGAAGGAGGGCGATGTTGTGTACATTAGCTTGGAACATCATCAATCGCTGTCGGAACAGTTTTTTAGTGGCCAGTGCTATGCCTTCATCACTTAAATAGTCTGACAACAATTAATACAATGTCTCACATTGATAAAACAACAAAAAAAAGCTCATAAAACTTCTACATATATAATAACATTTTTTTTTAAACAACTGCTGCATGTTAAATTTGGATTATTAACGAAACAAATATGTAGATTAATCTGCCTGCTTTCGAGGCTACGGCCAATAACCACAACATTTGCACAGCAGAATGGCCAAAATAAGATTTATTTATAACAATACATACATGTAAACAATTTAAAGAAGAAAAGAACATGGCACTAAGAATCTAATAATATTTTCTCTATATAACAATAATTTAAAATTTAACAATAAACATAATAATTAATAATAATAAAGATCATCAAATAACCAGGATTGATCACCTTTATTATTTCATCACCTTTGTAACAAATTTAAATTTTTTTGAAAAACAGGAAAAGCAAAGAAGTTTGTACACTTTTATATTTTCATATCTATTTTATTTACATCATTTTTCATTAAGAAACATCTTATATAAGAAAAAAAAAACCAAATAAATATAAACAATATTATTATTTATCATACGAAAAAATTAAAAATATACTTATATTAAACAAAGGAATACAAATATTAAAAATAGTTACATACAAAAAAAAAAAAAAAAAAAACACAAACAATCATATAACAAAACTTTTGTAAAATTTAAGAAAAAATAAAAAAGTAAGGTTATCACCATATTTTAATTAATTCATATATATACATACATATTTATATATACGAGTATGTGTAAAAATTTCTTATATAATTTTTTTTAAAAAAAGGGAGGTATCTACCCATATATTTTACAGACTAAATATTATATTTTATAATTTTTTTTTATATAAAAAGGGAGACATCTCCCATCACTGCCTGGCTTTAATATTACGTCAATGTATACTTACTAATTTACACAACTAAGATAGAACCTAAGATAACTAGCAAGTAAGTAAGGAGAATAAAGCAAAACAGTCATTGTTAATACCATTGTTAATCACTGCTAGAAAAGGTACATCTGATTTGATGGCAATTAGAGTGTTATTTATCATTGTTGGGAGTAAAGTTATCTTCAGGAGTTCTAGGAATTATTGATCGACCAGTGGCAACCTAATTTCGAAGAGGACTTCGTCTTTTGTCACGGCTCCAATTGTCTTCATTAGCTTGTATATTTGAACCAAACTATCGTTTTCAATTGGAAGCATACTTTGTACTAGATAGATGTTCTTTTATTGTGGTCAATTCAGTCCTTAGCTGCTGAGGTGATAATAAAAGTGGATAATGTCCTTTTCTACCCTTTGCAAGTTCAGTGCTGTTAATGTTAATTGATTTTCAAGAAGTGATATTAGTTGTGTTTGGCTGATTTCTGAAAATTCCTTAGCAAGTGCATTTGCTTCATTATTGATTCTTGCAACAATTTTCGTTAGTTGTTTATGTGTGCTTAGTTCGTCTTGTTTAATTATATTAATAGTGGAATCAATAATTGATGTTTGGTTTTTAACCCTCTCATGCACCAAACTGTGTTAAGGCAGCTATATTTTTTTTTTAACATTGACTCTAACTTTATTGACCTCAAAAAAGATAAAAAAGAAGTAAAATTTAAGTTTACGGCTCCAATGTAGTTTTTGTAGGATGTTGTATACATACAACATGGCACATAAACGGGGTAATAAGGTAAACTTTTTTGCTTGAAGAAAATAATTGTTTTTATTGATTAATTTATAAAAGGAAAGACATTTAATAACAGAATATTTTCATTTTTCATGGAACTCCTTGAAACAATTTTTTTGGGCGTAAAACATATAGAAGCATTGTATTTAGTGCAACATACAGTTGTAAAACTGCTGCTTTGGTTTGTAACATGGAAAATGACGTCTTCAACTTGAATTTAGGGTACACAACGCTCTGAAGTTACATTAGACATTTGTGAAGAGTCTGATGGACGACCACGCTTCCTCGGACCAAAAGTTTTTGTATATATAAGGCCGGTAGCAACTTTAGTTTGAAATTGTATGAGAGTTAGTGAATGCTTTTCGCTGATTTTTGAAAACTGACTGTGTCGTCTATATAGAAGCCAAGTATTCGTGACTGCGGAGTTCAACACCCAAAAGAAAATTCTCATGTAGTATTTTCGGGATTGGTGATTTATTCTATATAATTCACAGAGCATGTCTGGCAAGTCAACACCTCCCATAAATCGGTTATATTGTTGAACAGCATTTGGAATTGGAATTTCAACAAGTTTTTTCTCTCGTTGATTCCATCGCCGACATGTGGACAGCAGCTGTACTGTTTTATTGTCAAATCATTTTCCAAGTTTGATATCATTGTACGATTCCACTCTATAGTCGTATGAAACACGTCCGTTTTCCTTCAACTTTGCAGCAGAGTCTAAGCTTACATTTCCTAAACGGTTGCATCGCACTGTTCCAGTTGCTACAAAACCTTTATCTCTTAGAATCTTTATCAAGTGAAAGGATGTAAACCAATTGTCAAAGAACATAGTTTTGATTCTCTGGTAAGCTCTTGAGTAGGTAGATAACAATGTCCGAAGAAATACCTAAACCATAATTTGCGCAAAATCTGCCTGCCATAGCATTCTCATTTCAATGTATTTGACGATTCCCATGTAAAGAAGGATTCCCAAATATTACTCCATTTCTTTGAACGTTGCATTCACCGAAACCCCACTTTTTCGGACTGAATATAAATTAGTCTCTTCTAAAATTTTGGTGACCATGCTGTTATCGAAAAATAAATTAAAGTACTCCAAGAGGGTGTATACGTCCACGTCTTCGGAAATGGTTATATTCCATTGTTTTCAAGTCTCTATATTTCTTTTTCTCCACTTTAAATTTTTCAGATCCACTTTCTGAAACTCCGACTCCATCGGGGAAACCCCAATTCTAAGCATTCAGCTTCTCTTTTTTCAGGGAGCTCATCACGTAAATCTTGTAAGGGCCAAAAATTCCGGGAAAATTTTGTGCCACACGAGTTGTATCTACAATACCTAAATAAATATTTGTAGTTAAAAGGATTTGTTTTATTTGGTGGAAGATGGATCACATCCGTCAAGTGGGAAGCAGATTACATCTGCCAAATTTGCTTAGTTTAATTTCAGGTACACAAAGGGTTAAGAAACTGGTAGAGAACTACGTGTGAGCAGAGAACCATAGAAGCAGAGACAACTGTAAGAAGAGTTTGATGCCAGAACAGAGCGAGTGTAGACGGAGAGAAATAAAACAAGCAGCAGACAACAAAAGAGTACACGATACAACATGAAGCTAAGAAGAGAAACACAACAGGGACAACATGTAAGCAGAAGTCAGACCAACAGCAGCAATACAAAAGGGTATAGGATACAGCATCGAACCAATGAGAGACAAAGGAGAACTCCGCAAGATGTGGTAGCTACGAAACCACATTTATGTAGTTTTGGTAGGATGTCAGTGAACGGGTAAGATGTGCAGGCACCCGCTGAGATAGAACAGGTTTATTTTAAGAGCAGTGCTAGGGAAATTAAGGACTAGTAACACTAATCCTTCCAGGAGTAAGAGCAGGGTAATGGTTAACAATCAGTCAGATAAGACGGATAAAATCCATCTTGACTCAACCGGATAACATCCAGTTGGGAGGAGCGGCTAGGGCACTGGCTCAGGGTTTTTTTTGTGTTAGAGTTCCGCTGAGGTTCACACCCCGGATCAGAGGGCATAAGCAGGGCCCGGATCACATCCGCAGTTTCTAAGGAAACAAGAGACAGGAGATAGAGAGCAGGAGCAGCAGCACGTCCATCACGGAAATTCCTTTTACTGATCACGTAAAAGATTTAGAAGTATTCACAACGTATAAAAATAAGAATAAATAAAGGGTGTGATACACAAAAAAAAATAAAACAGAATATCAGAGTTAATATTTAAACAAGGACCCTGGACAAGCTAAGCTACCCCAGCTTCCAGAAAACGGAGTAACCAAAAGTTCGTTACAATTGGCACCCGAGCAGGGACTACCACAAAAGAAAAAAAAAAGGGAGAAAGCAAAATGGTTCGCACATCGTGGGTGTACATATTGCGGAAAGACGAGTTAGTCCAATACCTGGAAGAATTCGACGTTGACGCGAGTGGCACCGTCGAAGAAATGAGAAAGAGACTGGCGACGTTTATCACTAATAGCACCGAAAGGCAACGTGAAATACTCTCCCAATTAAGAGGAGTGTTGTATGACTCAAGTACGGCATCTGCATTGCCGATTATCTTGTTTCTTATTATACTCAAAATACCGAAATATTTTGGGGTGCCTCTAAGGTGCTTGTAAATACCTAATATTCTTTTTATGGACTTTCTCCAAGAGCTATACTCTCCCGGTTGGCCGGAAAAATCTCGCAAACATCTAACGAAATCTGGCACTTTATCTAAATCGTTTAACCTTCCTGACTATTTTCATTTTTGTGCGACACATTCACATTTCTCGGTCTCTCAGACCGATTTCAAGTATTTCTCAGTATCTCAAAACTATTCTAAAATTTTCAAAACCTGTGCAGTGGACATATTTAACAAACTAATCTGAAATAACCGAAGTAAGAAAAAAAACAAAATTAAGTTTTTTTAGCTCACAGCATCAATTTATATTTCATCACAATAACTTGGCATTTTTGATGTTAGACCTAATATAAAAATAAAAATCATTCACAAAACACAACATTTATAAAATGATGTTTTTCTATTAACATATATGTATCTTGAAAGTAAACAAAAATATAAAATGATTTCAAGAAAAAAACAGGAACACTAAAAAAAAAATTAATTTCAAAATGATTAAAATATATGCCTTATTATGGTTAGTCTTTTTAAATTTCAATCAGTCGTTAGTGATTGTGACTCGATTCAGCGTCCTGTGAATCTTCAACATCACTTTCCTCGGAGTCTTGTTCAGTATCAGTGTTTGCTTCATACACACCAATATTATCTTCGTATTCAGTACCACTTTCCGATTTCATAGAAAATAGCTCTTATGAGCTCAATATCTGCCATATCTAAAGAAAATCTCACGATAATTATTTTTGAACATGATTCTTTTATTAAATTATATAAACTGATCGTGAATTGTCCATTTTAATCTAAAAATTTCTAATTTAGCAAAACCAACTTACCTGACGAAAATGTAACACTTAACAATAAGTCGGTCTCACAGACCGTATGATTAGCAATCACCAGTACAAAACTTCAACTCAAACGCACTTGTTACACTAAACGTTGTATAATGAGAAATAATGAAGATACTGAGAGAATGACGGAGTTGTCATATTTTGTTTTCGTGAAATTAATACAAAAGTGATTCATCGGTCTCACAGACCGACGAAATGGTCAGGAAGGTTAAATTAGCTCTGTGTTGGGGGTCAATCACTTGATCCTGTTCGATTTGGTTTACAGGGTTTAAAGCCTGTTCTTGAAGGGTCTCAGTTATTATTCTCCTAATTTCTGCCTGTAAATCTGCCATATTAATTCCCTGATTTGGTGGAACGTTTAAAACGGCTGGTCTAACTAGATTATTTGGATTTGACATTTTTTTCTTGGTTTTTGTCTAGGACAGGTAAGTGTTAATTTCGATTTCCTATTAACAAATTGCTAATGTCTTAAAAAAAATTTCAGTAAAAATCTCCTTGAAGAATTTTAAAATTTTCAATAATTTCGGATGTTAAAATTAAATTTATTTTTTTAATTTTTTCTGTAACTTTTATTATAACTACAGGAGGATCCTTGTAGAATTTTCAAATTTTCAATAATTTTCGTTGTTAAAATTAAATTTATTTTTTCTTTAACTATTATTATAACTGCTGTTGGAAGGTAGGAATCGCAACAACTTTTCGTTTTCTCAATTTATAAATATATTTCACTTAGTACTTATTATTTCACTTCAATAAATTTTTATAACAAAATTAACTTCTTAAGATTTTTCTAATTCTTAAATTTTATTGAATTTGCTTTTACTTTTTCTTAAAAATTTCCTTTCTATTATCTTCTTTATATATTTCTCGATTTTGCTTCTTTATTACGTTAATTTCTTCTTACAAAAATTTCAATTAATTTGTTTAATCTTTTAGACTTCTTTATTACGATAATTTCTTCTCACAAAATTTTCAATTAATCTTTAGACTTTTTTATTACGATAATTTCTTCACACAAAAATTTCAATTAATTTGTTTAATCTTTAGACTTTTTCTTTCACAATTTTTATTTTACTTATTAAAAAAATATATCTTAAAAATAACTTACAAGATCATTAACATATCGGTGTTATCCCACGTTGGTGACTCCGGCGTTTCCTTTTTATCCCACGATCGGGTGACTCAGGCCCTCGGTACACACTTTGCACGTGTTATCCTTCGAACTGATGAGGAAGGGTTGACAGCGATTAATTTTCTTTGCGGCCTGACAAGGACTTTTGTAATTAGTTACGCGCTCTTGGGTTTTTTTCAAGAGTAGTTCCTTTGGAGGTACTTAACACGATTCACTTATTCACTTATTGCCTTGTCAAGCCCCACGTTGGGCGCCAGTTAAACAAATTTTTATTTGTTTTATTTTTTAAAATCTTTAATAATTAATTATTATTAATTAATTAATATTATACTAGAACTAACTTAATTGACAATTTTTGCTTAATATAAATAATAATAATTAATTTGGTCAATGCAAATGTCAGCAATTTAGCGGAAGTATTGCAACACGAATATTTAGTTCAACAATAACTTAATAACGCAAATGTGTTTGGTAAGCAGTTTAATTTGGCATACATATGCTGATTCTTCGAATTGTATTTTTATTGTCGTTAACTTATTTATTAAACATAATTATCGTTAACTTACATAAATAAATACATACACTTAAGGTACGGTCACATTGGGGAAACATTTGCTTCAAATATGTTGGTTCGTGTTTAACAAAAATTAAGGTAAATAAATACACAACTTGTTTTGTGTTCACACTAGGCACATTTATTTTCCCATTTTGTTTGATGAAACAGCTGTCAAACAACGGCAGGTGCTAACATGGGAAAACATATTTTCCCGGTGGTTACATTTGAACAAATATTTTCCTTAACAAAATATTAGAAAAAACTTTACAAAAACATAAATTTGTTTTTTAACAAACATTTCGTTGCTAATGATTAGTTTCTGCAGTTGGGCAACCAAAAAGTAATATTAACAAAATATTTTTGCAAATTGCATAATAACTATTACTTTCACGCTTATTCCATATTTCGTCGTCAATTTTGAGCCAACACCGATTTGTACATTTCAACACAAGTAATAAGCAATTTTGTTTTGCGAAGTGTGATTTTTCGCGTTATTACCATTTATTTTTATTTTAACAGTTTTGCGATTTCTGATTAATTTATGTGCAAAATTGTGGGTTTGTAATTTTTTCGTTAACAGGATTTGCAAATTTTCGCCATATTCTCGATTTAGGAAGAATTGTTTTGCATTCTTTAATTCTTTAGCGTTTTTTCTTTAATATTATGGCTTTATTGATATTTAATAATTTTTTCGCAAGTTGTCGCTTTTTCGCGAAATTTGCAATTCTGCCAAACTAATTTTTTTTAACAGTTTTGCGATTTCTGATTAATTTATGTGCAAAATTGTGGGTTTGTAATTTTTTCGTTAACAGGATTTGCAAATTTTCGCCATATTCTCGATTTAGGAAGAATTGTTTTGCATTCTTTAATTCTTTAGCATTTTTTCTTTAATATTATGGCTTTATTGATATTTAATAATTTTTTCGCAAGTTGTCGCTTTTTCGCGAAATTTGCAATTCTGCCAAACTAATTTTTTTTAACAGTTTTGCGATTTCTGATTAATTTATGTGCAAAATTGTGGGTTTGTAATTTTTTCGTTAACAGGATTTGCAAATTTTCGCCATATTCTCGATTTAGGAAGAATTGTTTTGCATTCTTTAAGGCTTTAGCGTTTTTTTCTTTAATATTATGGCTTTATTGATATATAATAATTTTTCGCAAGTTGTCCCTTTTTCGCGAGATTTGCAATTCCGCCAAACTTCTTGCCAGTTTTTAATTTTTTTTTTTGTTTTTATTTAATTTTGGCTTTTTAAAAATATTACAATTTATAGAGATTTTTCGCTTTTCTCGCAGAACGAAGCAACATAATTTTTTAAAGTTTTTATCAGCCAGCAGCAGTAGTAGTTTTAGAGAATCACGAGGCATGCCGAACAAAGCAGCCAAAAAAATATCAGCCGTAAAAATCTTTTATTGAAGCATTTTGTCTAAAGGTAGATATTTTTTATTTGACTCTGTTTGTTCTTACAAAAATTTTGTAAGATCTAATAATTATTTTCCCAAAATAAATAAAAATATTTGCCTTTTAGTGGTCACACTTTGTTCACATTAGACACATTTTTGTTTGGCAGCAAATAATTTTGTTTGCCATTACACAGCTGTTTTGCTGTTTCCCTCTAATAAATATATTATGGTCACACTACAGCAATCAAATATTTAATATTTTTTTTTTCAAACTACACAGAGAAATGTGTAAAAAAAAGTGCAAAAGACAAACAAACAAAATTATTGAAACAAAAATTATTAACATTTTTTTTTTAAATAGGACCAACACTCAGGGGATAACCACTACGTATGCTGTGCATTGTGCCGGAACTCAGAGATAGGGATAGAGTAGAGAATATATATGTTGAAAATGTAGAAGGCTTAACTCTTTTACAACTCTGCTTTGCGCGTTAAGTTAACATTTATAGCACTGTTGAGGCGCCTCCGGTGTTAGGTAGACGCATTAACTTTGTTAAGCTGTATTGGCAGGAATTTTATTAATTGTTTTACTTCGCCGATGTTTGTGCTAACCGACGAAGGAGGGCGATGTTGTGTACATTAGCTTGGAACATCATCAATCGCTGTCGGAACAGTTTTTTAGTGGCCAGTGCTATGCCTTCATCACTTAAATAGTCTGACAACAATTAATACAATGTCTCACATTGATAAAACAACAAAAAAAAAGCTCATAAAACTTCTACATATATAATAACATTTTTTTTTAAACAACTGCTGCATGTTAAATTTGGATTATTAACGAAACAAATATGTAGATTAATCTGCCTGCTTTCGAGGCTACGGCCAATAACCACAACATTTGCACAGCAGAATGGCCAAAATAAGATTTATTTATAACAATACATACATGTAAACAATTTAAAGAAGAAAAGAACATGGCACTAAGAATCTAATAATATTTTCTCTATATAACAATAATTTAAAATTTAACAATAAACATAATAATTAATAATAATAAAGATCATCAAATAACCAGGATTGATCACCTTTATTATTTCATCACCTTTGTAACAAATTTAAATTTTTTTGAAAAACAGGAAAAGCAAAGAAGTTTGTACACTTTTATATTTTCATATCTATTTTATTTACATCATTTTTCATTAAGAAACATCTTATATAAGAAAAAAAACCAAATAAATATAAACAATATTATTATTTATCATACGAAAAAATTACATACAAAAAAAAAAAAAAAAAAAAACACAAACAATCATATAACAAAACTTTTGTAAAATTTAAGAAAAAATAAAAAAGTAAGGTTTCACCATATTTTAATTAATTCATATATATACATACATATTTATATATACGAGTATGTGTAAAAATTTCTTATATAATTTTTTTTAAAAAAAGGGAGGTATCTACCCATATATTTTACAGACTAAATATTATATTTTATAATTTTTTTTTATATAAAAAGGGAGACATCTCCCATCACTGCCTGGCTTTAATATTACGTCAATGTATACTTACTAATTTACACAACTAAGATAGAACCTAAGATAACTAGCAAGTAAGTAAGGAGAATAAAGCAAAACAGTCATTGTTAATACCATTGTTAATCACTGCTAGAAAAGGTACATCTGATTTGATGGCAATTAGAGTGTTATTTATCATTGTTGGGAGTAAAGTTATCTTCAGGAGTTCTAGGAATTATTGATCGACCAGTGGCAACCTAATTTCGAAGAGGACTTCGTCTTTTGTCACGGCTCCAATTGTCTTCATTAGCTTGTATATTTGAACCAAACTATCGTTTTCAATTGGAAGCATACTTTGTACTAGATAGATGTTCTTTTATTGTGGTCAATTCAGTCCTTAGCTGCTGAGGTGATAATAAAAGTGGATAATGTCCTTTTCTACCCTTTGCAAGTTCAGTGCTGTTAATGTTAATTGATTTTCAAGAAGTGATATTAGTTGTGTTTGGCTGATTTCTGAAAATTCCTTAGCAAGTGCATTTGCTTCATTATTGATTCTTGCAACAATTTTCGTTAGTTGTTTATGTGTGCTTAGTTCGTCTTGTTTAATTATATTAATAGTGGAATCAATAATTGATGTTTGGTTTTTAACCCTCTCATGCACCAAACTGTGTTAAGGCAGCTATATATTTTTTTTAACATTGACTCTAACTTTATTGACCTCAAAAGAGATAAAAAAGAAGTAAAATTTAAGTTTACGGCTCCAATGTAGTTTTTGTAGGATGTTGTATACATACAACATGGCACATAAACGGGGTAATAAGGTAAACTTTTTTGCTTGAAGAAAATAATTGTTTTTATTGATTAATTTATAAAAGGAAAGACATTTAATAACAGAATATTTTCATTTTTCATGGAACTCCTTGAAACAATTTTTTTGGGCGTAAAACATATAGAAACATTGTATTTAGTGCAACATACAGTTGTAAAACTGCTGCTTTGGTTTGTAACATGGAAAATGACGTCTTCAACTTGAATTTAGGGTACACAACGCTCTGAAGTTACATTAGACATTTGTGAAGAGTCTGATGGACGACCACGCTTCCTCGGACCAAAAGTTTTTGTATATATAAGGCCAGTAGCAACTTTAGTTTGAAATTGTGTGAGAGTTAGTGAATGCTTTTCGCTGATTTTTGAAAACTGACTGTGTCGTCTATATAGAAGCCAAGTATTCGTGACTGCGGAGTTCAACACCCAAAAGAAAATTCTCATGTAGTATTTTCGGGATTGGTGATTTATTCTATATAACTCACAGAGCATGTCTGGCAAGTCAACACCTCCCATAAATCGGTTATATTGTTGAACAGCATTTGGAATTGGAATTTCAACAAGTTTTTTCTCTCGTTGATTCCATCGCCGACATGTGGACAGCAGCTGTACTGTTTTATTGTCAAATAATTTTCCAAGTTTGATATCATTGTACGATTCCACTCTATAGTCGTATGAAACAAGTCCGTTTTCCTTCAACTTTGCAGCAGAGTCTAAGCTTACATTTCCTAAACGGTTGCATCGCACTGTTCCAGTTGCTACAAAACCTTTATCTCTTAGAATCTTCATCAAGTGAAAGGATGTAAACCAATTGTCAAAGAACATAGTTTTGATTCTCTGGTAAGCTCTTGAGTAGGTAGATAACAATGTCCGAAGAAATACCTAAACCATAATTTGCGCAAAATCTGCCTGCCATAGCATTCTCATTTCAATGTATTTGACGATTCCCATGTAAAGAAGGATTCCCAAATATTGCTCCATTTCTTTGAACGTTGCATTCACCGAAACCCCACTTTTTCGGACTGAATATAAATTAGTCTCTTCTAAAATTTTGGTGACCATGCTGTTATCGAAAAATAAATTAAAGTACTCCAAGAGGGTGTATACGTCCACGTCTTCGGAAATGGTTATATTCCATTGTTTTCAAGTCTCTATATTTCTTTTTCTCCACTTTAAATTTTTCAGATCCACTTTCTGAAACTCCGACTCCATCGGGGAAACCCCAATTCTAAGCATTCAGCTTCTCTTTTTTCAGGGAGCTCATCACGTAAATCTTGTAAGGGCCAAAAATTCCGGGAAAATTTTGTGCCACACGAGTTGTATCTACAATACCTAAATAAATATTTGTAGTTAAAAGGATTTGTTTTATTTGGTGGAAGATGGATCACATCCGTCAAGTGGGAAGCAGATTACATCTGCCAAATTTGCTTAGTTTAATTTCAGGTACACAAAGGGTTAAGAAACTGGTAGAGAACTACGTGTGAGCAGAGAACCATAGAAGCAGAGACAACTGTAAGAAGAGTTTGATGCCAGAACAGAGCGAGTGTAGACGGAGAGAAATAAAACAAGCAGCAGACAACAAAAGAGTACACGATACAACATGAAGCTAAGGAGAGAAACACAACAGGGACAACATGTAAGCAGAAGTCAGACCAACAGCAGCAATACAAAAGGGTAAAGGATACAGCATCGAACCAATGAGAGACAAAGGAGAACTCCGCAAGATGTGGTAGCTACGAAACCACATTTATGTAGTTTTGGTAGGATGTCAGTGAACGGGTAAGATGTGCAGGCACCCGCTGAGATAGAACAGGTTTATTTTAAGAGCAGTGCTAGGGAAATTAAGGACTAGTAACACTAATCCTTCCAGGAGTAAGAGCAGGGTAATGGTTAACAATCAGTCAGATAAGACGGATAAAATCCATCTTGACTCAACCGGATAACATCCAGTTGGGAGGAGCGGCTAGGGCACTGGCTCAGGGTTTTTTTTGTGTTAGAGTTCCGCTGAGGTTCACACCCCGGATCATAGGGCATAAGCAGGGCCCGGATCACATCCGCAGTTTCTAAGGAAACAAGAGACAGGAGATAGAGAGCAGGAGCAGCAGCACGTCCATCACGGAAATTCCTTTTACTGATCACGTAAAAGATTTAGAAGTATTCACAACGTATAAAAATAAGAATAAATAAAGGGTGTGATACACAAAAAAAAAAAAACAGAATATCAGAGTTAATATTTAAACAAGGACCCTGGACAAGCTAAGCTACCCCAGCTTCCAGAAAACGGAGTAACCAAAAGTTCGTTACAATTGGCGCCCGAGCAGGGACTACCACAAAAGAAAAAAAAGGGAGAAAGCAAAATGGTTCGCACATCGTGGGTGTACACATTGCGGAAAGACGAGTTAGTCCAATACCTGGAAGAATTCGACGTTGACGCGAGTGGCACCGTCGAAGAAATGAGAAAGAGACTGGCGACGTTTATCACTAATAGCACCGAAAGCAAGGTACTGACCAGGCTCGAAGAACTAGAGCAGCAACATGGACGTGGCGCTACAACGCCAGGTACACAGTTGGAACAGCATACATTTCCATCTATTTCAACTAAAACGGGGCAACCGGCAGTCACAGGCCTACCGTTGCACCCAGCGTCAGAGGAAGGTACACCAAACACCGATAATTTTACCCGAAACGCCGAACAAAAACAAATTATTTAGGGAATACATCACAGAACGCCTACAGCTCAAACGCCGAGAGGCTACCCTATCCTGCAGTGATCGACATAGTCAGAAAATGGTCGTTCCGCTATGATGGCGGCAAAGACCCGATATCATTCATAGAACGGGTGGAGGAGCTAGCCGGAGTATACGGGCTCGACCGGAACATGCTGCCGCGGACAATGCCGGAACTCTTAAAAGATATGGCTCTAATGTGGTTCAGAAACAACAATCGACAGTGGTCTACATGGAAGGCGTTCAGGGATGATTTTCTAAGGTATTTCCTGCCACCCAGGTACTTCGAGAGGCTCGAGAATGATATACGCCGGAGAGTCGTTTAAGGACTTCGTCGTCATTCTACAAAATTTGATGAGGCACGCTGGATATAACCTAGAACAACAAGTGGATCGGATTTTTAGAAACTGCTTAGTGGATTACCAGATGTACATTCCGAGGAACGATTTTAAATCACTGGGCGAGCTTATTCAAATGCCTGAAGACTTTGAAGTCATTAGAGAAAATCACCCAGAAGTAAGCCGTGAGAGCCGACAAGTACCACGCCGAGAGGAGCGAACCCGCCAAGTCGTTCCCGCGGAGGACCCATTGCACACCAAGTGATGACAGCGTTACACAAAGAAAAATCGACAGAATCGAATGAGCCCACTATAGGTGAGAACGAAGTAATTGAGGCGTTCTTAGAAGAAGAACTCAAAAAATTTAAAGATATTAAGGTGCCTACGCCTTTAACGGAACACCAAATTAAACTCAAGGATGACAGACCAGTGCGACAGCGATATGCGCAGCGCAACCCTGAGGTGCAGAGGCGCATCAATGAAGAAATTGACGAGCTGTTGAAGAACGGGCAGATAGAACCGTCCAAGAGTCCTTACAGTGCGCCCATAGTCATGGCGCCTAAGAAAAATGGTTCATGGCGTCTGTGTATTGACTATAGGCTATTAAACGCGAAAACAGTGGCCGATGCATACCCACTGCCTCGAATAAACGCTATTGTGGATCGCCTGCGGAACGCGAAATTCATTAGCAGTTTAGACCTCAAGAACGGGTACTGGCAGATACCGATGGCGGAAGACCGCAAGGCATACACAGCATTCACGGTGGCAGGTAAGGGGCTATTCCAATGAAAAGTGATGCCATTTGGACTGACTTCGGCCCCAGCCACATTTCAGAGGACGTTGGACAGAGTGATTGGCCCGGAGATGGAACCCTATGCCTTCGCCTATTTATACGACATCGTGGTGCTCGGTCGTACATTAGAGGAGCATATGACAAACCTAAAGGAAGTGTTTAGAAGACTACGAGAGGCGCGATTAAAGATCAACCGAGAAAAATGTAAATTTTTTCAGAAAGAAATAAAATACCTGGGTCACGTAGTCAATGAACAAGGTATAAACACAGACCCAGACAAAATAGCAGCCATAGAAGAACTACAACCCCCACGAAACCTGAAGGAATTGCGACGATGTCTGGGAATGGCATCCTGGTATAGACGTTTTGTACCGGACTATGCGCAAAATATATACCCTTTGACAGGGTTACTGAAGAAAGGAATGGCTGAAGAAACAGTTGACTGAGGCGCCAGTACTAGCATGTCCCGATTTCTCAAGGAAGTTTTGCCTTCAAACCGATGCGTGTGACTATGGTATAGGCGAAGTCTTGAATCAGGACCATGAGGGCCAAGATAAAGTAATTTCATACGCCAGCCGGCGATTTAATCCGGCTGAAACGAA
Organism: Lypha dubia; assembly: GCA_947311025.1. Lineage (NCBI taxonomy): Eukaryota > Metazoa > Arthropoda > Insecta > Diptera > Tachinidae > Lypha > Lypha dubia. The sequence continues at coordinate 85,800,238 of OX371261.1, forward strand.
CTATTCGGTGACAGAAAAGGAGTGCTTGGCAATAGTGTGGGCGATTAGGAAGATGCGGCCATATCTAGAAGGTTACAACTTTACCGTAATAACGGATCATCTGGCTTTGAAGTGGCTCAACTCGATTGAGAGTCCAGTGGGCAAAATCGCACGGTGGGCACTGGAACTCCAGCAATATAGTTTCGATGTGCAATATCGTCGAGGCAAGTTGAACGTGGTAGCGGACGCTTTATCTCGAGATCCCCTAAATGTGTGTCAGGCCATACAGGAACACCCAGAGCAGAAGAGGTGCGCGGAAGTAAAGAGAGAACCCGAAAAGTACCCGCATTTTACAGTCCTAGGAGGACAATTGTATCGTCATCTACCATCATCCGACAGAGACGAAGAGAGTGCACCTTGGAAACTATGCGTACCGGCATCCGAGAGGCAACGAGTATTACACGAGAATCACGATTTACCAACGGCGGTCTACATGGGAATTAGGAAGACCATTACACGGGTTAGTAACAAATACTATTGGTCGGGAAAGTTTCGGGACATAAGAACGTATGTCCGAAGGTGTACGGTGTGTCAACACAAGCCGAGTAAAAAACTGCCAGCAGGGCAGATGCTATCACGCATAGCGGAGGAGCCATGGGCTATTGTTTGTGCTGATTTTGTGGGACCACTTCCTAGGTCCAAACACGGCAACACCATGTTACTCGTACTTACCGACAAGTTTTCAAAATGGTCAGAGCTGGTGCCCTTAAGCAGAGCAACTGCGGAAACCCTACGTAAAGCATTCCGAGAGAGAATTCTAGAAAATTACGGTGTCCCAAAGATGCTTATTACGGACAACGGCAGCCAGTTTACATTACAGGAATTTGCTTAATTTTAGCATAGCATTGTTGTTGTGTATTGTTATTAAAGGAATTTACTTAAAACTAAGGTTACGAGGGCAGATCTAAAATTACAAATGTAATAATCAAAGTAAGATTCACTACACCCTACCCCTTAAGAAAAATTTTACAATTTTGAGAATTAAATTTTAAAATTTTATTATTGATATTTTGACTACTAATAAAAAATTTTTTTTTTTTTTTTTTTTTTTTTTTGTATGACAGAGTTTAAATGTATGACAGAGTTTTTGAATGACAGAGTTTATTCCTTTTTTATTTAAAGATTTTCTTTCTTTTGAATTTTAAATTTTATTTGACGCGTTAAATTTTTCTAATGACGAAAATTATTAATTAATTTAATTTTTCTTTAAATGTTTCTTTAAGAACTCGTTTGTAGCATAAAATTTATCAATAGCATTTTTGAGAGTAGTTTCTCCAAATGCAGCTGTGTGCTAGATGGATTATGGCTACATCTCACTATCTCCAAATTGCGCGATACTACATGTGTATAGAAGTTCATTCCCATATGAAAGTTGATCAGGCTTCCTCTTAGGAATGGAAATTTCTTTCTTAATTTTCTTTCGTTAATTTTCTCTCCTTCTCTTTCTTAATCTTCCTTCTTTAATTTTCTTTCTTTCTTAATTTTCTTTCTTTAATTTTCTCTCTTTCTTAATCTTCTTTCTTTAATTTTCTCTCTTTCTTAATCTTCTTTCTTTACTTTTCTTTCTTTAATTTTCGCGATTATTTTTCGATATTCAAAAGGAATAAATTCTGTCTTTATGATTTATTAATTGTTTAAATTATTATATATTTTTTTGTTTGAAATATTTAAAAAAAATCATGGTTATTTTTTGCCTTTGCTAATACTTGTTTTCTTTTTTTCAATTTATCAACTAATTATCTTCAATTTTGGGTTTTTTTTTTTTGTTGTTGAGAAAATAATTTTTTGTTTGTATCATTAAAGTGCATAAAATATTTGAGTTTTGTTTTTATTAATAAATAAGGAGGTCTACCCCTTTTTTTTCTTTTTTCTTTTAATTAATTAAAATGAATTTTTGTTTTTTCTTATTTGCTTTTTCTATTTTGTATATTTTTTTATTTTTCTTTTAGTTTTCTTGTCTAAAAAAAAAAGGTTATGCTGTGTAGGTTTTTATTAATGTTTTGTTTTTTTTTCAGTAGTACTATTACAATTATTTAACATTTAAGCAATATTTTCATTAATTTTTTTTTTTTACGTAATCTAAATTTCAAAAATATTCATGTTTTGTTTAAAGATATTTTTTTATGTTTTTCAATCCGTTTTCTTTTAAATTTCTACAAATTCATTTACTGGTTTTGCATAGTGTGTGTATAATAATAATGAAATAGTAATGTTTTGTTTTAAGATAAATATTAATAGATTTTTTTTTTTTATATTTTGAATTTACGCAAGTTTTTTTTTTTAATTTTTATTTTTTTTTTTTTTGTAATTGGCTTTGGATTGCCTCTAATGTAAGCCGCTTAGGGCCAGCTTCTAGCGGTGTTGCCTTGTATTCTGATTGCTCTTTGTTTTCGCCAGCGGGCTTGTATTCTTCTACGGGCATCGCTTCTAGGTTCGTGGGCAGGATCGCCATGTAGAGAAAAGATGTGTGTAGTGTTTGTGAAAATGGCAGGATCGCCATGTGGAGTATTTATGATGTGAAGAGTTTAAGAAAATAAACAATAGTGCCGGCGCTTAAAAACGCCACTGGCAGGTGTTTATCCAAGGCAGATTAAATGCCTGTATTTTAAATAAAATATGAGCCGATTTGAGGCTGAGTTAAGAGTGATGCCGATTCAAGGCAAAGTATAGATTGATTTATTTTATAAAAATATGTTCCTTATATACTAAAATAACTTAAAACTACAAAAATTCCTTATTCAATAACATAATTTGTGGTATACACTAACAATGTAATGTACAATAAAAGTAGCAAAAGTTGTTGTGTAAAATAACAATTAAAATAAGGTATACTAGTTGTTGATCTCGCAGTACGTTGGTACCAATCAGAAAACCTGAGATGAACTTTTACCAGAGCTACAGTTGGCTTTTAACACCGCTAAATCTGATACGACACAAGACAGCGCCGCTTTCCTGGTACAGGGCAGAGAGCCAAGGCTCCCAGCCACCCTATATGATGAAGTAACAACAGGAACAGGAACACAGAGCAGAGACCCCCTCGAGAAAAGTGAAATGCTAAGACAAATATTTAGCATCGTGAGAAAAAATCTCGTAAAAGCAGCCAAGGACCAAGCTCGCTACTACAACCTTCGTCGGAGGAAGTGGAAACCTAGAGTAGGGGACATGGTATGGGTAAAAGACCACCATCTATCCAACGCTGCGGAAAATTTTGCCGCTAAGCTCGCCCCAAGGTACGAAGGCCCTTACCGCATTCGCCGTATAGTATCTCCGGTTATAGTGAAGTTACAGAAAGAGGGCCAAAAGAGGATACGAACTGCCCATATTAGCGACCTAAAAGCATTCAACGGCGCTCTGGCACAGGATCCGAGTGACCAGGATAAATTGTAAGGGCGGGAATACTAGTCGAGTAATGTAAAGTACATGAGCTCTGAAAAAAAAAAATATTATATATATATATATATATTGATATATATATATACATAACTATATATATACATACATGAATTGGTATAAATGGAGGAAAATGACAAATAATTTAAACATATGTAATGATAGAGGTGTAGTAATTTTTGTGAATTAGAAAGAAAGTGCCGGCGCTTAAGAACGCCACTGGCCTAAGTTAGTAAGGCAGATAAATGCCTGTATTTTTAAATAAAATAAATAAGCCGATTTGAGGCTGAATATTGATTGATTTATTTACTTAAAAACAAGGACTTAAATACTAACTTAACTGTATCTTAAAACTACAAAATATTCCAACAATATTCCAATTATAATTCCAATATTAATAATAGTTATTGTAATTGTTATTAAGGAATTTATAAAGGAATTTAAATACAGTACCCTACGAGGGTAGAACATTCTTATTAGGTAAATACTATAAAATAATAAAATAATATAAAATACATTACACATACACAGGCACATTACACGAACTCCTAGTTGTGCATAAAAAAAAAAAAGAAAAACAACTGCTAATAAAAATAATAACAATACTAATAATAATAATAATAATAATAATAATAATAATAATAATAATAATAATAATAATAATAATAATAATAATAATAATAATAATAATAATAATAATAATAATAATAATAATAATAATAATAATAATAATAATAATAATAATAATAATAATAATAATAATAATAATAATAATAATAATAATAATAATAATAATAATAATAATAATAATAATAATAATAATAATAATAATTAATAATAATAATAATAATAATAATAATAATATAATAATAATAATAATAATAATAATAATAATAATAATAATAATAATAATAATAATAATAATAATAATAATAATAATAATAATAATAATAATAATAATAATAATAATAATAATAATAATAATAATAATAATAATAATAATAATAATAATAATAATAATAATAATAATAATAATAATAATAATAATAATAATAATAATAATAATAATAATAATAATAATAATAATAATAATAATAATAATAATAATAATAATAATAATAATAATAATATAATAATAATAATAATAATAATAATAATAATAATAATAATAATAATAATAATAATAATAATAATAATAATAATAATAATAATAATAATAATAATAATAATAATAATAATAATAATAATAATAATAATAATAATAATAATAATAATAATAATAATAATAATAATAATAATAATAATAATAATAATAATAATAATAATAATAATAATAATAATAATAATAATAATAATAATAATAATAATAATAATAATAATAATTAATAATAATAATAATAATAATAATAATAATAATAATAATAATAATAATAATAATAATAATAATAATAATGAATAATAATAATAATAATAATAATGAATAATAATAATAATAATAATAATAATAATAATAATAATAATAATAATAATAATAATAATAATAATAATAATAATAATAATAATAATAATAATAATAATAATAATAATAATAATAATAATAATAATAATAATAATAATAATAATAATAATAATAATAATAATAATAATAATAATAATAATAATAATAATAATAATAATAATAATAATAATAATAATAATAATAATAATAATAATAATAATAATAATAATAATAATAATAATAATAATAATAATAATAATAATAATAATAATAATAATAATAATAATAATAATAATAATAATAATAATAATAATAATAATAATAATAATAATAATAATAATAATAATAATAATAATAATAATAATAATAATAATAATAATAATAATAATAATAATAATAATAATAATAATAATAATAATAATAATAATAATAATAATAATAATAATAATAATAATAATAATAATAATAATAATAATAATAATAATAATAATAATAATAATAATAATAATAATAATAATAATAATAATAATAATAATAATAATAATAATAATAATAATAATAATAATAATAATAATAATAATAATAATAATAATAATAATAATAATAATAATAATATAATAATAATAATAATAATAATAATAATAATAATAATAATAATAATAATAATAATAATAATAATAATAATAATAATAATAATAATAATAATAATTCCGTGTGGAGTTTTCCAGTCTCCCATCGGACGCGTCCCCAGTTGGCGGATAGGGGTACTCTCGGCTAATCTGTGAGATTAGCAGGGAAGGTGGGAAACAAAATACCACCCGCGGACCAAAACTTGGGACAGCCGACCACCATGCCTGGTGAGGCTGACGATGACGATAGTGGAACGGACATGGCTCATGAAACGGATTGATGATATTTAAATTTGATGCTAAGGGCTGACGGTTCGTAGTATTCCATCACCTTAGTAGGCAAGAGTGAAATCTGGCTGAAACGGCTGGTGGGCAAATGCTGCGGCTGCCCCCGTCCCGTTAAAACTGTGGCTAGGCTCCGAGTACGTTCTAAGCACGTCACCACCACATGTGGCAGTACAGGTACAGTTGAGAGCGACTCCTGTTTTTGCGCCAAGATCCTGGCTCTGAACAGAGGTACTCATAAGGTCCTCTGTCAACCCTCGCGTGGACCTCACTGCTTGCAAAGGGACCCACGGGGATCGCTCGAGGCGACTGTACAAACGTGTGAAGGATAGCGGCTCGGAGCGGGGACCCAATTACACAAACATGAAAACGAAACAAACCAGAGAAAAAAGAAATGAAGGAGATGTCGAAGAAGATCGAAACGATCTTGGAAATGCTATGGGAATAGCTTTTAGAAGAAGTAGCTTGGTTCAAAGATCACCACTTAGAAGGAACGATGTACAAGCCGGGACTATGGATGTAGTATCACTAACCAACACTCCCATTACCAGCTGTACTAGTACAATCGAGGGCTCTGAGAAAGGCGATTATAAAAATACAACACAGGCTGAAGAACAAACACCAATCAGTGCTTTTCCTGCGCGAACACTTATTGACGATTCCAACTCAGCAAGTGACAGCACATACCGCATGATTCCAGATACCCAAATGGAGAAGGCTACAGATGAATCAGTACAAGACTCACCCCGAATGGAACTGATAAAGAGGATGAGGAAGATGGAAGAGGATGCGTTCGCACAATGCCAGTCAGTTATTAAAAGCATGCAGCAGGCATTTAACCGCCAAAGGAACATCAGTATAGATGTTAAAAACGGTGTTGCACAAATGTCCGAGTTACTAGATGTAACCCTTAACTATAGACGCTCCTGGAAGGCGGCAGAAAGGGAGAAGGGCTTATTAACCCGTAATAAAACCGTTGCTCAGCAACCGCTGGTCAGTTTAACACCTCTGACAACAAACCCCAAACGAGCTGCAACTAGCCCAGCTGTTCCCAAAAGCAGTAAGAAGGCTAGAGCAAAAGAACCAAGTGAAAATGGAATAACACTTTCTGAAAACGAAACAGAAAGCATGTGGACCGTCAAAACGAAAGAACGCAACAAGAAGCCAAAAAAGAAACCAGCGGAGGCCATAAAAGAAAATAAGCCGCGCCAAAAACGCGTTAAGACAGAAGCCGTAATTATAAAACCCGTAGGCAAACACAGCTATGCAGAAGTGCTAAAAGATTTGCGGAATAAGGTAACTGCTGATGAATCAGTAAAGATAAAATCTATTAGGAAGACGCAAGCCGGCGCAATCCTCTTAGAACTCGGGAGGGGTCAACAGTTCAAGCCTGAATTCGTCCAACAACTAAGGAAAACCGTGCAGGAAGTGGCCACTGTCTCGGAACTAAAGCCTAGAGCTACGATCGAGATACGAGACCTTGACCTGCTGACAGTCGAGGAAGAGGTGAAAACCGCAACTCAAAAACTGCTGACGGACCCGAACGAACAGATCATGGTCAAAATTACAGCGCCGAACCAGCGAGAGCAAGTACGCGCCTTCATAACGCTGTCAGCCGAAAGTGCAGCGAAGCTCATTGAAGTTGGTCACATAAAAGTGGGATGGACTCGAGCAAGGATGCGAGCATGTGCAGATGCTAGACGGTGCTATCGCTGTCTAGGCACTGGACACGTGCAGGCGACCTGTTCCGGCTTGGACAGGAGAGACAGATGCATTAGATGTGGGGAATCGGGCCACAAAATTAAAAACTGTAACGCAACTCCCAATTGCTTTCTTTGCGTAGAAAGAAAGTGTGAACGAACTGACCATATACCAGGGTCGAGAAGATGCCCACTGATGAAGAAATGATGAAACTACTACAAGCAAACATGCATAGAAGTCGGACGGCGAATGCCTTACTTGAACAGATAGTTGTAGAGAAGGAGGTAGATGCAGTCATTATTAGCGAGCAATATGGCCCAATAAATCGAGGGTCTTGGTATGAAGATGAGACTGGGACGGCTGCACTGTGGGTGCCAAACAGCAGTAAACTTACTGTTTCACAGTGTGGATTCGGTCTCTGTTACACGTACGTTCGAACCGAACAGTTTACGTTGATGAGTTGTTACCTCACCCCTAGTGACTGCATAGAACGATTCAAAGAGAAACTAGATCTTATCGAAGATAAGGCTCATGAAATAGGAGGAGCAATAATAGTAGCAGGAGATTTTAATGCCAGAGCTATCGAATGGGGAGCCTCTACAATGAACACGAGAGGAAGGTATGTTCTAGAACTGGCGGCAAGACTAGGTTTGGTTGTGGCAAACACTGGCAACACAACAACTTTTAGAAGACCAGGATGTGAGTACAGTACCCCAGACATTACCTTAGTAGCAGAGAATCTCATTGGAGCAGTCCAGGAATGGCGAGTATTGGAAGACTATACTGGGAGTGATCACCAGTACATTAGCTTTCGGATTACAGCAGGGATGGATCTCGCACCTACTTCAAGAAGAAGGAGCACACGCCGGTGGAATGTGGACAGACTAAACCCCGAGGCATTTCTGTCGAATTTCGACGAAGTCTCCGAGATGAACTCAACCAATGAGGCTGAGTCCCTGGCAGATGCGATGATGAGCCGCATAGTACGCAGCTGTAACGCTTCGATGCCCCGCATTGCACAACAATCCAGAAGACGAGCTGTGTACTGGTGGTCACCTGAGATAGCTGAACTCAGGCGAAACTGTCTACGCAATAGAAGGAGGTATACCAGAGCAAGACGGAACGGTGATGCACTGATAGAAGCCGAAAATTACAAACAGTCCCGGAGAGTGCTAAAGCAGGCTATTATTATAAGCAAGAAAGCGAAGTGGGAGGAACTCCGAAACGACCTGAACAGCAACCCCTGGGGAACTGGATACAGAATCGTTTTGAGGAAGCTGGACGCAAGCTATAGCGTCCCACGTCTGAACAGCCAAGAAATGGACTCAATCGTAGGGAATTTGTTCCCCACACACCCAACGCTACGAGAGGAACCAGAGCTCCAAAATTATGGGAGGCCTTTACCTTTTACCGAGGAGGAATTGATATGTGCAGCGAAAAGTCTTAAACAAGGCAAGGCTCCTGGCCCAGATGGAGTACCATCTGAGGTACTAAAACTGCTGGCTGAGAACCGACCCCAAGCAATGCTCAGGGTATATAACGAGTGCGTGGCTCAGGGTATTTTCCCAAAAATCTGGAAGAGGCAGAAGCTCACTCTGATTGACAAGGGCAGAGAAGACCGAAGGCAACCGTCTGCATATCGGCCTCTTTGTCTACTGGACAGTGCTGGGAAACTGCTGGAGAAGCTCCTGCAGCGCAGACTATCAGAAGCCGTTGAGATAGGAGGGGGTTTATCTGAGAGGCAGCATGGCTTCCGACCTGGTAGATCGACTTTTGGTGCAATCGAGGACGTGGTTAAACACTTTGAGTATGCCCAGCGCAGACGATACTATCCAAGGCGTATAATTGTCTTGGCTACGCTGGATGTAAAAAATGCTTTCAACAGCCTACGATGGAGCGATATTATGGCAGCATTGCGCAACAGATTTCGCATCCCCGGATACTTGCTCAACACTCTTCGGAGCTACCTAAAAGATCGCGAGCTCCTGTATGATACGCCAGATGGCCATAGGACTTTTGAGATTACATCCGGCGCGGCTCAGGGATCTATCCTGGGTCCAGACCTCTGGAACGTGAGCTATGATGGGATCCTGCATGAGGAAATGCCAGAAGACACCCATCTCGTAGGGTATGCTGATGATATTGCAGCCGTCATTTCAGCACGAGATATGGATGACGCCAGAAGGAAACTAAATCAAGTGATGATAAGGGTCCAAGTTTGGCTTGAAGACCACGGTCTGGAACTTGCCAAGAGCAAAACAGAGGTAATCCTGTTGACTCGTGCACACATATCGATGGACAACAGCATGCAGATAGGCGATAGCTCTTTTGTTCCGCAAAGGGCGGTAAGGTACTTGGGCGTGAGACTGGACTGCAGACTCACGTACTGGGCCCAAATACAACATGCGGCTAATAAGGCAGCAAGGGTTACAGGAATGCTGAGCAGGCTTATGGCTAATATTGGTGGACCAACTCATAGTAAAAGGAAGCTGATTATGGAAACCACGAACTCAATTCTATTGTATGGTAGCGAAATTTGGGGAGACGCTGTAAGGTGTAAAACTAAACGGCGAGTTTTGGAGGCTGTACAACGCACAGAGGCACTGAGAATCGCATCAGCCTACCGCACGGTATCAGCTGCAGCAGTTTTTGTTATAAGTGGAGTTATACCTGTGGACCTCATGGCACGTGAACGGAAAAAGGCATGGGATCTTAAGAAAGAGAACACGAACCTTAATGCTACTGAGCTGAGATCTCAAACCATTCAAATATGGCAGAGGAGGTGGAACGAGGAACGCTATGGCAGGTGGACGGCTAGACTCATCCCCAACATTGAAGTCTGGATCAAAAGAAGATTCGGTGAAGTTAACTACTTCCTTACCCAGTTTCTCTCTGGTCATGGATACTTCCGAAAGTATCTGTATCGCATGAACAAAGCAGAAGACCCGAGTTGCATCTATTGTGGTGCGACATATGATGATGCAGAACACACGTTCTTTACTTGTGACAGGTGGCAAAGCAGGAAAAATGCACTGATAAATCAGATTGGTGATTTCACTCCTGACAACATAGTCGGCAAAATGTGCGAGAGCGAAAATAGCTGGAGTGCTGTTAGAAATTATGTCGAGCATGTCCTACGCTTGAAGAAAGTCAATCTAGACGCAACACCACAGACAACCACTGTAGTAAGAACTAGAGATATGACGGCCCCAGACGTGGGGAATAGAGAGTGAGTCCCTGGAGGACGATGATTCTGGGCCTTCCCGAAGTCATATAGAAAGCAGTTCCGGGAAGGACTGCCCCAGAAAAAAGGAGGGATTGTTTTAGTGGATACACCACTGAAAGCAGCTGACGACGGTCGCTGTAAGTGCGAAGGCATTTTAAACCCTACCTTTCCCGTCAAAAAAAAAAAAAAAAAAAAAAAAAAAAAAAATATAATAATAATAATAATAATAATAATTACTTCGAGGTGGCTCTCTTGTGGGTTAGAAACAACCGCCTGCTCTCTTTGGTCTGCCTCCAGACACCGTGCATCACCTGGTGACGCTAGAATGTCGCTGTTTTCAGTGTTTCTTAGCCTAGGTGGCAGAGCTCGGGGGGTTCTGAGCTCTATCTAAGTTGGTCTTTTTTGTGCGGAGCACTGATTCGACGTATTTAGACACCGCTTCCCACGTTTCTTCGTCATGCAGCATTTTTTCGGTTAGATTCTCTACCGCGATCGTGCCGATCTGCATTTCTAACCGGGTGCGTTTGTTGGTCCAACGTTTACACAAGAAGAACGTGTGCTCCGCATCGTCCACTACTTGCGATTCTTCATACAGGCAAAAAGGCGTGTCGCATTTACCCATCCTGTGCAGGTACTTTTTAAAGTCACCGTGCCCGGAAAGAAACTGCGTTAGGTAATAACAAACTTCTCCGTGTTTTCGGTTCGCCCACTTCTGCACGTCGGGGATTAGTTTGGCCGTCCACCTGCCACTTCTATCGGCGTTCCACTGAGTTTGCCACTTCCCGATAGTTTCCTGTCTGAAATTTGGCATGAGCGCTGTGTTCGCGGATCCTGTTCGTTTAAACTCGTAGGACCTCATGCGCTCTTCCGCCTGGAGATCAATTGGTATCATGCCAGCAATTACCAACACAGCAACTCGCGAGACCGTTCGATATGCCGATGACACCCGTAAGGCCGCAGTTCTCTGCACTGCGAGTAGCACCCTTGCTCTGCTTTGGGTCTTTAAAGTCTCTGCCCAGATTTCGCAACCATATAGAAGGATGCTGTTGCAGGTCTCCATGAGCAGCCTTCTCTTACATGGGAGGGGTCCTTTTGTTGCTTCCAGGGCTCAGGAAATATACCTTCTCTCAAGCAGCTATTGTACATGCGTAAAAGTATTTCAGGTCATGACCTCGGCAGGTATGCCGTCGGGGCCGGGTGCCTTTTTATTTTTTAAGCTGCGCGCTGCAATTGCCAGCTCTTCTGTAGTGAAAGGTGCTATTTCGGATGTTTGTTCCATTTCGCTGTTTTCATCTCTCAGGTCGTGCTCTGGGAAGAGGGTTTTTACTATGTTTTCCATAGTTTTCGCATCCATTTCTCGAACAGGATTTTTCCCTCCAAGCTTTTGCATTACTATTTTATAGCCAAGTCCCCAAGGATCTCTGTTTAGGTCTTCTCTCAGATCCTCAAACTGCTGCCTTTTGCTTTTCCGTATAGCTTTTCCCAGGGCTTTCTTTGCTTCCTTGTATTCGGCCTGTTCTATTTCTGCATTACCTCTGCGTCTAGCTCTGGTGTACTGTCGCCGCTTGCGTAAGCAGTCGTGCCTTAGCCTATCTATCGTGTTACTCCACCAGTATACCGCTGTTTTCTCTGGGTTGCGTCCTTTTATCCTCGGCATCGATTTGTTACAGCCGGTACGGATTATGCTCATAACCTGGTTAGTAATATTTAATGCGCATCCTTCAATTTCCCGTTGACCTGTTTGGGCATCAACTTCTGCCATGAGTGCAGATGTGTTGAGCTTGTTAACGTTCCATCTTCTTGTGCTGCCATTTGTGCTCCTTGGTCGCTCGACGGTGTTTATTTGGAGAGTGTAAGATATGCATTGGTGATCGCTGGCCGTATATATCTCGATCACTTTCCAGTTCATGACTCTTCTGGCTATTCTCTCCGACACCATTGTTATATCAGGGATTGTACCCTCGCACCCTGGTCTCCTGAAGGTTGGCACACCTCCGACGTTAACAAAAGTTATTCCAGCCCTTGCTGCCATCTGCACTATTCTTGCACCCCTTGCGTTTGTAGCTTGCATTCCCCATTCCACCGCTCTGGCGTTGAAATCTCCTGCTACTAGAAGATCTCCGCCCAGATTTCTTATCGTGTCTTCCATCGCATCAAGTTTATCTTGGAATTCGTCGATTCTATCACTCGGAGTAAGGTAGCAACTTACGATTGTTATGTCCTCTATCTGTAGCCACACAAAACCTCTTCCCTTGCCGGAGTTTCTAGGCTGTAAGCTTCCACGGTGTGGTATCCAGATAGCGGCAGTTTCTGTGTCGTCATCAAACCAGATACCGCTGGTTTTCCTCGTGTACTGCTCACTGATGATTGCGATGTCCGCCTTCTGCTCGAGAAGGGTTTGTGGCAGGAGAACATCTGCCACTTTCCCTCGATGCATGTTTAGTTGCAGTAGTTTCATTTTGAGGCCTGCTTGCCCGCCTTGCAGCCCCTTGTACCAGGCAAGTGGTCGGTGCGGCTGTTTCCATCCTGTGAGCATACGCAACATGCTGGTTGGTTTTTACATTCCCTCAGCTTATGTCCAACCTGGCCGCACTGAATGCAAAGTCCCATCCCTTTCCTGTCGGGCCCTTTGCATTCCCACTGGAAATGACCTGCGGCGAAGCATCTGTAGCAGCGCTTAAGATTTTCCCGTTGCTTGACTCTGCAGTTAGTCATTGCAACTTTCATTCTTCCCGTTTTGATGATTACCTCCGCTTCGGACACAGGCAGCGTGACAAATGCTCGTTTCAGCTCCCGGTCATTAACTGCAGTTAAATGGACATTAATCCGCTTCATTTCCAGTTTTGTGACTTGGTGTATAGCCGACGTTACCTCTTCTATTGTAGAGAGTGCGTCCAGGTCCTGTATTTCCACCGTGACCTTTGGGGTGATATCCGCTACCACTGCAGCTTCTTTTAGAGTGCCCTTGATGGCTTCACGGAATTCGTCCTTGTTTCCGCCTTTTCCCATCTCAAGCAAAATTGCGCCTGTTTTAGTTTTGCGGATTGACCGGACTGTTACATATGCCGCTTCCGGGTTTATGTTGCTTCTTAAGTCTTTAAGAACATCCGCGTAACTATAGCCCTCTAACGGTTTGATTATAACTGCTTCTGGTCGCTTCTTTAGGCCCTTTCGCTGGCTATCCTTCTTCGGTTGCTTTTCCCGCTTCCCCCCTGCGCATAGTTTTGTGTGTGCGTTTCCTTTTTCTTCTTGTCCGGATTCGCCTCTTCGGCGCTTGGTGCACTGCGCTTGTTTCGCGATGCGAAAGGTGCATTATCGTTCTCAGTCGCCGCACGGTGAGTAGATGGAGGGGTCATGGCGCAAATTTTGGTAGCTTCTCTTTCTTTTTCAGCCTTTTTCCAGTTTCTGCGGTAGTCTTCTATAACATCAATGAGCTCCACCAGCTCAGATATTCCAGTTTGGACGTCCAAGCGTATGTTCTTTTGTCTAGCCATAGCCTGTCTTATTTTCCGAAGCACCTTGTGGCATTGGCCAAGGGCCTCCTCCTCAGAGCCTCGCATCTTAAGAATGAAATCCTGTCTGGGGGAACCGCTTTGAGCCGTGACTTTCAGCTGCGTGGGGTTACCATCATCTATCCGGGGAGTTGGAAGGTTAGGCTGCTTCACTGTTCCTCGTGCAGCAATTGCCGGCTGTGGATTATTTACAGGGGAGCGAGAAATTTTCGAGCTGCTACCAAATATTGTTCCAACATCTCTTCTCCCTGAATTCTGTGTCGTCTGATTTTGTGTAAGTGTAGGTGTGTGTGGGGGTGGTGTTTTCATCATTTTTGCATTCATTGGGTCCCATCTTATTATATATTTTTTTGTTTGAAATATTTAAAAAAAATCATGGTTATTTTTTGCTTTTGCTAATACTTGTTTTCTTTTTTTCAATTTATCAACTAATTATCTTCAATTTTGGGTTTTTTTTTTGTTGTTGAGAAAATAATTTTTTGTTTGTATCATTAAAGTGCATAAAATATTTGAGTTTTGTTTTTGTTAATAAATAAGGAGGTCTACCCCTTTTTTTCTTTTTTCTTTTAATTAATTAAAATGAATTTTTGTTTTTTCTTATTTGCTTTTTCTATTTTGTATATTTTTTTATTTTTCTTTTAGTTTTCTTGTCTAAAAAAAAGGTTATGCTGTGTAGGTTTTTATTAATGTTTTGTTTTTTTTCAGTAGTACTATTACAATTATTTAACATTTAAGCAATATTTTCATTAATTTTTTTTTTTTACGTAATCTAAATTTCAAAAATATTCATGTTTTGTTTAAAGATATTTTTTTATGTTTTTCAATCCGTTTTCTTTTAAATTTCTACAAATTCATTTACTGGTTTTGCATAGTGTGTGTATAATAATAATGAAATAGTAATGTTTTGTTTTAAGATAAATATTAATAGATTTTTTTTTTTTATATTTTGAATTTACGCAAGTTTTTTTTTTTATTTTTATTTATTTTTTTTTTGTAATTGGCTTTGGATTGCCTCTAATGTAAGCCGCTTAGGGCCAGCTTCTAGCGGTGTTGCCTTGTATTCTGGTGGCTCTTTGTTTTCGCCAGCGGGCTTGTATTCTTCTACGGGCATCGCTTCTAGGTTCGTGGGCAGGATCGCCATGTAGAGAAAAGATGTGTGTAGTGTTTGTGAAAATGGCAGGATCGCCATGTGGAGTATTTATGATGTGAAGAGTTTAAGAAAATAAACAATAGTGCTGGCGCTTAAAAACGCCACTGGCAGGTGTTTATCCAAGGCAGATTAAATGCCTGTATTTTAAATAAAATATGAGCCGATTTGAGGCTGAGTTAAGAGTGATGCCGATTCAAGGCAAAGTATAGATTGATTTATTTTATAAAAATTTGTTCCTTATATACTAAAATAACTTAAAACTACAAAAATTCCTTATTCAATAACATAATTTGTGGTATACACTAACAATGTAATGTACAATAAAAGTAGCAAAAGTTGTTGTGTAAAATAACAATTAAAATAAGGTATACTAGTTGTTGATCTCGCAGTACGTTGGTACCAATCAGAAAACCTGAGATGAACTTTTACCAGAGCTACAGTTGGCTTTTAACACCGCTAAATCTGATACGACACAAGACAGCGCCGCTTTCCTGGTACAGGGCAGAGAGCCAAGGCTCCCAGCCACCCTATATGATGAAGTAACAACAGGAACAGGAACACAGAGCAGAGACCCCCTCGAGAAAAGTGAAATGCTAAGACAAATATTTAGCATCGTGAGAAAAAATCTCGTAAAAGCAGCCAAGGACCAAGCTCGCTACTACAACCTTCGTCGGAGGAAGTGGAAACCTAGAGTAGGGGACATGGTATGGGTAAAAGGCCACCATCTATCCAACGCCGCGGAAAATTTTGCCGCTAAGCTCGCCCCAAGGTACGAAGGCCCTTACCGCATTCGCCGTATAGTATCCCCGGTTATAGTGAAGTTACAGAAAGAGGGCCAAAAGAGGATACGAACTGCCCATATTAGCGACCTAAAAGCATTCAACGGCGCTCTGGCACAGGATCCGAGTGACCAGGATAAATTGTAAGGGCGGGAATACTAGTCGAGTAATGTAAAGTACATGAGCTCTGAAAAAAAAAAAATATTATATATATATATATATATATATATATATTGATATATATATATATATATATATATATTGATATATATATATATACATAACTATATATATACATACATGAATTGGTATAAATGGAGGAAAATGACAAATAATTTAAACATATGTAATGATAGAGGTGTAGTAATTTTTGTGAATTAGAAAGAAAGTGCCGGTGCTTAAGAACGCCACTGGCCTAAGTTAGTAAGGCAGATAAATGCCTGTATTTTTAAATAAAATAAATAAGCCGATTTGAGGCTGAATATTGATTGATTTATTTACTTAAAAACAAGGACTTAAATACTAACTTAACTGTATCTTAAAACTACAAAATATTCCAACAATATTCCAATTATAATTCCAATATTAATAATAGTTATTGTAATTGTTATTAAGGAATTTATAAAGGAATTTAAATACAGTACCCTACGAGGGTAGAACATTCTTATTAGGTAAATACTATAAAATAATAAAATAATATAAAATACACTACACCCTACCCCTTAAGAAAAATTTTACAATTTTGAGGTTTAAAATTTTAAAATTTTCTATAAATCAAATTTTTTAAAAATTTTTAGAGTTTAAATTTTTGTATGACAGTTTTAAATTTTTTGTTTGACAGATTTAAAATTTTTGTTTGACAGGTTTTAAATTTTTTGTTTGACAGATTTTAAATTTTTTGTTTGACAGAGTTTATTTTTTGTTTGACAGATTTTAAATTTTTTGTTTGACAGATTTTAAATTTTTTGTTTGACAGATTTTGAATATTTGTGTGACAGATTTTAAATATTTGTGTGACAGATTATATTCCTTTTTAAACTATTCTTTGAATTTTAGTTTACGCGTTTTTGAACATTGAAAGTTTTGTTATTTGTTTTACTCTTTTGCTCTAAAATTTCAAATCTTTGCTCTTCCTCTTTTAATTATCGTTACTCTTCTTCTTCTAATTATTTTTTTTTTCAATTATCTTTACTCTTCTTCTTCTTCTTCTAATTATCTTTACTCTTCTTCTAATTATCTTTACTCTTCTTCTAATTATCTTTACTCTTCTTCTAATTATCTTTACTCTTCTTCTTCTTCTAATTACCTTTACTCTTCTTCTTCTTCTAATTACCTTTACTCTTCTTCCTTCATTTATCTTTACTCTTCTTCTTCTTCTAATTATGTTTCCTTAAGAACCTGTTTGTAGCATAAAATTTATCAATAGTATTCTTGAGAGTAGTTTCTCCAAATGCATCTGTGTGCTAGATGGATTATCGCTACATCTCACTATCTCCAAATTGCGCGATACTACGTGTGCTATAGAAGTTCATTCCCAAATGAAAAGTTCATGACGCTTTCCCTTAAGAATGAAATTTTCTTTCTTAATTTCCTTTCTTTAATTTTCTTTCTTTCTTAATTTTCTTTCGTTAATTTTCTCTCTTTCTTAATCTTCTTTCTTAA
>OX371261.1:85818308-86030308 GCA_947311025.1 Lypha dubia
TTTTAGGCGCGACGTGAACGGTAGGTCATATCGCATAAGAATTTCGGCAGCAGGACGAGTAGTGGTACGTTCCTTGCCGGGGAGAAAGGAGGAAGTGTAAGGGCCAAAAATTCCGGGGAAATTTTGTGCCACACGAGTTGTATCTACAATACCTAAATAAATATTGGTAGTTAAAAGGATTTGTTTCATTTGGTGGAAGATGGATCACATCCGTCAAGTGGGAAGCCAAATCTGCCAAATTTGCTTAGTTTAATTTTAGGTACACAAAGGGTTAAGAAACTAGTAGAGAACTACGTGTGAGCAGAGAACCATAGAAGCAGAGACAACTGTAAGAAAAGTTTGATGCCAGAACAGACCGAGTGTAGACGGAAAGAAATAAAACAAGCAGCAGACAACAAAAGAGTACACGATACAACATGAAGCTAAGGAGAGAAACACAACAGGGACAACATGTAAGCAGAAGTCAGACCAACAGCAGCAATACAAAAGGGTATAGGATACAGCATCGGACCGATGAGAGACAAAAGAGAACACCGCAAGTTGTAGTAACTACGAAACCACATTTATGTAGTTTGCCAACTATATAAAAGGGACAGCAACATACACAGTCGATCTTCTTTGGTGGGATATCAGTGAACGGATAAGACGTGCAAGCAACCGGTGAGATAGAAGAGGTTTATTTTAAGAGCAGTTGTTTATTGACAAAATTTGCAGAAAAAAAATCGTCCAACCTATGCACACAAAACAATAAATATAAAACGCAAAAACTTTTTTATTTGCAAAAAAAAAAACAACAAAACTAAAGCAAAGGCATAAATGTGATGGTTGATAATAAGTGCTGCAACGTATCTAATCCAGATTGAAAAGTCTTTAGCTCGGACAAGAAATGTGCTAGATCATAGTATTCCATGAGTTTCCATTCAGCTGTAGCCAGTTTTACGGTTCCAATACCTTCAAAATACAGCCCTGGGTCAGAGTGAAAGTTGTTTATCTTTACGTCAGTGTCCAAAACAGCTGGGATGATAAGTATGGCTTCGATCATGGTGAGTGCGATTGAGTTAGTAATAGTCTTTGATTTTTTGGTGGATGGAGTATATTCTTCGTCAACAGGTATTGGGCGAATAAAGCTGGATAGTTCACTTACTGGTAATTCGTCTTCGTAAAGTAACGGAGCTAATCTATGGATGGGTTTTATTTTTATTCCTGAACATGTTTTTACATCTGCTACCCGAACCATGTCATCATTGCCCTCGTGTGTTTGAAGGATTCTTCCAAGTGGCCAGCTTATAACCGGTAAATTGTCCTCTTTTATAATAACCATCTGTCCTTCTTTCACTTTTTCATGATGATTTCCACTTCTGTCCTTCCTGAAAGTGGTGTAGATGCTCGGCTGACAAACGTCTCCAGAACTCATGTTTGAGTTGGGAGACGAGTTTTCATATTGTTGCGAGAGCACAATTTGGTTGCACTACTCTACAGTCCACTTGGGCTGTGAGTGGTTCTCCAATTAAGAAGTGCCCTGGAGTCAGTGCAGTTAGATTATTTGAATTAGGTGACATCGGAGTTAAAGGACGGAATTTCCTATGGCTTCTATTTCGATTATTACTGTTTCAAGTTCTTCGTGCGTTAGTGACACTGTTGAAACACTTCGTAGTAAAAGTTGCTTAGCGGATTTTACTGCTGCCTCCCCTAAGCCGTCAAAGAGAGGGGCTCGAGGTGGGATAAATTTGAATTCAATGCCTACTTTACTGTATGTCTGTAAGATTTTTTCTTGTGAGTTATTGTCAAAGATTGCTTTAATTCATCTAGCTGATTTCGTGTACCTATGAAGTTTGTAGCATTGTCTCAATATATGGTCTGGCATCGCCCTTGGCGTGATACGAATCTTTTGAGGGCTCCAATGAATGCATCTGTGGTCAATTCAGTTACAACTTCCAGGTGTACAGCCTTCGTTGAGAAACAAACAAAAACAGCTATGTAAATTTTATTAGGTTTTTTTACCCCAAAACGGTCCGCAGTAGTCACCATCAGATGGGCGTGTTGGGATGACTCTGCTTGCTGGAAGATCCCCATTATTTGAAAAAATAATCTAGGTTTTGCTCTTGTACATCCTACACAATTTTGGACTATACTTCTTTCAAATGATTTACCTTGATGATCCAATATTGTTGTCTAGACATAGCCAATAATGATTGTGGGTCACAATGATAGTTTTTTTTCATGCAACATTGTGAGTATAAGTTTTGAAATCGAGTCGTTATAGGGTAGAAGTATGTAATGTTTTGCGTCATATGATAGATTAGAAGCTCCCAATCTTTCTTCGACCTTTAAAATGTTATTTTCATCTAGGAATGGAGATAAGCTGCTAATTATGCTGGACTTGTCCTTTTGGTTTTTTTCTTTAGTTCAGATATCTCCTTCTTGAAGTCGGAGATCTGAACTGCTCGAATAATTATAAACCGCGAATCATCCAGTTCTTTAGGACTTTGCGAAATGTGTTTTAGTCGAAATTCATTTTGCGTTTTTTAATTATTTATGAATCTGAGTATGTAACTCAAAACCTCCAGTAAAGTTGTAAAGGAATTTTTGTGGTGAGTCAAATTGTATTCAACAACAATATCAATTCATAAGGACGCTTCCGTTGGAAAAAGGGATAGCTTCTTGTTAAGTCACAATATTTATTGATAACTACTTTTGCAATGGCTAACATAACATAATTCTGATGCCCTGTTGTTGGCTTCATAGATGTGGATGAGACTGTAATCGTCTCTCCTCTTTTGTTTGTGGGTTGCATGTGCGGAACTGATGTCTTCTGTTTGTTTTGTTGTAAATGTAATAATGAATTATGCTTCTTGTTGCATTTCCTACATCCACTGGAGGTACAAACTTCTGTTACGTGATCATCTCTGAGACAGTTGACACAAAGTCTTTTTTGCTGTGCCCACCTTAACCTGTCTGAATCCGTCATGTTTAAGAATTTATTGCAGTGATAGATAGGATGATTTCCTGTGGTACACAGTTTGCAATTGTTATTATTATCCGTAGATGTCACAGATGTCAATCATTAGTTGTATGATTATGGCATCCCAAGATGAAGTGTTAACATTTAAGTTATTTAACGCCAACAAACATTCCTTGGTAGTGTCATGAAGAGTCTTAATTGACGCGCTAGACATGGTTCCTGTTAGTTGGTTAAGGATATTGTCTGCTAAAGTGGCTACTATGACGCTTTTGGTATCATACCGCTCCTGAAATAGTTTCCATGCTGTCTTGTAGTGCTCTTCGGATAGCGTTTGATTGCTAATAAGTTTTGCGGCTTCGCCTGAGACGTTGGATTTGAGGTACCTCATTTTCTGTACCTTTGGTAGAAGTTGCTTGCCGACCATTTCCGTAAACAGTTCATAAAATTAACACCACTTTAAACAGTCTCCATTAAATTGTGGTATTGTAACCTTTGGTAGAGGCAATGAGCTATGTACGCCTGGGTTGCTTTCCATTTACATGCTTCCGTTTGTGTTGATCTGATCGTACTGCCAATTATATCAAATAATGTTGTACTGAGTCACCCAGCTTATGGCATTCATTTGGATCAAGCTTCTATATTGTAGGATCTTCCACTTCATGCCACAATTCATCATAAAATTCTTGAATTTTATCCCACAATTTTTTTATGGCTTCACTCTTAATTTGATAAAATTGTGGCGGTTGACCCTCCTCCTCCAACGATAATCCCTTTAATAAGCGTGTTACGTTCGTCATTTGAGCTTTTAGTCTCCTACCTAGTCCTTTACCTTGTGGTGACAATACCTCATGATCAGATGGATTAGTTGACGGAAGTGCTAATGTCTCTTTTCAATTGCTGGTAATGGCTTGACGCTGAGCTTTTTAATCTGAGACGTAAGATACTAAATTATCTCATTGTACATTTCACCTATAGATTTGTGCAGGTTTTGGACAATATATGGATCGCTGGCTAATAGCGTATTATCTCTTCTAATCGCGTTTTCTGCTTTTTCAAAGGCCTGTCAAAATGCATCTAGTTCTTCGTTTTTACTTCTGTAGACGTCAACCGTTCGCCGATCAAGTGGGGCCTTCTTAATATTTAAAATAATTCTTTCTATCTCAGTTGCTCTCACTTGCTGCTGAGACATAAGACTCTCTAAATTTGCCATGTTAGATTTCCTTCTTTTAAGTTGACGATTTGAAGAAAGTAGACAAGGGGTATCCCAATATTAGGCGTCCCGCGATACAAATGTGTGATAGGGGTCACCAAATGTACGATAAGGCGATAGTTTACTTCAATTCAAACACATAAATCTGAACTGAAACTATTTTTGCAATATTTGTTCTTACAAGCACTTGAACCTGAAAACGCTAATTGAATCAAATAACACACTTTAAATGCCTTAAAACTATTAAATTGATGTCTTTATTTTTTAATTGTTTTACAATAAATTGATTTAAATCAGTGTAGGCCACAAAGAGAGGAAGAGAGAATCTAGGTAGTAGTAGTGTTTATGAGTATGAATTAGTGAAAAATACAGTGAAGAAAATGCATGAACATAACACAATACCGAAATGAATTGGTTTCTGTTAGTTTTGAATGAATAACAATAAAGTGCGTTGTTGAAAATGCGTCATAAATCTGCTTCTGCAAAAGCAATTGAATGCCATTGTTGTTAATTTTTTACATTTTGGTGAGTAGTTTTATTTTAATTCGGCTATGCTCGGTTGTATACATATATGAAACCGAATGATGTCCGGAACATAGGTGTACGTTTGAGCAACACTGATTTAAATTGCTTAGTAAGAATAAACAAAGTTTGCATAGTTACTGAACTTAAATATTTCCTTTTTTTTAATTACAAACTTAAAGTTCAAAACATTAATTTCTGCTTTGTCAACAACAATGGTTAATGAACATAATACAAAATAAAATGTTTAGGTAATTTAGCTTAAAACAGAAATAATAAGGAGAATAAAATGTTTGGTGAACAATAATGGTTATTAAACTTTAAAACGGAAATTAGGTTATGCTTTTTAATAATGATAATTAAATAAATAAAAATAAAAATTAGGTTGATGTAAGTATCGTTATATGTATGTATCATATATTATATTGTATCATATATTAAACATTAAAAAGTAAGATGTAATATTAATTTTCTTTAATTTACTTTATTCGTATTTATATTATAAAAATTTAATATGATTTTAATATATTATAAGTTTATTTTATTCCTATCCATTCTAAGATTATAAATTTTCAAAAATTTAATATATTAAAAATATTAATTAAACGTTACTTTCATTCTTATTCATTATAAAGATCTGCCAAGATTTCAGTTTTCATATAAAAATAATATAATTTTTTATAAAAAAAGTTAGTATATTAATTATGTTAAATAAGTACATTAATTATGTTAACTCCAAAAAAAAATTCCTATTTTTGCTTCGAGCGATTAGTTCGCTTCTAGTGCCCAAAATGCACTGCGATTTAAGATAAGATAAGTTGGATGAAAAATATTACTTTTGCTTCTTTATTACCAAATGTTCCTCGATGTCATCGATTCTTTTCCACATAAGTTTGGCGTTGCTCCATCTTGGAGGTGGAGTGTTTCTTTAGCCAAAGCAACAGTGCATGTTCTCTTTTTAGTTTTTGTAATTTTAAAATTGGAGAACGTGTCGGACGTGTTTTTGCTGAGCAGCGTTAGTTTTTATTTACACTCTAAAAAACGGATAAAAATACAAAATATATAACAAATGTCATAAAAAAAGTTAAATTTAAGTTTATAAACTTAAATAAACACAAATAACAGAAAACTGCAACCACTTATACAAATAAACAAAAAAAATAAAAAATAAAAAACAATACAAACTAAATCATACAAATAAAATTACAAGAAACCTGTTCTCAAACAATAACAAAACACACAACCGCATAACTTGATTCTACCTAAAGTTCAAGAACTTTAGGTGTGAAGAATATAAATATAAACACAATAGTGAAATTAAATAAAAATCGCCAAACAAGTAAACAATCAACAACGTGGTGTTGGCTGAAGTGGTTAGCGCGTTGACTACTAAGTAAACAATGACGTGGGGCCTGGGTTCAAACCCTGGCCAGAGCAAGTCAATCAACATCATTAATTTCTGTAATGTACATTAGTGAGACATTGTATTAATTGTTGTCGGGGTATTTAAGTGATGAAGGCATAGCACTGGTCACTAAAAAACTGTTCCGACAGCGATTGATGATGTTCCAAGCTAATGTACACAACATCGCCCTCCTTCGTCGGTTAGCAGAAACATCGGCGAAGTAAAACAATTAATAAAATGCCTGCCAATATAGCTTAACAAAGTTAATGCGTCTACCTAACACCGGTGGGGCCTCAACACTGCTATAAAAATTAACATAACGCGCAAAGCAGAGTTCTAAAAGAGTTAAGCCTTCTACATTTTCAACATCTATCTTCTTTACTCTATCCCTCTCTCTGCGTTCCGGCACAATGCACTGCATACGTAGGGGTCATCCCCTGAGTGCTGGTCCTAATTAAAAAAAAAAAAAAAAAAAAAAAAAAAAGAATTAAAGTTAATAAATAATCTGAATAAATCTATACTTATTTAACATAATAGTGGATAAGAATCTAAGATCAAGGATTAAACATATTCGCCACAGCAGACTACACGAACACACAACTACAAACGCTGCTAGCTACAGTTGTAGCCGTATAGCTGCTACTTAATTATTTTGGAAACGACAGACACATAGAAAACAGCTGATCCTGAATTGTTGCAACGATTCATTTATGTATATTACAGTGGTGCATATTAAGCGCTTTTACTTTTTAAAGGTCGCTGGGGCGATTTAAAATCGGTTTCAACTTTTGTAGTGTACAGACGCGTTTTTATAATCGTCGCAACTGAATATTAACAATTTATTGAAAGCAAATTCACAAAAAAAAAATATACAAAAACAAAACATTTATTAAACAGTTATCTTACTGGTTTTATTTTATTTTGTGCTTGTGTGTAAATACATAAATATTTGCATGCACCAACTCATAAGTGAACACAAAAAAGAGAACTCTAAATGAGTTCACCTTCAACAACAACAATAAACCTACAAGCAGTAGGAATGTACAATATATAACTTTGGTTGCTAACGACGACAAAAAAATTAAGTAAACACAAACCTGAATTTAACAGAAAACACAAATACTCGTGCGCGATCATTATCTCTCAACATGTTAAATAGCGATCAAGAAGCAACAACAATTGCACCTATTAGCAAACTTGTCAGCTTAGCTGTACAATCAAACAAACAAACAATAAATACCCAGGTGACCAACGTGCACAAAATTGTAAATGCAGTGAGTGAAAATAGTGATAATAAAATCCAAAGTGGTATGGACAGATACATAACCGTGCTAAAAAGGGGAAGAGGTCCCAAATCAGCTGAAATAGCGTCAACGGCGAAAATGCCCAAAGATGGGAAAAATAATATTAAACATTCTGAAAATCGTTTTGCGATTTTGAATGAACAAGTCGATGAAGATACAAGTACAACAAGGTCCACTAAACCACCGCCGATATATTTAAGAGAACAGAACTCCAACTTTTTGGTAAAAAGCCTTATCTCATTAATTGGAGAAAATGAGTTCTATGTAACTCCAATTAAGCGTGGCAAAATCAACGAAACTAAAATTCAGGTAACACGAGAAAATAATTACAGGAAAATTGTCTCAGATTTTGAGACTAAAAACAAAAACTTTTATACATATCAACTGAAGAGTGCTAAAGGCCTAACAGTAGTTATAAAAGGAATAGATTCAAGCGTGGATCCGGAAGAGGTAATGTCTGGCCTTGAAGATAGTGGCTTCAAAGTGAAAAATGTTTCAAACATTAAAAACAGGGAAAAAATCCCCCAACCTATTTTTAGAGTCGAGCTACAGCCAGGCGACTTGAAAATTAAAAAAAAATGAATCGCACCCAATCTATAGCTTAAAATACTTGTTGCATCGAAGAGTTACCGTTGAGATGCCACATAAAAAAACTGGACCTATCCAATGCATGAACTGTCAAGAATTTGGCCATAGCAAAACTTATTGCAAGTTGTCTACCGTTTGCGTTGTATGTGGCGAGTTACACAGTACCGCTAACTGTGACAAAATAAAAGGTGATACCAAAGCAAAAAAATGTAGTAATTGCGGCGGAAACCACACTGCCAACTATAGGGGCTGCCCTCTTTATTCTCTTTTTAAAAATTCGTCGAACAGAAAAACAAATGCTACTCCCTCTCAGCCCAACACTCCTTTAAACTACCCACAGTTACCTCAACCGTCGTCTAGCCATAATCAATACTCAAATGTTTTAAAGTCTAACACGACTCTTACTCAACAAAAACCTAATAGTCAATTTTCATACGCTAATATTTTAAAGAGTAACCAGATTCCGGCGCAAAAAACTGTACCAGTAAATGCAGAATCAGGGCATAATTTTAGTCGTATTGAAGCCTCAATAGAGATCCTTATACAAACAGTAAATACATTCACTCTCAACATGTCCTGTATGATGCAGGAAATGTTGAAAATGCAGTCTACCTTGTTGCAGGCTGTATTGAACAAACCATGAACTTAAGAATCTGTTTTTGGAACGCAAACGGCATCTGCCAACATAAAAATGAAATTGAATATTTTCTTCTGGATAAACAAATCGATGTTATGCTTATCTCAGAAACTCACTTGACGTCCCGAAGCTATTTTCGAATTAGTGGATATAATTTCTACGACACCAAGGATCCTCAAGGTAGAGCTTGTGGTGGCTCTGGAATCCTAATAAAAACTCGAATAAAACACTACCTACTAAATGACCTTCGTGAAGAATATCTTCAAGCAACGAACATCTGCATTGAAAATTTTTATCAAAAGCTTGTGATATCATCTGTTTACTCTCCTCCCAGGTTTTCAATTTCAGAGAGTCAATATACCGCATTTTATACAACACTGGGGTCCCGTTTTCTAGCAGCTGGCGACTACAATGCTAAACACACTTTTTGGGGCTCACGTTTAATCAGTCCCAAGGGTCGTGTTTTGTTTGACACAATTCCAAAAATGGGTTTGAATGTAGTTTCAAGTGGTCAGCCAACATATTGGCCAACGGATCGTCAAAAAATTCCTGATGTTATCGACTTTGGAATTATGAAAGGCGTGCCCAGCGAAATGATTGAAGTAGAAGCATCTCTGGATTTGTCTTCAGATCACTCGCCTACTATTATCACTATTTACTCACACACAACTACAACACCAACATGTGATTTACCGCTGACACCTGCTCGTATTAACTGGCTGAAATACAAAAAATATTTGAGTGCTCATTGCACGGAAAATATGCCATTGAGAACACCTGCTGACATAGAAAATTCTATTAGGTTGTTTGAAGCACATGCTAAACAAGCTGCTCTTAATGCTTCTTCAATTCAACCAAATCAACAAGCGAGATTTAACAATATTTTTTGTGCGGATATAGAAAGGCTATTGACTGAAAAACGGAAAGCTCGACGAGAATGGCAACGTTACAGATCGCCTCAGCTAAAATTAAGGCTTAAGGAGTGTACCAAACAGCTAAGAAAGGTTTTACAATCACAAAAAACAGCTTCGTTGCAAAAAATTTCTGCAAGAACTCGATGCAACACCATCAACAGATTATTCGCTGTGGCGTGCAGCCAGAGGACTTAAAAGGCCAGTGATTTGCAAACCACCATTACGAGCCTCTAATGGTGACTGGGCAAGAACTGATGCTGAAAAAGGTGATCTATTTGTTAAGCACCTAGAAAAAGTATTTACCCCGAATATTTCTGCTGATATTGTTGAACTGCCACCAGTCGTCTCTTTACCAGAAATACCGATGAGATTTAACATGACGGAGATTGAAAATACTATTACTAGTCTTAACACCAGAAAAGCCCCAGGTGTCGACAAAATAAGCAACAAAATGCTTCAACAACTGCCTTATATTGCAAAAAGAGTTATACTCTTCATTTTTAATAGTATTCTACGGCTGCAATACTATCCTGCAGAATGGAAGGTTTCGATGATTATTATGATACCAAAGCCCGGCAAGGATCATACGAAGGTTGAATCCTATCGGCCTATTAGTTTATTGCCCAACATTTCAAAACTATTTGAAAAGCTGTATATGAGCAAGCTGATGCCTATAGTGACTAGAAGTGGATGCATTCCATATCATCAATTCGGTTTTCGCAGACAACATAGCACTATTGAACAAACTCACAGACTTGTGAACGTAGTTAAAGACACCTTTGAAAAAAAGAAATTTTGCTCTGCGCTCTTTATAGATGTTTCTCAAGTTTTCGATAAGTTATGGCACGAAGGTCTTATCCACAAATTAACACGCAATCTCCCCGCAAACATCGTCAAGCTTTTAAAAAGCTATCTAAAGGAAAGAAAATTTGTAGTTAGGGAAGGCAATTTTTTTTTAGCCCTCCGCAGTCGATCGAAGCCGGAGTTCCCCAAGGCAGCATCTTCGGTCCCTTACTTTATTTAATTTATGCCTCTGACTTACCGTTAAGCAATAACATTCATACATCAACATTTGCTGATGATACAGCTTTTTTAAGCGTCCATGAAAATCCAGTAGAAGCTTCCACCAACTTACAAGGGTATATATCCAAATTGGAAAAATGGCTTAAACAATGGCGTATAAAAGTTAACGAGCAGAAATGTGTACACGTCACTTTTACGTTGCGAAGGGAAACATGCCCGCCTATACAAATCAACACCGAGACTATTCCGCAACATACTGTAGTCAAATATCTAGGCGTTCACCTTGATCGCCGTTTAACATGGAAATCGCATATAGACGCAAAGTTTATGCAAATGAAATTCAAAACTGCTTAAATTAATTGGCTTATGGGAAGAAATTCTATACTGAGCCTAGACTGTAAACTTCTACTATACAACGCGATTCTGAAACCTATGGAATCCAGTTATGGGGCACTGCCTCAGCATCGAATGTCGAAAGAATTCAAAGGCGACAGAATAAAATCCTACGTACAATAACAGCAGCCCCCTGGTATGTCAGAAACCATCGAATTCATAAAGACCTAGACGTTCCGTTGGTGAAGACAGTATTTTCAAAACATGCGAAAAAATATATAAAAAAACTTGAGTTGCACCCAAACCCACTTGCGCGCAATATTCTAGAGTATAGAGGCCACACCCGGCTTAGGAGGAGGGACACTCTTTCTATCAGCCGTACACGAGAGATGTAAAAACAACAAAAATTAACCGTTGAAATTAAAAATTTTGTTTAGCATTGGCTAAACTTACATTTAATATTTTTTAGATTTAAGATTTGAAAAACTTATTGATAATTTAATATAAATAATTAAAGATTCAATAAATAATAAAATTATCAAAAAAAAAAATCTAAACTTAGCTTAAAGCAGGTTTCTACTATTACAGAATAAATGAAGCGCTGACAAGCCTGCTGATATCGCTGCTGATTTTTGTATGGCGAGTTCCCGGTTTGGAGTACTACATTTTTGCTCACAAAAGCACTTTTTTGCATCTAATAAAACATGCAAACACAGCAGTTATCCGAAGCGCTGTTTAAATAATGAATAATATAATATGAGAAAAATCTTCTAATGCATATATGTTCCTAGATTAATGTACTTTGTGTATCTATTTGGCATGTTGTAATAAGTAAACAGATGGCAGCACAAAGGAAGCTGATTAATTATAAGAGTATGATATGATATTGGGCACTATGAATAAAAAAAGTATTTCCTATTTACTTAAAAATTTGTTTTAAACCCCAAAATTCTTACTTTTATAGTCAATAATATCCAGAATTTTGGGTTTTTAAAACAAATCTTTAAGAAAAAAGCAAATACTTTTTTATTCATACTACCCATTGGATGTGTGTTTATTTGCTAACTTTATCGCTTTAAAACTTGCATTGTTGTGGCTCTATGAAATCGGCTTCTTAGGAAGCTCATACTTTAAAGCGAATTATAATGCGCTGTATTTCTTTAGTGCTTCAAAAAACATAAAAATTTTTAACTGGGTAGCTACAAGAAAAGCTAACTTTTAAATTGATTTTTCTAGACTAAATATAAAGCTAACTACAATGCAATGCAGAACGTAACCAAAATCAATTAGTAGGTTGAGTATATATATATATATATATACTCTCATTTATAATTGAATATGGTGAACGATAACAAATTTACTCATTTAGGAACTCTTAAAATTATTTCAAGTATTTCATAACTTCTTGCTGTCAATATTTAAGTGGTATGCGCGTAGACTGCTAATCCAATGACCTGTGGTTCAAGTCCCAGCACAGCAACGGTGAAAAAAAATTTGAAGAAAAATTTATTTCTATAAAACTACTGAATATAGAATTGAGAAAATAAAAATTAAATATATTTTTTTATGTATACTAGCTAACTACATTTTGACTTATTTCAACTAACTTAAAGTTAGCTATAAGTAATGCAAAGTCAAACTGACTCTTTGCACTACTTGTAGCTAACTTTAAAGTTAGTTTTAAAAAGTCAAAATGTAGTTAGTTAGTATACATAAAAAAAATATATATTTAATTTTTATTTTATTTTCTCAATTCTATATTCAGTAGTTTTATAGAAATATTACAATAATAAATTTTGCTGGGACTTGAACCACTTATCATTGGATTAACATTAACATTGTTGTGTTTAAATGCACTTTGATTAATGTAAATTTTGTATTGCTTAGTACTTGGCTTTAAGTTAGTCTATACAAGCTAACTTAAAAGTTGGTTTTTCTTGTAGCTATCTACTCATTTGACGGAATATGTATATAATCAAATATCAGAACCGATATTTTATTTTTGCTAAAATAAATTAAAAGGCTATTGTATGATACAGGTGTGTTTAAATGTAAAAATCGCTTAACTGAAAATAAAATTTTATTATTTTTGATCAATCTCAATGCACTTGCTTGCATTCGCTTCAAAGAAAACCTGCAGATTGAAATATATTTTGGTTAGAAATAATCTAACTTATGTGTATAAAACAATCACCCCATAAAAGGAAATACTATTATGTTGGGTGACAAAATACTTTTTAGCGACGGCTCATTTCAATTAAATATTATTAACTATTGATTATTATCAAGCAAAAAAGAAAAACAATTCACATATGAATGATTACTTTCTAATGCTAAATTTTCGCTTTACAGAGAAATTTGGAAGTGAGTTCGTTTAAAGAAACGTGTTTCATTTATCCGAACTTCTTTTCTCGCGTAAGGAAACAAAGTTCTTGTAATTTTACATATCCGCTTAACCGAATTCGACTAATAAATAAAATCATTCTAACAAAGCAAACTCAAATTTATGGTGTTTTCTTTTCTACAAAAAAAATTGTACTTCTCCATGCAGAAAATGTACTTTGGTGTTCGTTTCTTAAAAATGTTTTGCTCTCTAAAAGGGCAGTGTGTTTGATTCTAAAAGAATCGCTCTCACTAATGGTGGAAGACATTGCACTTTATGCCCCGTAAAAATCGACAGTTTTCATAAGTTGTGTTTTGTTCTAGTGAAATAACAAGCTGCATTATTACAGGGTTGGCCAGATATTTTATACATATACCAGATAATTTTCTTATTGGCAACGCTGGCCATAAGTACGATTATTAGAAAACAAACAAAAGACATAATGGTGTCTATTCCAGAAAACGCGTCGAAGAAGTGAAAATTTAAATGGAAAACAAAAAAAATTTAATACGTTTAAAAAATTTGTTTTTGTTTATCAAATAAATTTTACCGCTATTCATAGAGTGAGAAACGCGTTAAATTTCTCACATATATTTAATTTTAAAAATGTATGAAAAACAAAAACAATTCTTGAGTTTTTGTTTCCACGTAAATTTTCACTTCTTCGACGTGTTTTCTGGAATAGACACAAATAAGTTTAACAATGCACCTGGCAATTTTTGCCACACAACAATCTGAAAACCGTGTGAACAGGACATTTTTGTGGCAGATAAATTTTTTGTCTGACAATGAAATTGTGAGGTTTTCCTGCAATCGTTTGAATTGACAATTTACCTTTTGGTAACAAATTAATAAGAGTTTTATATATGTTGAATTATGTCATTAACTGAACTTGAGCCTCATAATATTACTTTTCATATATACATCAATATAAGTTCGAATAATATTTACGTTTATTCGTAATAATAATATAAAATATTAATTCCGCTTGGGCATGAGTTATACATACCCTAATAACAAGGGTCACAGTAATATGTGAATTTCCCT
This sequence comes from Lypha dubia, assembly GCA_947311025.1. Taxonomy (NCBI): domain Eukaryota; kingdom Metazoa; phylum Arthropoda; class Insecta; order Diptera; family Tachinidae; genus Lypha; species Lypha dubia. Next base: position 85,832,637 of record OX371261.1, read on the forward strand.
AATATAGAGTAAAAACAACAAAAACGCTAAATTACAAAGTAGAATACTTTGATGATAACGGACTATGAGTTTGTGTTGATTATTAGTAATTTCCAACCAGTGATTGGTAAAATGAATTTAATTAATTCTCGTATTCTATTTCTGTTGAAAACTTACTTAAATAGTTGTTATTCTTCCGCATTAGTATCCACTTTACGAAAATTGTAGAGATGGACAATTGAATGCTGATGAGAGGTGTAGCGGCCTTGAAATCGGTACTGATACGTTCTGTTAAAAACTGATTGGATATAAATAATAATATTTTCAACATAAATAAAACTCTTAGTAATATTGAATTTTCATTAATTCAATAAAACTGAACGTGAGCCTGATAATAGTACTTTTCAGATGTATATAAAAAGTATTATAGAAAAAAAATCAAATAAAAATACTATAAGGCAAGAAATGTATTTTACTTTTGGCAACAGGCAAATTTTTTGAGTGTATTATTATTCACCGTCATTCGTTTTTTGCTGCTTTCCACACCAACACATATGAAAGAGTATGTGTGTGCCCACCACTGGTTTACAGTGTAACCTAAACAAGAGCGGCAAGCGTTTTTTAGGTGTCAAATTTTCTCATGCCCACACAATTTGTATGAAGCAAACCGAAATACCGCCGACTTTGACAACGCGTTTAATATTGAAGTTGGCTGCAGAATATAAAAACAATGTTTAAAAAATTTGTTGTATTAATACTTTTTCTTGTCAGGGACGATGAATACTTTGCTCAGTACAATTTTCATATCAAAAGTACTATCTGTGAATTTACATATGCACATGCATAAATCTTTTTAAAAGCCCTGGTTCTATGGAATCCAGTTATGGGGCACTGCCTCAGCATCAAATGTCGAAAAAATTCAAAGGCGACAGAATAAAATTCTACGTACAATTACAGCAGCCCTCTGGTATATCAGAAATCATCGAATTCATAAAGATCTAGATGTTCCGTTGGTGAAGACAGTATTTTCAAAAAACGCTAAAAAATATATAAAAAAACTTGAGGTGCACCCAAATGTACTTGCGCGCAATATTTTAAATTATAGAGGCCACACCCGGCTGAAAAGGAGGAATACTCTTTTTCTCAGCCGTACACGAGAGATGTAAAACAACAAAAATTAACCGTTGAAATTAAAAATTGGCATTGGCTAAACTTATATTTAATATTTTTTAGATTTAAGATTTGAAAAACTTATTGATAATTTAATCTATAAATGAAGATTCAATAAATAATAAAATTTATCATATGGTACGATTAGAGTTCAACGGAAACTCATTATTATGACAAATGAAGTACAAATTTTGCTCTATGTCATGCCAAGAAAATAACATTGAGCGAAATTTTGTGAAATTACTTGTGCGCGTATTATTTTAATATATGTATTATAGCACAAATTGCTAAATAAAATCAAAATACTTTAGACTAAAATTAAACAAATAATATTTTGTTTGTCCAAATTAATAACCACGCTTTCAATATAATAACTTTTTTGTTAACGTCTTTATTATGCAAGTCAATGCCAGTACACAGTTCTTACGGAATTTTAGGTTGTCATAAGAAGTATGTATAAAAAAACGAACGGAAATTCAGGTTGGTAAATTCCTTATGTCCTTTATGTTATGCTTGTGTAAAAAATGGAAAATTTTTCCGTGAACAGAAATAAAAATTAATGTTCAGATAATTGTTTTGTGAAGGAATTTTTTACATTTGTGTTTCTGAGTATTGGTAATTATTGTTTAAGGTTAACACTAAAATTTCTATGAAATAATTAAAAAATTAAGCAAACATATTACGTTTCTAGACAAATCTACATAATAATTTTTCGTGTAGAATTAAATGCAAAATTTTAATACTGAAATTCCGTAAGAACTGTGTACTAGGCTTTAATAAGAAAAATTACATTGACTTCAATTTGTTAAAAGGTGTTGTCAAGAACACTAAAGAAATAAAATAGCTAAAAAAGGAAAACGTTACGTTAAGGGAAGAAGTTAAAAATTTAAAATCTACTGTTAAATTTTTGAACGATGCTAGAGCTGATATTTGTGTAGATGAAGTTGAGGAAGCCTATTTTATAAACCAGCGTAAACAAAAAAAAGATGAAAACAAAAAATCTGTTGTTGTTAAATTTTTCAACAAAAAAAGCAAACGTTTGTTTATGCAGGAGAAGTCCAAGCTTAAAGATGTGGAAAAGTTTAAAAAGGTTTATATAAATGATTTCCTGTGTAAAGAGTCACTGGAACTTTTAAATTATACTAAGTCTTTGAAAGCAGTTGGTTTTAACTTTGTTTATGCTAGAAATGGCAACGTTTTTGTTAAAAAAGAGGCGCAATCCAAACAATTTGTTTTAAAAACGAAAGAAGATGTTGATAATTTGCTTAGTAAATCAGCAGGAGGTAGAGCTAAACGCAATATTCTGGCTAATGTGGCTATTTCTGATGATGATGATGATGATGAAAAAGAAGATGAAGAAGAAGATAATACACAGTTTGAATATCCAAAATAGTATTTATACAAATTGTTTTTTTTTATTTTGTTAAAAAATATTTTTATTAAATTTTTTTATGAACACTAAATATTTTTTTAATTTAAATTCTTTTAATGAGTCAAATAATGAACCATATTTAAAAACGTTTAATATTTTGTCTGTTAATGTAAGAAGCATTTCATCAATTGATAAGTTTAACAAGTTTAAAGCTGAAATATGTAGATTGTCGGTAATACCTGATATTATAGCGGTTCACGAAAGCAAATAAAATACAGATTACGTGTGTTACAAAGTAATGATTTTGTGGATTTAATATGTATAACTTTGCCAGATGTCAAAATTGATAACAAACCTTTGACTATTACGTCGCTATACCGCAAAAATGTAAACTACCATCGTTTTTAGAAATGCTAGAAACATTATTAATAGAAGTTAAAAACTCCACATGCATTTTTGTTGCTGATTTTAATATTAATTTGATGTTTATGAGTCTTGAAAGTCGTGCTTTGATAGATGTTTTTTCTGAAGCTGATTTTGCTTCATGGGATAATCTTATAACTAGGACCGAAAGTAAAACTTGCATTGATTGTGTTTTTAGTAATATATCAAATTGCATAATGGTAAATTCAATTGAAAGGTCAATATCGGATCACAATATAATTTTTTGTAAGCTTAGAATGAACTTTGGCCATAGCGAAACTACGATTGAGAAAAAATATTGTATTGACTACAGAAAGTTCGGATCGTTTTTGGATGATAACTTAGTCATTTCAAATTTGAGCAGTTCTAATGTCCAATGTGAGGATCTTGTTAATACACTTTCTTTAGCTGCATCACAAAGTACTGTTATTACTACAAAACCAATAAATATTAGACACAAAATGAGCCCGTGGATGTCGGAGGAATTAATTTCTTTAATATCTTATAAAAATAATTTGTTAAAAGCTAGGAGGAAAAATAAACATAACGGGATTATTGCAGATAACCTAAAAAGAATTAATAAGGTCATTAAGTATTGTAGCAAAAATTTGATGAATGACTACTAACTACTCTTATAACATTGAGAAATGTAGAGGAGATTTTAGAAAAACATGGAAATTCATATATAAGCAAATTGGAAAGAAAGAAGAGACCTCTAAGGAGTTATTAAATGATGATGGTAATACTATAGCTATGAATGATGAAAAGGCTTCTAATTTTAATAGATTCTTTTATGATTCGGTTAGAAGCTTGCGAGCAAGTATACATCAAGATGCAAGTGATGATATCAATTTGTTTCGAACATTGGTTCCAACTACATATATCATGTTTTGATTTGGAAGTTACAGAGGATCGAGTAGTAGGTAATATTTTAAATAATTTAAAAACGAATAAGAGCCCTGGTCGTGATAACATAACACCAAAGATGTTGTTGGTACGTAAATTAGCTGTGACAGAAGCAATTACAACAATATTTAATAATATGATTCAGGAAGCTAAATATCCAAATGTGCTTAAAATACACAAAATTATTCCCAAAGCTGTAAGTGCTAATAGAGTTGAGAACTATCGCCCGATATCCGTTCTTTCAATCTTAGATAAAGTTTCTGAAAAAATAATTTTTGAGCCACTATCCAATTACCTTGATGACAACAATATATTGTTTGAACGACAATATGGCTTCAGAAAAGGTACTGGAACTGAGAAAGCTGTAATTAATGTAGTGGATTGTATTTGCAATGGACTTGATGTAGGATATAAAGAAAAGGCTGGAGTATTCTTCGATTTATCAAAAGCTTTTGATTTGGTAGATCATAATATATTACTACAAAAGCTTTATTTAATAGCTTTTTCCAGTAATACTTTAGCGTTTTTTAAAGATTACTTAAGCAATAGAAACCAATATGTTCAGATTGGTGAATCTATCTAGTAGTAACAAGCTAGAAGTATGTTGTGGAGTACCACAGGGCAGTGTTCTTGGCCCCCTTTTGTTTAAGCTTTACATAAATGATATGAAAAACATAAACTTTAACGGAAAGTTATTTATGTTTGCAGATGATGTTTGCCTTTTATACAACTATAAGGATAAAAAAGTATTGAGGACACATATTGAATTTGATGCTGCGATATTTGCAGAATTTTTGCGGTTTAATAAATTAATATTAAATAGCAAGAAAACGAAATTTATACGATTTAGACCATATATTTTAAAGAATGATCAAGTTATGAGTGTGCATATTGATGGAGAAGTGATACAGGAATCTGAAAATGTTAAATACCTTGGAATTAATATAAATCACAATATTTTGTGGGAGAATCATATTCCTAAGTTGAAATCAAGAATATCGTCGGGAATTGGTGTACTCTACAAGTTTAGAAATAAACTGGATACTAAAACTAAAATGTTGTTGTATCATTCGTTAATTCACTTACACCTTACATACCTACCTGTCATTTATGGTAGCAAATCGAGCACAATAATAAAATCATTGCAATCTGCCCAAAATAAGGCACTGAAAATTTTATTTAAGCAACCATTGAGGCTTAGCACAGTTGAATTGTACAAAGATTTTGCAAAAACCGTTCTTCCTGTAAGAGGGCTTTATAAACAGCAGCTGTTGTTGTACGTTTTCAAATGTTTAAGAAGTGTTGGGTCTCATACAATCAGTTTTAATCAAAACATATCATACACTGAAAGAATCACAAGACAAGCTTTGAATCTTAGAGTACGGCGCAAAAAACCGTAAATGTAAATGAAGATTCGGGGTATAATTTTAGTCGTATTGAAGCCTCAATTGAGAGCTTAATACAAACTGTAAACACATTTACTCTCAACATGTCCTGTATGATGCAGGAAATGTTGAAAATGCAGTCTACCTTGTTGCGGGCTGTACTAAGCAAACCATGAACTTAAAAATCTGTTTTTGGAACGCAAACGGCATCTTCAGGATAAACAAATCGATGTTATGCTTATCTCAGAAACTCATTTGACATCTCGAAGCTGTTTCAGAATTAGTGGATATAATTTTTACGACACCAAGGATCCCCGTGGCAGAGCTTGTGGTGGTTCGGGAATCCTAATAAAAACGCGAATAAAACACCACCTGTTGAATGATTTTTGTGAAGATTATCTTCAAGCATCGAAACTTACTATCAAAAACTTGTAATATCATCTGTCTATTCGCCCCCCAGATTCTCAATTACCGAGAGTCAATATACGGCTTTTTATAAATCACTGGGCCTCCGTTTTCTAGCAGCTGGCGACTACAATGCTAAACACACATTTTGGGGTTCACGTTTAATTACACCTAAGGGACGAATTTTATTCGACACAATATCTAAAATGGGTTTGAATGTAGTTTCAAGTGGACAGCCAACATATTGGCCAACAGATCGACAAAAAATTCCTGATGTTATCGACTTTGGAATTGTGAAAGGCGTGCCCAGCGAGATGGTTGAAGTTGAAGCATCTTTGGACTTATCTTCAGACCACTCGCCTACTATTGTCACTATTTACTCACACACAACATGTGATTTAGCGACGACATCTGCACGCATTAACTGGCTGAAATACAGAAAATATCTGAGTGCTCATTGCTCGGAAAAAATGCCGCTGAGAACACCTTCAGACATAGACGATTCTCTCAGGTTGTTTGAAGCGCATGTTAAACAAGCTGCTTTTAATGCTACTTCAAATGAAATAAACCAACCAGTGAGATTTAACAATATTTTTTCTGTAGATATAGAAAGGCTATTGACTGAAAAACGGAGTGCTCGACGAGATTGGCAGCGCTACAGATCGCCCTACCTAAAATTAAGGCTTAAGGAGTGTACCAAGCAGCTTAGGAAAGTTTTGCAAACTCAAAAAACAGCTTCCCTTCAAAAATTCCTTCAAGAGCTAGATGCAACACCACAAACAGATTATTCACTGTGGCGTGCAGCCAGAGGACTAAAAAGGCCGGTGATATGCAAACCCCCATTACGAGCCCCAAATGGTGACTGGGCAAAAACTGATGATGAAAAAGGTGCACTTTTTGTTAAACACTTAGAAAAAGTTTTCACTCCGAATATTTCTGCTGATATTGTTGAACTGCCACCAGTCGTCACTTTACCAGAAATACCGATGAGATTTAACATGACGGAGATTGAAAATACTATTACTAATCTTAACACCAGAAAAGCCCCAGGTGTCGACAAAATAAGCAACAAAATGCTTCAAGAATTGCCTTACACTGCAAAAAGAATAATACTATTCATTTTTAACAGTATTCTACGCCTAGAACACTATCCTAAAGAATGGAAGGTTTCGCTAATTACTATGATACCAAAGCCCGGCAAGGATCATACAAAGGTTGAATCCTATCGGCCTATTAGTTTACTGTCTAACATTTCAAAACTTTTGAAAAGCTGTGTATGAGCAAGCTGATGCCTATAGTGACTAGTAATGGATGTATTCCAGATCATCAATTCGGTTTTCGCAGTCAACATAGCACAATTGAACAAACTCACAGACTAGTGAATGTCGTTAGAGACACTTTTGAAAAAAAGAAATACTGCTCTGCGCTCTTTATTGACGTCTCACAAGCTTTCGATAAAGTATGGCACGAAGGTCTTTTCAATAAATTAACACAAAATCTACCAGCAAACATCGTAAAGCTTTTAAAAAGCTATTTGATGGAACGTAAATTTGTAGTTAGGGAAGGCAATTTTTTAAGCCCTCCGCAGTCGATTGAAGCCGGAGTCCCTCAAGGCAGTATCTTCGGACCCTTACTTTATTTAATATATGCCTCTGACTTACCGTTAAGCAGTAACATTCATACATCAACATTTGCGGATGATACAGCCTTTCTAAGCGTTCACGAAAATCCTGTAGAAGCTTCCCGCAACTTACAAGAATATATATCCAAACTGGAAAAATGGCTCAAACAATGGCGTATAAAAGTTAACGAGCAGAAATGTGTACACGTCACTTTTACGTTGCGCAGGCAAACATGCCCGCCTATAAAAATTAACACCGAGACTATACCACAACACACTGTAGTCAAATATCTAGGCGTTCATCTTGATCGTCGTTTAACATGGAAATCGCATATAGACGCAAAGTTGACTCAAATGAAATTAAAAGCAGCTCAAATGAATTGGCTTATTGGAAGAAATTCTATACTAAGCCTAGACTGTAAACTACTATTATACAACGCGATCCTGAAACCAATATGGTTCTATGGAATCCAGTTATGGGGCACTGCCTCAGCATCAAATGTCGAAAAAATTCAAAGGCGACAAAATAAAATTCTACGTACAATTACAGCAGCCCCCTGGTATGTCAGAAACCATCGAATTCATAAAGACCTAGATGTTCCGTTGGTGAAGACAGTATTTTCAAAACACGCGAAAAAATATATAAAAAAACTTGAGTTGCACCCAAATCCACTTGCGCGCAATATTCTTCATTATAGAGGCCACACCCGGCTGAAAAGAAGGGATACTCTTTTTCTCAGCCGTTCACGAGAAATGTAAAACAACAAAAATTAACCGTTGAAATTAAAAATTTTGTTTAGCATTGGCTAAACTTATATTTAATATTTTTTTAGATTTAAGATTTGAAAAACTTATTGATAATTCAATTTAAATAATTAAAGATTCAATAAATAATAAAATTATCACAAAAAAAAAAAAAAAAAAAGCTTTGAATCTTAATGTTGTACAGTGTCGTCTTGAGTTAACCAAACAACGTATAAGATTTGCTGGACCTAACGAATATAACAGTTTACCGGATGGTTTAAAAAATATTGAAATTTTATCCACCTTTAAAGAAAAATTAAAACAATACCTACTTCAAAATGTTGAGATGCTTCTTACAAATTAGCTTAAATTTTAATATGATATGTATATTAGTATAATGAAATCTTTATATATTGTTAATGTTGAATAAAATAACTTTTTTTTTTGTTTAGAATGTTGCCAACTTGGTAGCCTCTAAAATGCCATATTTAGCGCTGAGGCGAAAACTTGTAAATTTTGTAAATAAAATATTGAAAAAATATAAAAAAAAGACAAAACATAAAGCACAGCACGTTATGCACTTTATAGAACTTTGGGCCTTTTGGCCACAAAAGATGCACCAAAAACTAACTATAAAATGCACCGACCAACGCTGGTTAGCGAGTTCCATTTTGTACTCGTTTTCTGGAAAATACGTTTTTTGAAGTTATGATGTCGCTGCACAGGATATCAAATTTATATCTAAGTACCCATGTACAAGATCCAGTCCACGGATGCGTTTCGGGGAAACACTTTCAGAAGACATGACTCTGCTTTCCTAAGCAACCGAATATATTTTTTCAGTGAAAACACACATCCATACATATAAAAACACCGACATTTACAAATTTAATGTAGGTATCAACAATATTTTACATGGTGCCAGCTTATAAGAATTCATATCAAAAACATTTTACAGGATATTTGTTTGTACAAAATTCTATTGCCCAAAAATTATTATAACATACATATGTATGTATGTATAAATGTACTTATATACGGACATACTGTATAATATAAAATTTGGTAGATACGAATAAGCATCACAACCCATATCAACCAACCCTTTTACTTTTATCATCATCGTCACTGTCATCATCAACTTCAAATTTTAGTCTTCTTTTCAGCATTTTTTTCCTGTGTAGTTCACACAAGAGCTGTAGTGGAAGATTGGAACGGTAAAACAATACCACAAGTGACATTCCATTGGAGTAGATTTAGCATACACAAAATAAAAAAGAAGAATTTGTTTATATAAAATTCCAAAGATTTTTTATGATAATTTTACATCTTTCACTTATGGACTCGTTTGAGTGTGTTTCCACATATAACAGATACATACCAGTAAACATTTTTCAACAAGTCTAATGTATGATAATGCTATTTACTTCAGCAAAAGCCAACCTACTTATGTAGATATAGATACGTATTAAAACCGAGGCACATAGAATCCGTCATACGTTATACGTCGCCTTTTCCAACTGACATCAACGCAGACGACGTACTGTGGCGCCTTTTCCCAAAACCCTTGGCAAAAATACAAAATTTGATGACAAAATTTTGTAAAAAGAATGAATACATAGTATAGAGAGCTTCTTACTGATCCCGATTCAAAGAGGTTTTTCTAAATTGGATAAAAATTATAGTTGGTGGAGCTGCTTAAAGTCAAAAATTTTTTAGAAAGAAAAAAGAGGTGATTTTGAAAAAAAAATACACCTTAGAATTTTTGGTATTGTTTTAAAAAAGCTACGTTTATTTTTTATTAAAAAAATGGTCACCAGATGCCCTACTTTTTCGGCAGTGGCCGATTTTCAGACACCCTATATTTAGGTAATTTTTGCAAATAAAATAGAGCATATTTAAAAATGGCCAAAATGGTCCCGCCTATATTTTCTGAGCATATTTGCTACACAATACTTTAAATAATTTAACTAATTTTATCCACAAAAAATGACAGGATTTGTTGAAATATGAAGAAAGCTATTACAATTTCATAGCGCAAGCGAGAACAATTTTTTTGCCATTTTTAAAGTATGTTACAAATATGTATTGAAAATGTGAAAAGAAAAAATTATATATATTTCTCTATACATTTATGTGTGCATAGAAATTGAATTTTCTATTTTATTATTTATTAATTTCTTTGTTATGGTGTATATTTGTACATTTTAGTGTGTAAATAACTGCCACTTGCCTCAAAAATGCCTCATTGGCGCTGAGGTCTAAATTGAAATGAATGTAAATATTATGTACAATTATTTTTTAATAAAAAAATTAAATAATTAAAAAAGGCTCTCGAAAATTATTTTCACTGCAAAAATTACTTGTTACATATTTTTATTGGTTCTTATTAATACATGATTTACACACTCGTTAATACGCGATTTGCTCTCTCAATTGGGTTTTTACTTATTTAAATTTAAAAACACTCATTATAAAAATAGATAGGTAGGTAGATTTCTGTTTCAAAAATCAGCAGCCGTATTCATAAAAATTTATTTCAGATTTATTGGCGGCTTATCAGCCAAAATTGTTAAAGTTGTATTCATAAACGAAAAAATTTTATTAAACCTACATATGAAAAGTAATATTATCAGGCTCAAGTTCAGTTTTATTGAATTAATGAAAATTCAAAATTACTAAGAGTTTTTTGTGTTGGAAAATATTATTATTTATATCCAATCAGTTTTTAGCAGAACGTATCAGTACTGATTTCAAGGCCGCTACACCTCTCATCAGCGTTCAATTGTCCATCTTTACAATTTTCGTAAAGTGGATACTAATTGAGAAGAATATCAACTATTTAACCAGTTTTCAACAGAAATAGAATATGAGAATTAATTTTTAATTAAATTTTTATTCTACAATGAAACAGTGCTGGTTAGTACGAAATTCCCTCATTACTGTTTGGAACTAATAATCAACACAAACTCATAGTCCGTTATCATCAAAGTATTCTACTTTGTATTTTAACGTTTTTGTTGTTTTTACTCTATATTAGGGAAATTCACATATTACTGTGACCCCTGTTATTAGGGTATTTATAGCTCGTCCCCAAGCGGAATTAATATTTTTATATTATTATTATTACGAATAAACGTAATTATTATTTGAACTTATATTGATTTACATATGAAAAGTAATATTATCAGGCTCAAGTTCAGTTTACGTTTATTCGTAATAATAATAATATAAAAATATTAATTCCGCTTGGGGACGAGCTATAAATACCCTAATAACAGGGGTCACAGTAATATGTGAATTTCCCTAATATAGAGTAAAAACAACAAAAACGTTAAAATACAAAGTAGAATACTTTGATGATAACGGACTATGAGTTTGTGTTGATTATTAGTTCCAAACAGTAATGAGGGAATTTCGTACTAACCAGCACTGTTTCATTGTAGAATAAAAATTTAATTAAAAATTAATTCTCATATTCTATTTCTGTTGAAAACTGGTTAAATAGTTGATATTCTTCTCAATTAGTATCCACTTTACGAAAATTGTAAAGATGGACAATTGAACGCTGATGAGAGGTGTAGCAGCCTTGGAATCAGTACTGATACGTTCTGCTAAAAACTGATTGTATATAAATAATAATATTTTCCAACACAAAAAACTCTTAGTAATTTTGAATTTTCATTAATTCAATAAAACTGAACTTGAGCCTGATAATATTACTTTTCATATGTAAATCAATATAAGTTCAAATAATAATTACGTTTATTCGTAATAATAATAATATAAAAATATTTTATTAAACCTTTAGTAAACCATCAGTAAAGTAAAAAAATTTATTGTTGGATTTGCCCTTCTTTAAACCAAAAATAAAGTGACATTTTGCATTATATTCAAGTAAATATAAAATATGGTGACATACATACATATATGTATGTATATTAGTGCTGGCAAAGTATTGAGTAGTGGGTACCGTGTATCGAGTATTTGCCCTTTTTTTTGGATACTCAATACTCAAAAGTAGTTACTCGATACTTTCAGAGTTGTATTTTTAAGCAGTTGAGTGGCTAAAATAGTGTATAAAAATACATCACTGTATAAAATTAAACCAACCGCCGAAATACGAGTAAAGCTGTCAATAAAATAGAACAACCACATGTGATAAATTACATTTTAAATGTACTTAAAAATGTATATTAGTTAAATATGTATATATACATACATGTAAATATTATATTTTAATTTTTACATACATACACAATGTATTACACATGCAGGCACATATGTATGTTCATGCATTTGTAAATATTTTCAATTCTTTAAACAAATCAAAACAATAATTTTCCAATGAACCCTTATATGCGTAACAAAATTTTTTTTTGATAACAATTAAATTATTTCTTAGGTTGTTAACGTTGAATTAAAAGTTAGCTTTACATATATTTTTGATTTAATAATACAGACATACAAAACCAATAATAGTTGTAGATTTTTTATTTTTGAAGAAACTACTTCAATATGCAGATATAAACTATGCGTTACAAATTCAAAAAATCCGTTAAAAGTATCGAGTAGTATTGAGTACCCAAATGAAAAGTATCGAATATTATTGAGTAATGAAAAGTAGTAGAATTTGCCAGCACTAATGTATATAAGTGTGTAGATATGTAGCATGTATTAATAATATTTACCATGTTTTCCATTTCATTTTCTGAAAGTTCTTGTTTGTTATTAGTTGCATCCATTTTAATTACACAAATTATAAATACATATGTACGTTTACTTGAAGCACAAATCAAAGAAATAAAATAAAATTCTGACGAATTATAGCAGTGATGTAAATTAAATGTAAACATCCTCATTATTCGGTTACCTTTGCTACCGTATATCACAAAAATTGATAAATGGTAACAGTTTCTTTATTGATTTTCATTTAAAATTGTTCGCGAACTCATTTTTTATGTTTCTTATTTTGCAAACATATATTTTTTATTAAATTTTTTAAATAATTTATAGAAAAACTGATATCTACTTGATTATCGGGTTTAGCAAACAGTGGTTTAAAGCATCACTAACAACTAAATGACAACGACATAAAAAGAGAGTTGCCATACATACATATACATAAAGTCGCTAAAATCGTTCAACAGCTATAAAACTGATATTGTTCCTTTATGAATACAAATTTTTATTAGTCATTAATAAGACGAAAAGTCTACAATAGCTATTGTACTCTGTAAACCTACAATAATATTTTTTTATGAATACGGCCGCAGGTATTTTGAACGTTTTTTTTTCTGGGTATAAATTAAACTACAATTGCGTAATGCAGTCAGTTAACTTTCTACTTCGTAAAAGTAGTGATCAGTACCAGAAGTTACACAATATTACTTTAAAGTGCGATAACGTCATTTCAAAATTCGGAATTGTTCGAGTTATTCAGAAATTCACCTAATGAAAATGTATTTAAATTGGCTATTGTGGAAAAATTACACGATTTACCAGGATACCACGAGCCGTATGACAAAAACCTTTATGGAAAAGAACTCTGGCTGGCTAAATGGAGTAACAACTTTTGAAAACATCGACGAACCGCATACATCTTCTGACAGCAGAAGAGGAAGACCTGCAAAAAATATAAACGAGTGTTCGGAGTACACAAAAAAACGTAAACTTCAAAATCCCACAAAAGATATATCTAAATCGCATCTTTCAGAAGCATTATGTCTTAAGTATGTAAAAGATAAATCAAGGTCTGACATAACATGTGCGTTTACAAGCCCAGATCGTCTGCAGAGGATTAAAGAGAGTATTTCAACTCCTCCAAATGCTTTACCCACAAAGTATAGCATAGAAGAAGCTTTAGCGTTATTTATGGACTTGGGATTGTCAAAGGAAAAATATTCTATTTTACGAAGGTTTTTAAAGAATCATAATGTGAATATTCTTCCTGGGGGGTTACTATGTAACTCGATTCGAAAGTTGTATTCGATCCGAATTTAAACTCTTACCATGTAACAGTTTCGGATCGAGCCAAAAGTGCTGCCACTAATTGAAATAATTTTGGCACTACTTTCGAATGTAATATTCAACGTTGGCAGCATTTATTACGCAAAATGTCTAAACAATGAAAAAAAAAATTAAAAAAAGTGAACAAGAAATATTTGTTTTTTTTTTATTGAATCTTCAATAATAGATTGAAACATCAATAAGTTTTTCAAATCTTAAATCTAAAAAAAAATAATAAATATAAGTTTAGCCAATGCTAAACATAATTTTTAGTTACAACGGTTGATTTTTGTTGTTTTACATCTCTCGTGTACGGCTGATAGAAAGAGTGTCCCTCCTCCTAAGCCGCGTGTGGCCTCTATACTAAAGAATATTGCGCGCAAGTGGGTTTGGGTGCAACTCAAGTTTTTTAATGTATTTTTTCGCGTGTTTCGAAAATACTGTCTTTACCAACGGAACGTCTAGATCTTTATGAATTCTATGGTTTCTGACATACCAGGGGGCTGCAGTTATTGTACGTAGAATTTTATTTTGTCGCCTTTGAATTTTTTCTACATTCGATCCTGAGGCAGTGCCCCATAGCTGGATTCCATAGCACCATATTGGTTTCAGGATCGCGTTGTATAGTAGAAGTTTACAGTTTAGGCTCAGTATTGAATTTCTACCCATAAGCCAATTCATTTGGGCTGCTTTTAATTACATTTGCATCAACTTTGCGTCTATATGCGATTTCCATGTTAAACGGCGATCAAGGTGAACGCCTAGATATTTGACTACAGTATGTTGCGGAATAGTCTCGGTGTTGATTTGTATAGGCGGGCATGTTTCCCTTCGCAACGTAAAAGTGACGTGTACACATTTCTGCTCGTTAACTTTTATACGCCATTGTTTGAGCCATTTTTCCAATTTGGATATATACCCTTGTAAGTTGGTGGAAGCTTCTACTGGATTTTCATGGACGCTTAAAAAAGCTGTATCATCGGCAAATGTTGATGTATGAATGTTATTGCTTAACGGTAAGTCAGAGGCATAAATTAAATAAAGTAAGGGACCGAAGATGCTGCCTTGGGGAACTCCGGCTTCGATCGACTGCGAAGGGCTTAAAAAATTGCCTTCCCTAACAACAAATTTTCGTTCCTTTAGATAGCTTTTTAAAAGCTTGACGATGTTTGCGGGGAGATTTCGTGTTAATTTATGGATAAGACCTTCGTGCCATACTTTATCGAAAGCTTGAGAAACATCTATAAAGAGCGCAGAGCAATGTTTCTTTTTTTCAAAGGTGTCTCTAACTACGTTCACAAGTCTGTGAGTTTGTTCAATAGTGCTATGTTGTCTGCGGAAACCGAATTGATGATCTGGAATGCATCCACTTCTAGTCACTATAGGCATCAGCTTGCTCATATACAGCTTTTCAAATAGTTTTGAAATGTTGGGCAATAAGCTAATAGGCCGATAGGATTCAACCTTCGTATAATCCTTGCCGGGCTTTGGTATCATAATAATCATCGAAACCTTCCATTCTGCAGGATAGTATTGCAGCCGTAGAATACTATTAAAAATTAAGAGTATAACTCTTTTTGCAATATAAGGCAGTTGTTGAAGCATTTTGTTGCTTATTTTGTCGACACCTGGGGCTTTTCTGGTGTTAAGACTAGTAATAGTATTTTCAATCTCAGTCATGTTAAATCTCATCGGTATTTCTGGCAAAGAGACGACTGGTGGCAGTTCAACAATATCAGCAGAAATATTCGGGGTAAATGCTTTTTCTAGGTGCTTAACAAATAGATCACCTTTTTCAGCATCAGTTCTTGTCCAGTCACCATTAGAGGCTCGTAATGGAGGTTTGCAAATCACTGGCCTTTTAAGTCCTCTGGCTGCACGCCACAGCGAATAATCTGTTGAAGGTGTTGCATCGAGTTCTTGCAGAAATTTTTGCAGCGAAGCTGTTTTTTGTGATTATAAAACTTTTCTTAGCTGTTTGGTACACTCCTTAAGCCGTAATTTTAGCTGAGGCGATCTGTAACGTTGCCATTCTCGTCGAACTCTCCGTTTTTCAGTCAATAGCCTTTCTATATCCGCACAAAAAATATTGTTAAATCTCGCTTGTTGATTTGGTCGAATTGAAGAAGCATTAAGAGCAGCTTGTTTAGCATGTGCTTCAAACAACCTAATAGAATTTTCTATGTCAGCAGGTGTTCTCAATGGCATATTTTCCGTGCAATGAGCACTCAAATATTTTTTGTATTTCAGCCAGTTAATACGAGCAGGTGTCAGCGGTAAATCACATGTTGGTGTTGTAGTTGTGTGTGAGTAAATAGTGATAATAGTAGGCGAGTGATCTGAAGACAAATTCAAAGATGCTTCTACTTCAATCATTTCGCTGGGCACGACTTTCATAATCCCAAAGTCGATAACATCAGGAATTTTTTGACGATCCGTTGGCCAATAAGTTGGCTGACCACTTGAAACTACATTCAAACCCATTTTTGAAATTGTGTCAAACAAAACACGACCCTTAGGACTGATTAAACGTGAGCCCCAAAATGTGTGTTTAGCATTGTAGTCTCCAGCTGCTAGAAAACGGGACCCCAGTGTTGTATAAAATGCGGTATATTGACTCTCTGAAATTGAAAACCTGGGAGGAGAGTAAACAGATGATATCACAAGCTTTTGATAAAAATTTTCAATCAGATGTTCGTTGCTTGAAGATATTCTTCACGAAGGTCATTTAGTAGGTAGTGTTTTATTCGAGTTTTTATTAGGATTCCAGAGCCACCACAAGCTCTACCTTGAGGATCCTTGGTGTCGTAGAAATTATATCCACTAATTCGAAAATAGCTTCGGGACGTCAAGTGAGTTTCTGAGATAAGCATAACATCGATTTGTTTATCCAGAAGAAAATATTCAATTTAATTTTTATGTTGGCAGATGCCGTTTGCGTTCCAAAAACAAATTCTTAAGTTCATGGTTTTTTCAATACAGCCTGCAACAAGGTAGACTGCATTTTCAACATTTCCTGCATCATACAGGACATGTTGAGAGTAAATGTATTTACTGTTTGTATTAGGATCTCTATCGAGGCTTCAATACGACTAAAATTATGCCCTGATTCTTCATTTACTGGTACAGTTTTTTGCGCCGGAATCTGGTTACTCTTTAAAATATTAGCGTATGAAGATTGACTATTAGGTTTTTGTTGAGTAAGAGTCGTGGTAGACTTTAAAACATTTGAGTATTGATTATGGCTTGACGACGGTTGAAGTAACTGTGGGTAGTTTAAAGGAGTGTTGGGCTGAGCGGGAGTAGCATTTGTTTTTCTGTTCGACGAATTTCTAAAAAGAGAATAAAGAGGGCAGCCCCTATAGTTGGCAGTGTGGTTTCCGCCGCAATTACTACATTTTTTTGCTTTGGTATCACCTTTTATTTTGTCACAGTTAGCGGTACTGTGTAACTCGCCACATACAATGCAAACGGTAGGCAACTTGCAATAAGTTTTGGTATGGCCAAATTCTTGACAGTTCATGCATTGGATAGGTCCAGTTTTTTTATGTGGCATCTTAACGGTAACTCTTCGATGCAACAAGTATTTTAAGCTATAGATTGGGTGCGATTCATTTTTTTTAATTTTCAAGTCGCCTGGCTGTAGCTCGACTCTAAAAATAGGTTGGGGGATTTTTTCCCTGTTTTTAATGTTTGAAACATTTTTGACTTTGAAGCCACTATTTTCAAGGCCAGACCTTACCTCTTCCGGATCCACGCTTGAATCTTTTCCTTTTATAACTACTGTTAGGCCTTTAGCACTCTTCAGTTGATATGTATAAAAGTTTTTGTTTTTAGTCTCAAAATCTGAGACAATTTTTCTATAATTATTTTCTTGTGTTACCTGAATTTTAGTTTCGTTGATTTTGCCGCGCTTAATTGGAGTTACATAGAACTCATTTTCTCCAATTAATGAGATAAGGCTTTTTACCAAAAGGTTGGAGTTCTGTTCTCTTAAATATATCGGCGGTGGTTTAGTGGACCTTGTTGTACTTGTGTCCTCATCGACTTGTTCATTCAAAATCGCAAAACGATTTTCAGAATGTTTAATATTATTTTTCCCATCTTTGGGCATTTTCGCCGTTGACGCTATTTCAGCTGATTTGGGACTTCTTCCCCTTTTTAGCACGGTTATGTATCTGTCCATACCAGTTTGGATTTTATTATCACTATTTTTATTCACTGCATTTACAATTTTGTGCACGTTGGTCACCTGGGTATTTATTGTTTGTTTGTTTGATTGTACAGCTAAGCTGACAAGTTTGCTAATAGGTGCAATTGTTGTTGCTTCTTGATCGATATTTAACATGTTCAAAGATAATGATCGCGCACGAGTATTTGTGTTTTGTGTAGTATTCAGGTTTGTGTTTACTTCATTTTTTTGTCGTCGTTAGCAACCAAAGTTTATATTGTACATTCCTACTGCTTGTAGGTTTATTGTTGTTGTTAGAAGGTGAACTCATTTAGAGTTCTCTTTTTTGTGTTCACTTATGAGTTGGTGTATACAAATATTTATATATTTACACACAAGAAAAAAATAAAATAAAACCAGTAAGATAACTGTTTAATAAATGTTTTGTTTTTGTATATATATTTTTTTTTGTGAATTTTCTTTCAATAAATTTTTAATCAGCCCAATCATGAATAATCTCGAGAAATGTGTTTCCCGCAATTAAAAATTTTCTCGAGAAAACAATTCTCCAATCATGAATTCCAGGGGAAAGAAAAATAAGGGAATGGGAAAATCGAAATTTCGAAATCAGCTGTTTTGCTTATTGTGATTAAATATTTGTTATTTACAAACGTTTATCGGAGAATAAAATAATTTTTTTCAACAAAAAACAAAATAAATTTAATTGAAATGCATAGTATTGCTTTTCGGATTCTTGCGGGGAGTGTGTCTATTGTAGAAGATGAGCAGCAACTAAGAAATCGAAAGATTGAAAGAAGGCAGTTGCGCGATGCGTCTAACCCACTTGAGTTGCCACAATCATTGTAAGTAAATGGAAAACTATTTTTCCTTGATTTTAATCATTACTATTTGTTTAATTTTAGGTTTCAAATATACTACCGCGTAGATAAACCTGCTTTCCGTTATTTATTGGAAGTTATAAGGTAAAGGACTTTTGCAACGTACTTACGGATTTAAGTATGCCAGAAGAGGAAGTAGCAGCACCCGTATCAAATATTATATTTAGCTTCAGCTCAAGCTATAAGAGCTAATATGTACACTTTTATAATTTGTTTGTAATTAAATTTTATTAAACATATACATATTTTTAATTTTTGTTTATTGAAAAGTAAAATAAAAAGTTCTCTGAACATGAAACAAAAACACAAATTCACTTATAAAATAAAAACTGTTTTCATAACAAAAGGTACATATGTAAGTTACATGGCATATTACCAATTCATTTTAAAATTAAAAAAATCATTATTTTAAAGTTATATACATATTTGTTTATGTATGTACATATAGTGGCAATATACTTTGTGGATCCTCTTTTGGTTCTTCCAGTTCCTGTGGCAGTACATTCTCGAAGATAGCTTCATCTGCAGGAGTCAGAATTAAATCTTCTAAAATTTTTGGAGAAGTAAGTCCATAGGTCCTCGCTGTTACACCTTCGACAGCAGATTTCATTCCAACGAGGTTGTAAATGGCTTCCTCTGTAGGCGAAAATTTTAATTCCTTGTTCGGGCCTCCTCCAGTACTTTTTTATCTCTTAGATTTTGAGCAGCCTTCTGCCGAAAATTTTTTTTGATCTGCCCACACCTGAAAATATAAAACAGCTACATATACATACATACATGTTATTTTTCAAATATCCAACCTTTTTCCACTCAACAGTACATTTAGTTGGAGGGCCCAAAGAGTTTAGCTCCGTTTCGGCGTTTTTCCAAAATCTTAAAACTGTCTCCTTGCTGCCTTTGTGAAATCCACACGCAATATCAACATTGACTTCCATTAAGGTCACCAGCTGCTGCATTTGTTGCTTATTCGTATTTTTTGACCTAGGAATTACGTTAAAAATTTTTGCTTTTGTTTTATTTTAATTTTAAAAAGAAATACTTACATTTCTGTGCAAACTCCCTTCAAAATTGTAAGTGAAAAAAAACTTGAGAAATAAAATAATTTTTCCCTATTTTTTCCATTGATGATACCTACTTTTTTAACTTCGAATTTTTTTCCCTTCCCACAGTTGAAAAAAAAGGGAAAAAATGTATTCATGATAGCAGAAAAGGGAAAAGTGAAAAAACTCCCACGGAATTTTTGTTTATGATTGGGCTGAATATTCAGTTGCGACGATTATAAAAACGCGTCTGTACACTGCAAAAGTTGAAACTGAATGACTGAGAAGAAATATTTGTGCGTTATAAAAATGAATGCGGTTGGCCTTTGGATTGAAAATGAAGACGAGCGATTGGAACGTAAAATCCTACGCGATGGTGTAGACTTTATGCAGTTGACGGATGCAATGTAAGTAACAATTTATTAAATATGTTGTATGTAACTAAATATTTTTATTTGTAGATTTTTGCGAAATTTGCGGCTTAACAAGGAAGCTTTTAAATATGTGTTGGAGAGTATTAGTGCGCAGCTGCCAACAACACTGAGATCGACTTCTGTAACACCATCAATCAAATTAGGTGCTACACTTAAGTTCCTTGGACAAATCCAAACAACAAATCGGTCAAGAACGGTTTGCTGGCTTGGCACAACAAACTGTGTCAAACTGCATCAAAGAAGTATGTAATCGTGTCCACAAATTGTTGGTGGCTTGTTTGGCGTCCGGAGTTTTTATATAGCCCTTAGCCAACTGCGGATGCTCTGTCATAAAGTTGAGCTTAATTTCAAATTGCCTTTGCTTCGTATAAATATTTTTCGTAGAATTTTCCCTATTGAAAAAGACTTGTATTAATTTTTATCTATTAATATACATAAATTTAACAAATACTTACATTTTCAGCGTTTGGTATCGATGTTTTGATTTATAAAATTTTTTTATATTTCATCCGTTAGCTCAACATCAAACGAGTACAAATGCCAACTTTCGAGCCACTTTGACATCTACATTCGAAGTACATAGTGAAGCACATCCGAAAGTAGAGTACGAGTATCCGATAATCGGATACGGCAACCCGAAAGTAGCAAATGTATTTACGAATTCGAGTTAGTTGGTAGGAAAAATCCGTATCCGTAATATTTAACTATCGAATCGAGTTACATAGTAACCCCCTCTGGGGGTAGATTCTGGTTCTGCGATAACGTGAAATGTAAACATTTTTCTCGTTTACATTTTGTTTCTGATTCCCGTTCTGTGAAGAAATTAAAACAAATTAAAATCTTTTCACAATGAGAGAAACAAATGGAATGAAACAATTTTTTTCTCAGTTTCACAGCAAAACTGATTTTCGTTTTATGTAACTGCGAAAACAAATGTCAAAACATTTTCATATGACGAGTTTTTTTTCACTTAAAATTTGTCAGCGAAAATGGAAAAAGCAGCAAAAGGCATGCGCACAAGCACAAATCAAAAAGAATTTTTATTAATTTTTAGAACATACATAAATATCGATATTGCAAACGATAAGTATGTAACATACATATATACATTCATATGTACCTATAGAGTTCAAAAATAATTAAAACCATTTGAATAATTGATTTATGTATGTATAAATGCGTATGTACTATGTATATGTACATATTTACAGATTTGTTACTACATTTAAAAAATATAATGCATACATTTTCAACTTTTTTATATTTTATTCGCATGTACAACGTAATTTATTTTTGTTGTTTGACAATTGTACAGACCCAAGCAGAGAGAAAGTTGGTGTCGGCTTAAAAAAAAAATAAACTAAGAGGCGGCTTAAACTTATTTGGGAGCCGGCTGCTTAAAAAATACATAAGGCGATAGAAAATCGAAAAGTAAGAAAAACTTATTATGCAGTAAAAGTCTCGGAAACGCATAAAATTGAATATCTAACACATTTGAATAAACTCGGGCCAAAACTAGAAAGCATTTAGCATACCAATATTTCCGACTTTACTATCGATTGAAAGTTTGTACCGAAGTAAGAAAATTTTAACTAATTATAACTATTCAGGCAATTTGTTGTTATCACTTTATTTAAATTACTAACTGCAACCGCGGCGTCGCCCGCCCGGCATTAAGTTTTGATTTACTACTTATAAAGTGCCCTGTAGACGATCAAAGAAGCACGTCAATCAGTGCATATGGGTGAGATCCGTGTTTTTGTCGTTTTAAGGGAGACGTACCAATACAATCATCAATCATCATTTTTGTTGTGACATCGCGGCGTCTTGTGCAATTTTGTCAAAAAACAAAAAAAATACATGCGTAATACATACAGAGCATAAAATTAACAAGTATGCGTGTGCTGCCATCTTTTTACTCATTACACTTCGATACAAAACAACTGACATTTTCTTTGTCAATCACAATTGGAGACTATCAAAATAATATATCACAATGTTTTCATCAATCAGAGCCGACAACGTATACGTGTACCCGAAAAAGCACGACTGCACGCACACACTTAGAACGTTGATGTGCTTTTTAACGTCTCCAGAGGGCACAAGGTTAAATAAAACATTTTTAAAACTTCTAGAATTAATCCCGTTTAAAAATTTGTTGCTCTTTGCAACATGCATACATACGAGTATGTAATTTGAAAACATATCATTTTATTAAAAAAAAATAAAAAGTAAATAAATTGAATTAAACTAAAGGAACGGTTCAAAACTGTATTTTAAATATTATTATACCGATATTTATACCTATCTATATTTTCGATATTTTTAAACTATCGACTTTTATTTTCCGAGTTTTTACCATCTGAAATTATAGTATAAAAGTGTGATTATACACAATTTTTCGATTATATTTTTTTGTCAATAAGACATTAAATAATATTATTCAACTTGTAGGATTAACTCAGTATCTGTAATGATAGACTATTAATAAAATTGCCTACTTATGTAATTCATACAATTTCTTCACCATCGCTAATTTGTTTATTTAATATTTTCTAATTTTTATTAAATTTTCTATAACATAAGCTATGTAAAAGCCGCAAAAGCAAATATATACATATGTGCATGCGGCCTTGCACGGCATCGAAGTAGTTCAACTTCGTTCTCTGTGTATGACATTTCAAGTTGAATAACATGGATATAAAGTTACACTGCAACAAATGGAATGAAACACTTTTTCATAATATAAACGGGAATCGCATTTTATGCAACTGCGAAAAGATATTACGCAAAGTTGTAATGAAAACGAAAATGAAACATTTCTTTACATTTCACGTTATCGCAGAACCAGAATCTTCCCCCTGGATACAAAAAGTTACATTTGCCAAAAAAGAAGCAGTGCCATCTAATGTAAAGGTTACTGAAGTATCCACAGAGGTTAAAGTGCAAGACTTAATTGATCATACAGCCAAACGCCTTATTCAGAGTTTGCCAGCAAAGGAAACAGTATTAAGGCTCCTTTAGCCGAGCGCTGCTCTACCGTACCCTTACTGCACCGTACTGTTGCCCGTTGGTGTACTTATAGAATATTTAAAAACGTGTTTGACTATACATAAACAAAACAGCATTACCCAACAAACCAAAACGATTTAGAAATCCCTTGTAACAAGGGCTGCCTTTCTAAACGTCTTTATGCAACGTCAAAGCAGTGTTAAAATCAAGCAATTTTATTTTCCAGCTCTGTAAATGAAATACAATATCATTAGAAACACTTCTTTGCTTTGCATACTTAAAATTACAATGACACCGAGACAAATTATTTTTAAAACTTTTGGAAAACACTCCACGAGCAATATAATTAATAGCTTTTTTGTTTTAAAACGAAATCATCTTGCACCTATCCTTTTCCACCATTGTTGTTTATAAAAAACATACACGATTTCCATAGTGCGTTAGTTGCGTTTATTTGCATATCAGATGCGAAACAGATGAGTTTAGGAATGCCATACTTTGTCAGAGTTTACGCAGTTGCGATGGAGAATACCTGACATTTTTGCACTGCAAAGCAATATGCGTTTAGGAATGCAGCCATGCTTACCAACATGAGTTCTAAGCTTAAAAAATGTTGTGAATACTATTGTAAAAATTTTATTAACAATTTTTTAGTAATGAACAGCGCACCTTTAGATAATATTGCTTATCTAATAAGCTTAGAGAAAAATAGGAAAGTAATAATGGGTCACTAAAATAAACTTAGATTCCTAATAATTTTGTAAGCTTAGATAAAAAAAATAATTTTCATCAGGATTTGTCATTTGGTTTATTTAAAAATAACATAATTACAATAGAGATATATAATTTACTTTTCTTTATTTAATTAAGTAAATTTATTCTTGTGTTACAAACTTGTTTCATGCGGTATTCTTTTTAACTTAAGTTCGTTTTCTCCTACTTCAATTGAATTTAAAACATCTGAAAAATTTTAAAAGGAAATGGTTATGCCATTTGATATGCATATTTTATGAAAAACATACTTTATGTCTATAGCTCCATTTGCACTCAGGCTACGCACACTCTTTTTCTTTTTTAAATAACTTTTCAACTATTTGCTCTTTCCGGTAACAAAACAACAAACACAAAACTATAGCATGACTCATTTGCGAATATATGTGTTAAATTGTTATATAAACAAGTAAGTGTATAAAAATTGTAAAGTATTTGAAAACTGCATTTTGTATATAAAAAGTTTATAAATATCATGCTTATTAAAAGTTGTAGTAAATCTGTTATAAGTTTATTATACGAGTTACATTTTGCTTATGAAATGGTTTGCTGGGTAGTATATATAAAATAAATAAATAATTTATGAAAAATTAACAGTGATGGGTATTACAAATTTTTAAATTGTTACTGTTGTGAAGAAAAAGTACCTAAGATATATAAATGGTATAAAAATGTACATACATGTATGTACATATGTATATATGAAATATTTTGCATACTAAGCTTTTGAGACAAATATTACATTTTCGTTTACCATTAAGTTGTTAGCGAATGCGCAACTTTAAACTCGCCTTCTGCATAACTACTTTTTTTGAGTTATGACTCTATTGCAGCAAAGGCTCGATATGTGCATACATAAAAAATGTTTTTGCAGCCGTTGAATTATTTATTGGTTTATTTTATACATCTAAGCATGTACATATGTATATATACATATATGTACATACATGTTTATGCAGTTACATGGATATGTACACATATTATTTTCAGTTTTTCAATCATAGTTTACAGATATCATTATAAAAGAGTACCAAAGAGAAGAGTGAAAATACCCCCTTAGTATAAAACAAAATAACAGCCCATCACTGGCTTACAAATGTCACATAACGACCGTATGAAATTCAATTTTATTTTGATTCATACATTACGGGTACGTTACTTATAAATTCGGTAAGCTTTTGTATGGCTTTTCCCATGCTATTGGCGAACAGCTGACACATTACGGTACTGATGCGCTCGGCTAACGGAGCCTTTACTTTCAGATAGGCTTACATTGGGGGGATGTGATGGATCATCTAGTCAAAGTACATACAAACAAAAAATATCGGCAAATGAAACAACTATTACAGATGCAAATATGTTTATGGCTTCTGTAGTTCCTTTACGACTTAGAAGTGAAATCTCTGAGCACTGAAAAAATCCTCGCCCATCACTTTGTTTTGACATGTTTTGCATTAAAAATTGGAAAAACTAAATTCCATTTACAAAAATGAAATAAAACATGCACACTTGCTGCATAGCTTTGGGCAAACTGGGAGACACGGGTGTTTTTTTTTTTTGTGGTCTTTTATCATTTAGTGGTGTCCGTATATGGTTATTTTTTTCGTGTTGCACCGCCGATATATTTAAAAGAACAGAACTCCAACTTTTTGGTAAAAAGCCTTATCTCATTAATTGGAGAAAATGAGTTCTATGTAACTCCAATTAAGCGTGGCAAAATCAACGAAACTAAAATTCAGGTAACACGAGAAAATAATTACCGAAAAATTGTCTCAGATTTTGAGACTAAAAACAAAAACTTTTATACATATCAACTGAAGAGTGCTAAAGGCCTAACAGTAGTTATAAAAGGAATAGATTCAAGCGTGGATCCGGAAGAGGTAAAGTCTGGCCTTGAAGATAGTGGCTTCAAAGTGAAAAATGTTTCAAACATTAAAAACAGGGAAAAAAATCCCCCAACCTATTTTTAGAGTCGAGCTACAGCCAGGCGACTTGAAAATTAAAAAAAATTAATCGCACCCAATCTATAGCTTAAAATACTTGTTGCATCGAAGAGTTACTTTTGAGATGCCACATAAAAAAACTGGACCTATCCAATGCATGAACTGTCAAGAATTTGGCCATACCAAAACTTATTGCAAGTTGCCTACCGTTTGCGTTGTATGTGGCGAGTTACACAGTACCGCTAACTGTGACAAAATAAAAGGTGATACCAAAGCAAAAAAATGTAGTAATTGCGGCGGAAACCACACTGCCAACTATAGGGGCTGCCCTCTTTATTCTCTTTTTAAAAATTCGTCGAACAGAAAAACAAATGCTACTCCCGCTCAGCCCAACACTCCTTTAAACTACCCACAGTTACCTCAACCGTCGTCTAGCCATAATCAATACTCAAATGTTTTAAAGTCTAACACGACTCTTACTCAACAAAAACCTAATAGTCAATTTTCATACGCTAATATTTTAAAGAGTAACGAGATTCCGGCGCAAAAAACTGTACCAGTAAATCAAAAATCAGGGCATGATTTTAGTCGTATTGAAGCCTCGATAGAGATCCTAATACAAACAGTAAATACATTTACTCTCAACATGTCCTGTATGATGCAGGAAATGTTGAAAATGCAGTCTACCTTGTTGCAGGCTGTATTGAAAAAACCATGAACTTAAGAATTTGTTTTTGGAACGCAAACGGCATCTGCCAACATAAAAATGAAATTGAATATTTTCTTCTGGATAAACAAATCGATGTTATGCTTATCTCAGAAACTCACTTGACGTCCCGAAGCTATTTTCGAATTAGTGGATATAATTTCTACGACACCAAGGATCCTCAAGGTAGAGCTTGTGGTGGCTCTGGAATCCTAATAAAAACTCGAATAAAACACTACCTACTAAATGACCTTCGTGAAGAATATCTTCAAGCAACGAACATCTGCATTGAAAATTTTTATCAAAAGCTTGTGATATCATCTGTTTACTCTCCTCCCAGGTTTACAATTTCAGAGAGTCAATATACCGCATTTTATACAACACTGGGGTCCCGTTTTCTAGCAGCTGGAGACTACAATGCTAAACACACATTTTGGGGCTCACGTTTAATCAGTCCCAAGGGTCGTGTTTTGTTTGACACAATTTCAAAAATGGGTCTGAATGTAGTTTCAAGTGGTCAGCCAACATATTGGCCAACGGATCGTCAAAAAATTCCTGATGTTATCGACTTTGGAATTATGAAAGTGCCCAGCGAAATGATTGAAGTAGAAGCATCTCTGGATTTGTCTTCAGATCACTCGCCTACTATTATCACTATATACTCACAAACAACTACAACACCAACATGTGATTTACCGCTAACACCTGCACGTATTAACTGGCTGAAATACAAAAAATATTTGAGTGCTCATTGCACGGAAAATATGCCATTGAGAACACCTGATGACATAGAAAATTCTATTAGGTTGTTTGAAGCACATGCTAAACAAGCTGCTCTTAATGCTTCTTCAATTCAACCAAATCAACAAGCGAGATTTAACAATATTTTTTGTGCAGATATAGAAAGGCTATTGACTGAAAAACGGAGAGCTCGACGAGAATGGCAACGTTACAGATCGCCTCAGCTAAAATTGAGGCTTAAGGAGTGTACCAAACAGCTAAGAAAAGTTTTACAATCACAAAAAACAGCTTCGCTGCAAAAATTTCTGCAAGAACTCGATGCAACACCATCAACAGATTATTCGCTGTGGCGTGCAGCCAGAGGACTTAAAAGGCCAGTGGTATGCAAACCTCCATTACGGGCCTCTAATGGTGACTGGGCAAGAACTGATGCTAAAAAAGGTGATCTATTTGTTAAGCACCTAGAAAAAGTATTTACCCCGAATATTTCTGCTGATATTGTTGAACTGCCACCAGTCGTCTCTTTACCAGAAATACCGATGAGATGTAACATGACGGAGATTGAAAATACTATTACTAGTCTTAACACCAGAAAAGCCCCAGGTGTCGACAAAATAAGCAACAAAATGCTTCAACAACTACCTTATATTGCAAAAGAGTTATACTCTTCATTTTTAATAGTATTCTACGGCTGCAATACTATCCTGCAGAATGGAAGGTTTCGATGATTATTATGATACCAAAGCCCGGCAAGGATTATACGAAGGTTGAATCCTATCGGCCTATTAGCTTATTGCCCAACATTTCAAAACTATTTGAAAAGCCGTGTATGAGCAAGCTGATGCCTATAATGACTAGAAGTGGATGCATTCCAGATCATCAATTTGGTTTCCGCAGACAAAATAGCACTATTAAACAAACTCACAGACTTGTGAACGTAGTTAGAGACACCTTTGAAAAAAAGAAATATTGCTCTGCGCTCTTTATAGATGTTTCTCAAGCTTTCGATAAAGTATGACACGAAGGTCTTATCCACAAATTAACACGAAATCTCCCCGCAAACATCGTCAAGCTTTTAAAAAGCTATCTAGAGGAACGAAAATTTGTAGTTAGGGAAGGCAATTTTTTAAGCCCTCCGCAGTCGATCGAAGCCGGAGTTCCCCAAGGCAGCATCTTCGGTCCCTTACTTTATTTAATTTATGCCTCTGACTTACCGTTAAGCAATAACATTCATACATCAACATTTGCTGATAATACAGCTTTTTTAAGCGTCCATGAAAATCCTGTAGAAGCTTTCATCAACTTACAAGGGTATATATCCAAATTGGAAAAATGGCTTAAACATTGGCGTATAAAAGTTAACGAGCAGAAATGTGTACACGTCACTTTTACGTTGCGAAGGGAAACATGCCCGCCTATACAAATCAACACCGAGACTATTCCGCAACATACTGTAGTCAAATATCTAGGCGTTCACCTTGATCGCCGTTTAACATGTAAATCGCATATAGACGCAAAGTTGATGCAAATGAAATTAAAAACTGCCCAAATTAATTGGCTTATGGGAAGAAATTCTATACTGAGCCTAGACTGTAAACTTCTACTATACAACGCGATCCTGAAACCAATATGGTCCTATGGAATCCAGTTATGGGGCACTGCCTCAGCATCGAATGTCGAAAGAATTCAAAGGCGACAGAATAAAATCCTACGTACAATAACAGCAGCCCCCTGGTATGTCAGAAACCATCGAATTCATTAAGACCTAGACGTTCCGTTGGTGAAGACAGTATTTTCAAAACACGCGAAAAAATATATAAAAAAACTTGAGTTGCACCCAAATCCACTT
Organism: Lypha dubia; assembly: GCA_947311025.1. NCBI lineage: Eukaryota > Metazoa > Arthropoda > Insecta > Diptera > Tachinidae > Lypha > Lypha dubia. The sequence continues at coordinate 85,862,217 of OX371261.1, forward strand.
GCGCGCAATATTCTTCATTATAGAGGCCATCTGCCGTTCACGACAGATGTAAAACAACAAAAATTAACCGTTGAAATTAAAAATTTTGTTTAGCATTGGCTAAACTTACATTTAATATTTTTTAGATTTAAGATTTGAAAAACTTATTGATAATTTAATATAAATAATTACAGATTCAATAAATAATAATATTATCAAAAAAAAAAAAAAATATATATACATTAGATAAGTTGTGATTCCTTGGTTTACTTTAGTTTCAGTTCAGTATATTTACATTCAAGAACAGCATATTTCGTATTCCATTCTTTTGTATATTTTAAATATTTTGTTGTGTATAGTATTAAGAGTATCAAATAATCTGTGTGCGCTAATATATATGTATATATGTAAGTTTATACTCCCAATATTGTCTAAGACAATTAATGCAATAATGATTCTTAAATGGTTACTTGCCGCCTACACTTGACATAAAGTTAATTATTTCAACTAGGGATGTAACGATACGCCATTTCGCCGATCCGATACTCAAAAATAAATATCGCCGATACCGATACGCATATTGAAATTGAGCTCAAGTAAAAATTAACAAAACTCAAGTAGAGTAATTCTTCTATTATACAAAATAACAGTGTTTATTAATGAGCCATTCAAATCATCAAAATTTTCAATACATTTCAGTTTCTAAAATTCAAATTTTCAAACTACAAAACGTCTGCAATATTTATGATTTTACAAAATAAGCGATGGCATCCAGTTTAGATTGGCTCAAGATTTAAAATTGATATTAATAAGATTTTAAAAAAAGAATTGAATTTGAATTCATGTTAACAAAAAATAAATTATTGTTTTTCACAAAATAACAGTGTAAGATATTATTAATGAGTCAATTCAAACTGAATGTCATACTGTTTATTTTCTAAAATCATCAAAATTGTCAATACATTTCAGTTTCTCAACTTCAAATTTTCAAACAACAAAACGTCTGCAATATTTATGATTTTACAAAATAAACGTTGGCATTCAGTTTAGATTGGCTCAAGATTTAAAATTTATATTAATAAGATTTAAAAGATAACGAATTGAATTTGAGATCATGTTAAAATTAAATTAAAATTATAAAAACAACATTGCAAAACATTAATATTTAAAATTGATATTAATAAGATTGTTTAAGATTTGTTTAAAAAACTAAGTGTTCTCAAATTTTGCGGAGATAGACGATTTCTCAAATCCGTTTGAAGCAGACCTGCAGTGGAAAATAGTCTCTTAGATGCGACAGAACTCATTTGAAAACTTAAGTATTTCTGCGCCATTTTCGTTAAGTTTGGGTAGGATATGTCATTGCGCCAGTAAACAAGAGGGTCTGCGTCTCTAGGAATATTAGGAGATCTAAGGTATCTCTCGACTTCTTCGTTAGCAGAACCACAGCTTAGGATGGATAGAGGTTCATCCTCCTCGGATTCTCTTATAATTTTTTCACATACGCACCAAAGGCGAGTACTTCTCGTAGACTTATCAGAACTTTTGCGAGGTGTAGGGAGGACTGTGTCTTCAACACTTTCGGAATGTAGAGTCATGTTAAGCAGCTCAATAAGACGTTTTTTCGATAGGATTAAAGTCGATTGTCTTTGAAATATTCGAGCTTTGTATCGAGGGTCAAGAATTGTAGATCTATAATAGGTTAGGACATAGGGGCTGAGATGTCAGGTGTTATTTTAAGTTGTAATTGTTGTAGAATTACCACCACATGTATTAATGCGCCTTGAAAAAAATCTTAAAACATACAAACACATACAAGATTTAGAATCGAGAGAACATTTCATTACTATGGTGCAAATCTAAATAGAAGAAACAATTTCATTATGTATTCTGTTTTGATTTTATGTTCCACTTTTAATATGTTATTTCTCATAGTTTTCATGCAAAAAAGGAGTTGAAAATTGAATATTTTGTTCAAAAAACTCTAAAGAAAAATATAAGAAGTATCGGCTTATCGACAGTAAAATATCGCCGATATCGATATATCGGAAAACCAGAAGTATCGCCGATATATCGGTATCGGTTGCATCCCTAATTGCAACATTAACTTCAAGTTATATTTTGTCTTCAACCAAAGTCTTCGAAAAGCGAATGTATTTAAGAAAACTTTATTCTGCATAAGATAAGCGAAAATGTCGCAATTGTTGTCCTCAATCAAAATTTTTGAGGACAAGATGAGCGATAGCGGGTTATAATTTGTCTGTAATCAAACCCTGACAACATTATCGAAAATAACATTGTAATTAATAACGACAACATATAAGTACTATTGTGTGAACGATTTCCGTGTACGATTTTCCGCTTGGCTATACATAATATGTCGCCGATGAATTAACTTTTCCAACATAAATTTTTTATTATCTAACAAGCTTTTAAACGTTATGTAAATTGCACGGGCTACTGTTAATTTCACATAAGTCGCATTCAGTGATTTCAGATGTATGGAAAATTCCCTACCTGTAAGAAATTTATATCACAAATAGCAAAAAAAAGCCATACATTTTATTTTCGCGCAAATGTATATCAAAGTCCAAAAATGTCAATTACAGCTTATTTTCCCAAATATTTATAAATTAACCTTCGCCGGGTGGATACTATTTTGCGGCAGGGAACAAAAATGTTTTTTCGAGAAAAATGATAAAGAATGTCTATATTAATTTAAACAAGTAAGAGTGCTATATTCGGCTGTGCCGAATCTTATATCCCCTTCACCAATGCATATACATAGTATGTATATGTGATTCGCAGAATATAATAAGCCTGTATATCCTTTGTTATATAAATATAATATTTCAAACAATATAAAAAGTAAGTTAAAACTGCATACTTGGACATACTTTCATATTTTCTTCAGAGCTATATACTTAAGTATGTGACAGCGTTCTCCAATGGGCCGAATAGAATAGATAATTCCTCCCAATAAACAATAAAAAAATACTAATTGAAAAGATAAATACTTTTTTATGATTTTTTTTTTTTTTTGGAAAATGTACCTACTCTGTGCAAATTATTCGAGAAATATTTGTAAATGAAATATGTAGCTATTATACATATTAGGTACATATGTACATATGTATGTATGTATGTACTTATATTATCCAATCAGCCTAACAGAACGTATCAGTTTATCTATTTCGAGAAGGCTAAAACAATATTCATTGTTCTAACGTAGGGCTATTTCAATTAGTAATTATGTAAGTTATTTATTCTTCGTTATTGACCTATCACATACATATGTAGGTACTTATGTATGTATGTATGTACATACATATCAAAAAACACCTCATAAAAGGAAAAGTTATTTTACTGGTGACAAAATACTTTTTAGCGACTGCTCATTTCAATTATGTATATATACATATGTATATGTATATATATATATATATGTATAAAATAACCTGTTTATTATTTTCAAATATAGTTACAAGCCTATGTACATATATTTCAATTTTTAAAATGAAAAACAAATTGACAAATATACAACATTTTAAAAGATAAATACAAAAGCATTTTTAACATACATACATACATATAAATACATCAGAGTATATTTGTAATCATCAGTGTGCGACATTTTTTCCACAGAGTTTACTTGTCTGGTACGTATAGTGTTCTAAAAACGATGTGTGTGCATACATACATATTTATGTTTATAACGTGCTTTGGTGAAAAAAAAATTGAAATTTTTTATGTGTGTAGAATAGTGCTTGGTATCAGAGCTGCCGTTTTTTGTTATTTCTAACCAAAATTGGTAATTTTATTTTTCAATGTGAGATGCGAATATTTTTTCATTTTGCTTACTGTTTTTCGTTTGAATATTTTTTAACTATATATATAACTTGTTAAACTTTGAAAACAATTTTTTAAATTTTTAATTAACTGTTCATAGTACGATTGGGTCCCAACACTGTCAACACCTCTTTGTACTACTAAATGATCTGCTCTGTGTTATCAAAAAATATTCAATGATTCACATCTAACTAGACCTGACAACTTTCAAAACAAAAATGGGATGAACGAAAAAACTTTCGAACAACTTTTTTATTTCGTACAAAATTTATTATCATTGCCACATAGTTCTGCTGCAGCCGAAAGAATGTTTTCACAGCTTAATTTGAACAAAACCAAATTTCGTAATAGTCTTGATTTTAAAACTATTAACAATATTATCCAATCGAAACAGTTGTGCAAAAATCAAAATGTTGCCCATTATTTATGGTCTGCCAAAGATATGAATTGAAAATTCGTATATAATATCTAATCTCAATACTGTGAATTGTAAATCTATTGATTTTTTGATTTAAAAGAAAAATTTTGTAAAACAATTACATTTTTTTCTGAAGTACAAATATTGCTTATTTTAAATAAATAAACACTTTAAAAAGTTTGTTTAAATTTAAGTTTCTTGTTATGTTTTTCACTTATTAATAAGAATTTTATTAATATGTAAAAAAAATTTCTTGTTTTCCTTTCTTATTTTTTATAAATGTGCAGTACAAATTTTGTTTATTGTAATGATCCTATTCAAAAAAAATTTTAATTTATAAACTTTCAATCAAATGAATTTTGTATAAACATTTGGCGAGTTTAACTCCTATAAAAAAACTATTTTTACGAATAAGGGCTCAAATAAACAAAAACTGATTTCAATTTAAGTTTCTCCTTTTCATTTACTATTAGTATGAATTTTTTTTTTTTTTTTGTTTTCTTGTTTTGCAATTATTATTTAACTATGTATGTATAAAATGCAAATAAACTGTATGTAATGCAACTTTAAATAAATTTAAATATTTTTTGTTAATAAAAAATGCATTTTAAATTTGGTTATTTTGTCACATTTGGTAACTTTTTCAAAAAATTTGGTTGTAATATTTTTTTGGTCGTGGCAGCACTGCTTGGTATGTTAAAAGCAAATAACGATTTGAATGTGTTGATCTTTCAAAAGCAAATGCCTTGTATTTTAATACACACATGCTTAGATGTGTGACAAAAAGGGGTTTGTACGAAAAAATACGTAGAGTTATAATTAAGTTAATATACATTCAACACTAACAAGCCTCTGTAGTACAATGGTTAGTGGGTAGAATTATAGTGAGCGACTCCTCAGTTCAATACTGGAGCACATAACTATTTATTTTAAATTTATTTTTGAAAGGTTTATAAAATTGTATATATGTAATCAAAACTCAGAACCGAAATTTTATTTTTGCTGAAGTAAATTAAAACGCTATGGTATGGTGTAGGTACTACACGGTAAATATATGTGTATAAAGTCAAATTCGGATAAGAACGCACTGTTTATATGTAAAAATCGCTTAATTGAAAATAAAAATTGTTATTTATTATTTTTGATCAATCTCAAAGCACTTGCTTGCATTTGCTTAAGAGAAAACCTGCTGATTGAAACATATTTTGTTTAGAAATAATCTAATTTATATGAAACAAACATCCCATAAAAGGAAAAATGTTTAATTTCTGGTAACAAAATACTTACTTGTCGAATACGAATAAAAATATATTAAAATAAGCGAATAGTCGAAAAATCGAATACGAGTATTCGTACCATTACTAGTACGTAGGTACATACATAAAATAAAGATAATGGAAATTTTTTCAACATCCATCGACAGCTTTTATTATTTATTCATGGATAGCTCAACTATATGTATGTATCAGATCAACATCGAGCTTAGTTAGAACTTTAAAATTCAACAAACTAGTGCTGGCAAAGTATTGAGTAGTGGGTACCGAGTATCGAGTATTTGCTCTTTTTTTGGATACTCAATACTCAAAAGTAGCTACTCGATACTTTCAGAGTTGTATTTTTAAGCAAGTTGAGAGGCTAAAATAGTGTATAAAAAAACAGAAAGACAACAATGTGTAAGCTACAAAATAAAACCAACCGCCGAAATAAAGCTGCCAATAAAATAGAACAAACGCATGTGGTAAATCACAATATAAAAGTACTTAAAAATGTATATTAGTTAAATATGTATATATACACACATGTAAATATTATATTTTAATTTTATATACATACACAATGAATTACACCTGCAGGCACACATGAATGTACGTTCACGCAAATGTAAATATTTTCAATTCTTTAATCAAATCAAAACATTATTTTCCAATGAATTTTTTTTGATAGAAATTTAATTATTTCGTAAGTTGTTAACGTTGAATTAGAAGTTAACTTACATTTATTTTTTATTTAATAATAAAAGACATACAAAACCAATACTAGTTGAAGATCTATTTTTAATTTCTGAAGAAACTACTTCAATTTGCAGATATAAATTATGCGTTACAAATTCAAAAAATCCGTTAAAAGTATCGAGTAGAATTGAGTACCCAAATGAAAAGTATTGAATATTATTGAGTAATGAAAAGTAGTAGAATTTGCCAGCACTACAACAAACATTAACATTTTCAACACAAATACTTACATATACCTATATGTAATTCTGCTTCTGTGTGTATAAATGTTATTGTTTGCAAGTATTTTAAATACCCTGTAGTCGGCGTAGCTAGCGAATGTCTAGCTATTTCGAGAGCTACCAGCCATTTCCACTAACTACCAGCCTAACAACTAGCAATGCACTCGACTGACGATTTTAACATACGGATGACATTGACGGTAATCACTTGACACGATCAGACCGATGAGATCACTGGTGAGCAACTCCCAACTATTTCTCTAGTCAAAATGTACCAGTTAGATCAACAATGATATTTCCTATATGAAAATACTACAGAAATTTAAATTTTTTTGGATATTTGTTTATTCATCAAATTTCTTTTTCAATAGTTATAAAATATTCAATTAATTGTTCTTTTTCTTTGTTTATGCAACGTTTTAGTTGACTTCTGCTCATTTTACCTTTAAAAACACTTTTTTTACATGTATATGTGTGAGAGAGTCAAAGGCGAACTCTTGCATTACTTGTGGCCACTGTAGTATTTAGTTGGATTTTCGTTAGGGAAATACTTAACGATTTCGATTAAAATTCTACTTTTAAAACTGCAGGGTATGCCCTTTTTATGAAAACATTCAGGCATACATACATATATATATACATACATATAATTATATAATATATATTTGTACGTATGGTTGGTATTGTTGGTATGGTTTTAAATTGAGTTTGTGAAGAGAAACAATTTTTTAAAAAATTTAATTATTTAGTAAGTATTGCAAAATCAGGTAAAATTCGTTAATACAGTCTTTTTCGGTTAATTGCACATCAAAATTTGCACAACTTTTTGTTCAATTAACCGGGGAACCAATTAGCCGATACCCGCTTAATTGAACAATTCGTTCAATTACAAGAATCCCGTTTAATTGAACAATTTGCCCAATTACAGAAATCACGCAAAATTGGAACTACATACTAATGAATTAAAAGAAATCGCATATGTGATCTTTAAGTTTTTCAAAATGATTTTTTTTTACCTTAAACAAAAAAAAGGCAAGTAACAGAAAAAAAGTACATATATGTATGTATGTATGTGTATCGCAGGTATTTATTATTGTAGGTACATATGTATGTACTATTAAATGCACTATTTGTGTGCACATGAGTTTTACAAAAAAATAAAATATATAAACTAAATAAAAAACAATTCATATATTGGTTTTACAAAAAAACATAAACTTAAACACAAATTTTTTCACAAATGATGTCAAATATGTATGTATGTGCAAAAATGCCAGATTATTTTTCAATAATAATGCAATTAACCGGGTAAAAGTAAGAGGAAATATATTTTTGATGACATGAATTTTGAACCAATTAAGCGGGAAAATCAATTAACCGAGTTCAATTATCCGAGGAAATTAACATGTGTTTTCGTATGCAATATTTTTTTGCCCGATCATGTGGTTCAATTAAGCGTGGAAACCAATTAACCGTAGGGTCAATTAACCGAAAAATACTGTATTATTTTTAGTTCAATAGATAAATATAATTAACAAGAAAAATTTAATAAAATTTACAAGATAAATAGTGTTTTATCACGTGCAGATCTTTAGTCAATTAAAAATGATTACGAAAAAATTAAGAATAGTCTAAACGACATTGTTAAGACATTTTTTTACAAATCGAAACTTTCGAATTCGTTACAAAATCGAAGTTTTTGGTTTGATGGGTAACTTTGTTTTATATTTATACGCACATTTTTATATACATACATATGTATGTACATACATATGTTGGCTTGTTACTTTCATTTCAGCACGGATTTAAAGTTGATATTGTTATACATATTGATATAATTGCTATGTAGGTACCTACATATGTATATTGTTATTTGTTACACACATAATTACCTATTATTTTAACTGTAGGTAATAATTTGATATTTGAAAAGTCAACACTATTTTGAGTTAGCTTAAAGCTTAGTACATACCTATTTGCTTAGATGAAAATTCAAATTACTAGGGGGTTTTTAAAAACACATACATATGTACATACATATGTATGTAGCTATTATACATATTAGGTACATACATACTTATGTACTTACTTAGATTACCCAATCAGCCTAACAGAACGTATCAGTTTATCGATTTCGAGAAGGCTAAAACAATATTCATTGTTCTAACGTAGGGCTATTTCAAATAGTAATTATGTAAGTTATTTATTCTTCGTTATTGACCTATTACATATGTAGGTACTTATGTATGTATGTACATACATATCAAAAAACACCTCATAAAAGGAAAAGTTATTTTACTGGTGACAAAATACTTTTTAGCACCGGCTCATTTCAATTATGTATATATATACATGTATATAGTAATATACTTATGTATAAAATAACCTGTTTATTATTTTCAAATATAGTTACAAGCCTATGTACATATATTTCAATTTTTAAAATGAAAAACAAATTGACAAATATACAACATTTTAAAAGATAAATACAAAAGCATTTTTAACATACATACATATAAATACATCAGAGTATATTTGTAATCATCAGTGTGCGACATTTTTTTCTACAGAGTTTACTTGTCTGGTACGTATGTATAGTGTTTGTGTGCATACATACATATTTGAAAAAAAAAATTGATATATTTTATGTGTGTAGAATATTGCTTGGTATGTAAAAGCAAATAACGATTTGAGTCTGCTGATCTTTCAAAAGCAAATGCCTTGTATTTTTATACACACATGCTTAGATGTGTGACAAAAAGGGGGTTGTACGAAAAAATACGTTAAGTTATTATTAAGTTAATATACACAAAGAACTAACAAGCCTCAGTAGCACGATTGGTCGTGTGTTGAATTATTGTCTCTGACACATATTCAATGCGCTTTACCCCGTATTCAATACTACTGAGGCACCTAGTGTATTTATAAATTTATTTCTGCAATGAATATATATATATATCTTCATTTAGTTGTATATATATCCATTTCAGAATCGATACTTTTATTTTTGCTGATTTTCAATACGAAGCATCCTTAGAAAAATCCCTACATTTTACTTTAAGAAACAATTCTCTAGCTCTTCTAGTGTCTTCAGAAAATGGATTTCACGTACAGACAGACGGATAGACGGACAGGGGTCAGTTAACTTTTTTATCTATAAGGATCCAGAATATATATGTATACTATATGGACCTCATATAAATATTGTGGAAATTACACACGTAATGACAAACCTATAAATACTCTTACCATTTTTGGTGAAGGGTATAAAAATAAACTGTACGACAGATTTTTTTTTTGCTGATAATAACGTGGGTTGCAACATATGGTTTTTATTGAAACTTAAAGTTGTTATACCTCTTTCCACGAAATATAAAAAGTTATTAGGATTGAATTAAAATAACACAATCCTATGTTGTAACTAAGCTTGCCAGATCCAATTTACCAAAAAGCTTGACATTGACCAAAAAAAAAAAACTTGACAAATAAATACACTCATACTATTGGTTTTTATTTAATTTTTTATTATTTTTTTTTTTTCATAAAAATTATGAGAATAAAAACAAAAATATCATAAAAAGTAAAAATAACAGAAACAATGAAAAAGAAACAAAAAACAATAAAAATTCAGTCTTTATATATTTTAAAGAAAACTTAGGCGTTATTTAAAAAAAAATATAGGTACTATCTTAAGAAAAAAAATATAGGTTCTATTTATTTTGCCACATATATTTCGTATTCTTACAGCCATACCTAAACAAAAGCAGAAAGCGGAACGTTTTCTACCGCCTAGCGTTAACGCTGAAATACCATACTTAAACAAGAGCGTCAACGCTTTGTCATAAAAACAGGGTTATTACAAAATATATAACAACCCTGATTATAATAGTATACTCATAACCGAATAATACATGCATCTCTACAACAAACACAACAAAAAAATCCTCGGAAGACAAAAGTATAAATATGTATGTATGTATGTTTCAAACTGTGACAAAAATATAAATAAAAATTATTCATTCAAATACGAAAAAATAAATACAAATCAAAATTTAACACCTGCAAGAAAATACAAGTGATTTACGACAAATGTCAGCTGGGCTTGTAAGGCTACCTTATAGTCATTGCATCATGTGTGCTTGTCTTTTGCAGCTAACTTCATTATTAAACGCGCTGTCAAAATCGGATTTTCCAATTGCAATATGTTGCCGCCGCGTTACCGCCGCGTTATTTCGGGATGCTCCATACAAATTGTATGGCCATGAGAACTTTTGACAGCTAAAAAACGCTTGCCGCTCTTGTTTAGGTATGGCTGTTAGATACAGAATTAATTAATTCTCTACCATCTGAGTAATGGGGTAAATATCAGTGTTGGCACTTTTATTATAATTGTACATACCTATAGAGATATTTTTTAAATTATAATTGCACAGAAAAAAATATGTATCATATTAGTCCTTATTGATAGTAAAAGTATGCTCTTTCGATGTGTTTTTTAGAAATTTAAACTTACATTTTTAAGTATTATTACATATGTAGCTAGAATAAATTTGAGAAAAAAAATTAACTTACAAAAAACATTGACAAATCACTTTTTCACTTGACACTTTACGCGCATTAAAAAACTTGACAATCGGGCCAAATCAGGCCTGTCTGGCAACCCTAGTTGTAACCCATTTACCAAATTTTACACTTATATTTTTAAATGTCTTTCAATTTGCACCAAATAGAAACCACATAGTGTAATCTACTTAGGCAAAAATTTTCCAATGAAAGAATTTAAAAAAGTGCTTGATAACTGGATTAAGGACTTTAAAAAAGCGTACAATAATTACATAGAATTGACTCATTTTTTGTAAACATTTTTTGACATTGACAACGTGCCAATCCTGAAAGGTTATTTTTAATTGATACTGATGTCCGAACACAGAAAAGAAATAATTTTAGTCACGATGTTTAAATTCAATCTCAATTTTTCGATCAAATTCAAATATTTTAAGTTCTTCAAGCTTCTATTATATAGAAACTCATTTAAAAAAAATAATAGTACACTAACCTTTACCTGTCACTTCGTTCACACTATATATTACTGAAGGGATAAATTGTATGCATGCCAAATGTATCTAAAAAACAAAACGTGTTCAAACTCAAATGTACCAGCTTTTCCGTTTTATATATAAAGTACAAAGCCATTATTCCCTATTTTCACCACATAAAATGTACTATATATTTTGTGGCCATTTTTGACTTCATATTTAAGTATGTAATAAGTTAATTTTTATTTAAATTTATGTTGTATTTAAATAAGATTTTATTTTTTCAGTGAGTAATTAAAGTTCCTATTTAATTACGATGAAAATATGGTAGCACAACGTAACATAAAAAATTTCCCTACTAATCTCCCTAACGAACAGCTGACTAGAACAAATAAAGAAAAATCCAAAAAAATATACCTCTATTTTAGCAAAAATTAGAATAAATAAGAACTGCTGAAATGTTGCAAAAGAATAAAATCAACTTTCAAAATGTTTAAAAGATTAATAGATTAAATCCTAATTATTATTTATATGCACAAAATTGTTCATTTCATTATTATATAAGTATTTTTTAAAAATGCACTCAAACACACGGTGATATTTAATTATAACTTAAATATCAAGTCAAAAACTGACCCTAAGGGCCAATAATGCAGTGCTGATTTATATGTCATTAAAGTTTAAATGTTATTTATATACAAAATTGAGTTTTTCACTGCAAAATTAAGTCAACATTAAATAGCCACCATTGTGCATTTAAATACTACATAAGTTTTACGAATTTCCATATGTTTTTGACTGCTTGTTCTTCTTATTTAAAACAAAGCTAATAAAAACATTTGTGGCTGCTGACAAGTTGCATACAACATTCGCTTGTTTTGTCGTTATTATCCTTTTAATCGTTCTGGAATTTGCTTTTATTCTCTTGAAACAATTCAGCCGTTCTTAATTATTCCTAATTTTAGCTAAAATAAAAATATATATTTGTGAAAATGTGATTTTAAATTTAGTTATTCTTCGACCTTTTTAATTTTTATATGTGATTTATATTTTATTTTGGTTTTTGTTTTATTCCCAAAATTCAGGCTTTCAAGATCATGATTAGAATATATAAATAATAATTAAAAGATTATTTATGTATGTTAGGTTTTCATCCTACGTTTCGTTGGGATTTTCCAACTTCTTCAGGGATGTTGTCTTTATTACAATCTGGCAACCATAATATATATAAAAGCAAAAAGAAAAATTTTTTTAAGACAATAATATTAATTTTTTTTTTTTTAACATATTATTAGCTAATTGTATTTTACTTACATTTAATCTTTCTTTTACATTATTTAAAATATCACAGTGTTTAGTGTAAACGGGACAAACACAAAACACAAACTTAATATATTAAAAATGTATAATTAAAAAATAAGAAAAAATATCACAGATTAACAATTTTTTTGTCACTATATTAAAACTAAGTTATAGTTAGCATTAATGTTGTCAATGTCATCTTTGGTATTTATTGCACTCTCAGCTTTTTGTTGTATTCTTAAGCTCTCCAACGTATATCTTTTATTTACTTTTTTCTCTTTATTTAATATTTTCACTTCGTTGAAATTAACTTCATGTCCACTTTCTATAAGGTGTTGCGTCAGTGCAGTTGATTGTTTACCTTTTCTTATATCTGCTTTGTGTTCGTCTATTCTTACTCCTAAACTTCTCTTCGTTGTACCAATATATACTTTGCCGCACTGTTCGTCCTTCTTTCCAATGCATTTAATTTCATATACCACATTACTCTGTTCTCTTAATTCTATTTTTGTTTTTGTTTGTGTAAATAAATTTTTAATTGTTTTGTTTGGTTTGTGTGCAATTGTTACGTTCTCATCTTTGATTATTTCCTTAAGTTTATTTTTCTCTGTAAGTTTTGGTATAAATGATATTCCGTAATATGTGGTGTTGCCAGATGTTTTTTCTTCGGTATTATCCCGTGTGTTGGTATTATATGTTACTTTATTTATTAAATTATTTATAATGCATTTCGGGAAGTTATTTTTCTTTAAAATGTCTCTTATAATTGATATGTTCTTTGCTTTGAACTTTTCATGACTTAGTCTTATAACCCTATTTATTAAATTATTTGCTGTATTAATTTTTTGTTTAATAGGTTGTGTGGATTCATAATTAATTATGCGACCAGAAGCAATTGACTTTGAGTACCAGTCTGTGATTAGTTTATCATTCTCACGATATATTTTTATAACTAGATATGGGATACATTTATTTTCTTCTTTTTCAATTGTAAATTTCAGCTTTGTATGGTAATTGTTAAATGTTTTTAGGATTTTGGTTTCATCTTCTTTCTTTATAATAGCAAATAGATCGTCTACGTATTTTGTTATTAGTTTTATTTGCACGTTTTCCCTCTTGAGATCTTTGATGCTTTCGTCAAGTAGATTATCTAGTACAATATCCGCGATAGTTGGTGACAACGGAAAAAGCAAAATATAATGCAACACTTTGCTCTACATTGAAAAAATATTGCAGAAATAACAAAAAACTGGCGAAACAAAATGAGAGACTAAAATATTTACTTAGCTGCCGAAGTAAAGGACTTGTACCAAAATATATTCAAAACACGACAAAAAATGCTAGACAATTATTTACATCAACGAGAATCTCACAAGATTTTGAAAAAATAGAGCTAAAATTTCAATTAAAAATTCTAAACTTAGAAATAAAAGAGACCAATTACAACATAAAAGATATACGGAAAGAAATAAATAAGGAAAAATTTATAATCAAGGGTTCCCTTGATAATGAAGAATATGACAACTTTATGACCAAACAAAAACATAGATATGAAAAACTTATATTAAGAGACAAAAACACACATTCATCTAAGACTAGAGTACTAAGCCATAGACAACTAGAAAAATGTAAATTGAGATTCAACCCAGAATGGTTCATAAACATGACAAATATAAAATTTCCGGAAAACAGTAAATGGCTGTTATCTATGGGACCAAAATTTGCACTACCGGTTAACAATAACAATTTACCCACAATTAACATTATAGCAGATTTGGAACAATGGGTACAGACTAGGCTTTTGCACTAAGAACATTTAAATTCAAAAACATTTGCTTTTTTAAAAATTCTCAGAGTAAATCCAAGTACAAAAGGGGATCAAAGCAAGTAAATACAAAACGAAAAAAAAAACAAACACAACATTTATTCTCTTTATACGCTCAGAGTATTTGTATTTACTCATTCTTATTCACTATAAGTAGAGTAAAGTAAAAATTTTTTTTGCTAATATTCTGTAAGTATTTTGCAAGGTTCTTATTTTACCATGTGGGTATTTTAAGTATTTTCTTGGTTTTTATTTTTAACATTAATTTAGCAGTTAATTTTATGGAATATACATATGTACATACCTATCTAAGTATATACAACTATTGATATGTTGATAATTTGATCTTAACATCAAATTAAATAAAAGCGAAATTTCATACAAACCAAATAAAACTTACAAAAATACTCGAGTATTTTAGTAAATAGTTTAAGTAGTGCTTGGGTTTACTTAATGTGCTTGGTTCTTATTATGCTTAGTTCTTACATGCTTTAATACTTGCTGTATTTATTTCGTACAAGAACAGTATTTATTGTGTTTGTTTCTTATAATAGAAAACAGAAGAAGGTATAGTAAAGAGAGGGTATAATAAAACAAATACACGAAAAGAAGAGAATGCATTTAAGTATTTGTTTTTTGTACTTTTGCAAAAGCCTAGTACAGACCTTAGATGATGACGCAGAAAAAGAAACGGTTAGGTCGAGGATTGCGAATAGAATAATGACTCACAAAAGAACTTATAAAAACAATCAGCGAGAAAAATTCATACTAAGTATTTATGAAGATACTAAGAAATTCTTAACACAATACATGAATGAAATAATAATTACAAAATCAGACAAAGGAAACAAAACAGTGGTGATTTATCGTAAAGACTATGAAACTAAAATGAGCAGAATGCTAGATGATAAAAGAACATATAAAACCATTAGAATGGCCCCTACTCAAAAACTACAAAGAGCAAATAATAAAATCGCAATGGACCTTTACAAAAAACAACACATTAATAAACAGGAGAAGATGAGATTAACATCGAACGCAGCAACAGCTCCCAGATTATACGGTCTACTTAAATACACAAACCTGATGTACCACTTAGACCAATATCATAATCAGTAGGTGTACCTTGCTACAATCTATCGAAATATATCGGTAATATACTAAAAAACATCATAAATAAAGAATACAATATAAAAAACTCCTTAGAACTTAAATAAAAATAAAAAACATAACTTTGGACAAAAATGAAATACTAATATCCCTTGACGTAGTATCTTTATTCACCAACATACCAACACACTTAGCAATAAATAACATTATGAAAAAATGGAACATTATACAAAGTTGTACAAAAATTCCCAAAACTAAGTTTCTTGAACTATGTATTAAAGTTCTGTCTTAATGAAAACAATTATTTCATGTTTGGAGACAAAATATTTAACCAAACTTATGGTATGCCCATGGGCAATCCGTTGTCACCAACTATCGCGGATATTGTACTAGATAATCTACTTGACGAAAGCATAAAAGATCTCAAGAGGGAAAACGTGCAAATAAAACTAATAACAAAATACGTAGACGATCTATTTGCTATTATAAAGAAAGAAGATGAAACCAAAATCCTAAAAACATTTAACAATTACCATACAAAGCTGAAATTTACAATTGAAAAAGAAGAAAATAAATGTATCCCATATCTAGATATAAAAATATATCGTGAGAATGATAAACTAATCACAGACTGGTACTCAAAGTCAATTGCTTCTGGTCGCATAATTAATTATGAATCCACACAAAAAAATTAATACAGCAAATAAATTAATAAATAGGGTTATAAGACTAAGTCATGAAAAGTTCAAAGCAAAGAACATATCAATTATAAGAGACATTTTAAAGAAAATAACTTCCCGAAATGCATTATAAATAATTTAATAAATAAAGTAATATATAATACCAACACACGGGATAATACCGAAGAAAAAACATCTGGCAACACCACATATTACGGAATATCATTTATACCAAAACTTACAGAGAAAAATAAACTTAAGGAAATAATCAAAGATGAGAACGTAACAATTGCACACAAACCAAACAAAACAATTAAAAATTTATTTACACAAACAAAAACAAAAATAGAATTAAGAGAACAGAGTAATGTGGTATATGAAATTAAATGCATTGGAAAGAAGGACGAACAGTGCGGCAAAGTATATATTGGTACAACGAAGAGAAGTTTAGGAGTAAGAATAGACGAACACAAAGCAGATATAAGAAAAGGTAAACAATCAACTGCACTGACGCAACACCTTATAGAAAGTGGTCATGAAGTTAATTTCAACGAAGTGAAAATATTAAATAAAGAGAAAAAAGTAAATAAAAGATATACGTTGGAGAGCTTAAGAATACAACAAAAAGCTGAGAGTGCAATAAATACCAAAGATGACATTGACAACATTAATGCTAACTATAACTTAGTTTTAATATAGTGACAAAAAAATTGTTAATCTGTGATATTTTTTCTTATTTTTTAATTATACATTTTTAATATATTAAGTTTGTGTTTTGTGTTTGTCCCGTTTACACTAAACACTGTGATATTTTAAATAATGTAAAAGAAAGATTAAATGTAAGTAAAATACAATTAGCTAATAATATGTTAAAAAAAAAAAATTATATTATTGTCTTAAAAAAATAAAATTTTTCTTTTTGCTTTTATATATATTATGTTTGCCAAATTGTAATAAAGACAACATCCCTGAAGAAGTTGGAAAATCCCAACGAAACGTAGGATGAAAACCTAACATACATAAATAATCTTTTAATTATTATATATATATTCTAATCATGATCTTGAAAGCCTGAATTTTGGGAATAAAACAAAAACCAAAATAAAATAAAAATATATATGTTTTGGATTTTACTTTATTTGTTCTAGCCAGCTGTTCTGAAGGGAAATTTGTGGGAAATTTTTTATATTACGTTGTGCTACCAAGTTCTCAATACAATTAAATAAGAACAATTAAATACGACTGAAAAACAGAAGTAGCACTTAAATGCAACCTAAATTTAAATGAAAATTAGCTGAATGAGTATTTAAATACGAAGTCAATTATTGGCCCTAAATCTGGTTCATATAATATCTTTTCATCGAAATCGGTTGAGCGGTTTTCGAGTTATAATGCAACATACATCTAAACATACAAACTTTAAAATTTATAATACTATTTTCATTCCCAATGAAGGGAAATTTGGTATAGTGAATTTCATGGGAACGAATTCTTAGTGAATGTAAAATAAGGAAGAAGATTAAATAAATAAAAAATAAAAGAAAATTTTGTATGTTGATTTTTTTATTTTCGACCTTATAATTCGTAAATTTTAATAATATTGTTCAGGCTCAAGGTCATACAATTTATTTAAATAAAACTCTTTTTTGTTTTATTAAATTTTGTAATGTTGTTTATTTTATTATTTTCGATATTTCGAACACCTTCGGTGTCCTTCCTCAGAAAAAAATTTAAGTTGACAGTTACTGTTACTGTCAAACATAATTAAAATTCTTTCCTGAGGACACCGAATGTGTTCGAAATATGGAAAATAGTAAAATAAACAACATTACAAAATTTAATAAAACAAAAAATAGTTTTATTTAAATAAATTGTATGACCTTGAGCCTGAACAATATTATTAATATTTAAGGAAAATTTTGTTCAAAAATATACTATATATATGCGCGATATATATTTTAAATAAAGAAACTTAAAAAAAAGATAAATATTCAGTATTGATGCGATAGTTTAGTTGCAGCTTTTGTTTATTGCATTCTTACTTTTATGTGGTAAAATAATTCGGCTCCTTTTTGGAAAGCCAACAAAACGAAATAATTACAACAAATTAAAGCTTCTCAAATCCGTAGGCAATGTACCTGTTGTTTTACATTTTGTTGAGCAATACATCAGCTTGAGTAATATTATCAGACATTTTTCTTAAAAAAAACTTTGTAAGCTTTAATATTCAAATTATAAGAAGAACTACATACATGTTCTGTTCTGTTCCCCATCAAAAATAAAGTGAATAAATTAAAGGGAAAAGTGAAAAAACTCGTGGGAAAAAAATTGTCACGATAAGAGGAATTTTTCGAAGTGAACATTTTTTCACGTTATTATTCTGGACTGAATAAAATTTTTTCATAAATAATTAATAAGTTTTAATTGAAAAGTCAAATTTTTTGATATTTTTGACAAAAAATGTAAGCAGATCGTTCAGAAAAATTAAACAAATCAAAAGCTGCTACATATAAACTGTTTAGTAGCAGGTTTTTCTGCTGAACGCGCCCATTATTGGACACAATCATTTTATCACAGAATAATATAGTCTATGCATTTTATAATTTCAATTAGTTTATTCATTTTGATTTTTATTTAATTTAATTTCATCTATTTCAGTTTTGCGGTCCACATTATTTTGGAAAGGGTAGAGTAAGTATCGTTCCTCTTATTTTAATTTTGCATTTATTTAAATTGTCTTTTCATTTTCTTTTCAACCTTTTATTATTTTTTTCTTGAGCATTATCATTTTCGGTCTGCTCAGCCGCCCGCTTGGCCACAACATCGCTCCACTGTGGTAGGCCTTCCGCATACCTAAGGTGGACCAGTAGTTTGTTTATTTAAACCCTTAACCGGGGTTAGTGTGGAGAGTGGTTCCTCCAATACTAAACAAGCTATACCCCGAGCACAAATCAATATGCCTTTATAAAGGACTCGAGGCCGGTATGCATTTTTATGCCTCCACCTGACGCTCCCCTGAGGCCCCACTGCGAAATTTTTTTTAAGCTATTGCATAGCTTCTATCGCGGGCTTTGAGGAGACCAAATCAAGAAATTTTGAAAAGTTTGTTTTTTAAGTCTTTTGCTTATGAAACGAAAAACCTCGAATTCGTTTATGAAACGAAAAAACCTCACACTAAGTTTGATTCTTAAGTCTTTTGTTTTTTTAACTATTTAAATCGCTAAATGTATGTTAACCCCTAAAGTATGCTATTGATTAACATTAACATTTGATACTATATTGATATTATTAATTAACATTACTGTATGTTGTTGCCAGAATAACAACGGAGTTATTAAACAAAACGTAATAATATAATTGCATAAGTTAATAAAAAATTTTGTGAAATAGCTTTACCGCGGCAGTCCCCGAGTGCCACATGTCTTTTCTTTAAATTGACTTATGCTGGGAACACAATTGGGACGAACCACGAATTTTTCGTTGCGAATATTTGTCATCAAAAATAGAACACATGTATGCATATGAAAGTGAACACAAACCGACGTCGACGAAATTGGTCGTGCGTCACGAATTCTCTGATAGATTTATTTCTATTTCATACGACGACGTACGACGAACAAATCAGTACAGCGTTAGCTGGTTTTTTTTTTTCAAATATATAAGTAAATAATGTAAATTTTTACTTTAATAAGTGCTTCTTTTTATTATATAGAACTTTTTAGTTAAATACACATAATTATTGATGATAAAATTTGTTTTAAAGGGTTTTTTTACTATTTAATTTTATAAAGGAATTATTTTCTTTATGCGGTAACACTATCGCTGTTATGTTTGTACACCGGAGCCCCGATTTTCATCGTTAATGGGAACCGGAGAAATGCTACGCAAAACGAGTGCAAATTTTCAAAAATTCTCTTTTTGATAAAAAAAAGTGATATGCTATAAAAATGTAAGTAGAAAATAAACAGGAAACTGCCATTTTTACATGCTACTTTATAAATTCTTCACTTGTAATTATGACTTCAGTTAAAAAGTTCAGTCATAAGTAGGTATGTTGCGACGCAAACAGGAATTAAAATGACGCAAAGCGGGTTCTGTCAGGTGCACCCTGTAGGATTTACAAGGTAAAACCGTATCAACAGCTGATGCTCGTTGATACAGGGACGTTACAAGCATCTAATAAAAACAGCTGGAGCAGAGAGAAAAATGTGCTACGGAATTTGGTCGAAGAAATGTCGATGAAGAAAGATTGCGAAAATGTCGGGGGTGAAAAAGGTTTCCGAGAAGTTTCGAGACCGCTAAAAAGAAAAAAAAAAGATGGCGGTGGCGAAGAAATGGTTCGAGAAAATTTCAGTTTTTTTAAAGCGAGCTATAAATGAAGGAAAGATGGAGATTTTGGTGATTCTAGTTTTGGTCGCGAGCAGAGAAAGATGTCCTGTGAAAGTAATAAGAAAAGAATAAATTAGAAAAATAGAAAGTTAAAATACATAAGTAATAAATATTTAAGAAGCTAAAATTTAACAAAATTAACGATACTTACCCCATATATAAACAACAATCTGAAACAAAGAAACTTAAAAATGCAAAATTGATAATATTTTACAAGAAAACAGCAATCAGAAATACAGTAACTCTAAAAGTACAAAACGAATAAGATAAAGTTAAATTAAAAATGTACATAGACCAACCGAAATTAATTAATTAAAAGACTGTGTTAAATGAAAGCAATGCATATGAAAACACCAATGCAAATAAGGCCTAACTAGTGCGGCTCAAGAAAGGAACATACAAAAAAATGAATTTTTCTAACTAAAACTAAGAAGAATCTTTAATCGAGGCATCGTTCAGTACCAATTATACGAGATACTCACCTTGGGTGCTGCCACAAAACTAAAAGGAAAAAAGAAAGAAAATCACCAATCAACCAAACCGAATCCGGCCCACGAAGAATGAGCCTATACTCATACAGGCGCTGAGACACCAAGCAGGCGGAAATCCATCAACAACATAGGTCACCAGCGGTCAGGAGAATACCAATTTAACTCATCAGGAGGTGCACAATCAAGAGAGGTTTCATGTGACGTTCCGGAGAACGATAATTTTGCAGTTCAACTTAGCCATATATTTATAAAGTAAAGCCGTATGTATGTATATATGTATATATTTATTTGATTAGAAATTTAAACAAAAACGTTGTATGTATTTGAATGGTACCAAAATTGTTTTGGAAAATGTAGATGAATAGCTTGAGGAAAACAATAATTACCGGCCTAGTGATAAAGTCATCCCCTTTTTAATAGTAAAAGAAAGAAAAAGGTGCGCGTGTCGCCTCATAGGGTTGAGCTCAAGCCTGTAGGTCGTCGAAATTTTTGTTTGGTCATAAGAGGCCCATAGGTAAAGGTAATGTTTTTTTTCAAAAGTAAGAAGGGATCACTAATTGATTTCTTTTGAGTATAAAAATTTAAATTGAAATATATGTAGGTACATACATAGTTTTTTTTGAACCAGAGGGTATAATTGTTTGCATTGTATCAAATCATTTAGAAGATTCGAGTTGGATATAACAACTTTGTATTAAAAATTTCATTGTTCCCTGTGCTTTTGAAGTTTCTATTCTTATATAAGTATGTGTAAATAGATTCGAAATTACAATAAAATAATTAGGAGAAGTAAGTTTTTTATGGCCAGGTAATATTTATTTATATCTAATTATATAAATATTTTTATACCTACATATATATATTTATACCGAAAAATGTTAGTTATTAGTTATAAATAAACTCCCAAAAGGGGGAAATAAAAATCCAGAATAATTGTATCCTAAACCCTAGAGGCAAAATGAAAAACAAAGGAGTTTATTGATTTAAAAGGATGTAGGTGATGTGAAGTGAGGGGAGTGATGGTTCCGTAGCGTTAAAAAGGGGCAACAGAACTAAAGTTGAGAGTTGCCACGGAGGAACTTGTACCTTGTTGAGTTCCTTAGGGGAGGGTCACCGGCAGATATAACTCCAGTCTGCCAAAAGAATGTTATCCTGGAGGAAGAGAAAAGAAGAAAATAGTATGATAACGAGGCTATATAAAGAAAGTGAATATTTTTAGATGAAATATAAAGGTATACCTATTTCGGGCTCATAAATATATAAAAATTTATTTTCATTCCATCGAAGGAAATACCCAGCAAAGCTGGCATGATTTTTTGTAGGTGCTAGGTCCATGATTGACGGCAAGAACCACACCAAGACGGCGAGCTTCAGCCGGAGCAATACGCCAGCATGCCATCGAAGCCTATCAATCAGGAGTTCCATGAATAGATCTGGACTGTTGCCTAGCGTGAAAATTCCATATGTTTATTTTTCGCGCAGCCCTTTGCACTATTACAGTTCAACCAAATTTTAAAAAGCGATGCAAATCGAAACGACGCAAATCGGGGCTCCAGTGTATATAAAAACAAATTTGTAATAAAAAATACATACTCGTATAATTTTTTTATTATTATGACACGACGATTTACACAACTAACTTTTACCATTGGTCCCAATTGTATTCCCAGCATTAGTCAATTTTTGAGCCCACCGCAACAAACTTTTGCGTGATTTGAAATCACTTGTAAAAAAATTGATTTTCAGAACACCCCTGTATATATAAAATAAATTAAATAAATGATAATTTTTATGGTGTTTGTTCTATATGCAGTTTATTCACTGGAAAATCAATTTTTTTTTCTAAATGCTCATTGCTCGGAAAAAATGCCGCTAATAATACCTTCTGACATAGACGATTCCCTCAGGTTGTTTGAAGCGCACGTTAAACAAGCTTCTTTTATTGCTACTTCAAATAAAACAAATCAACAAGTGAGATTTAGCAATATTTTTTCTGTAGATGTAGAAAGGCTATTGGCTGAAAAACGGAGAGCTCGACGTGAATGGCAACGTTACAGATCCCCTCAGTTAAAGTTATGGCTTAGGGAGTGTACCAAACAGAAATCAGAAAAGTTTTACAAACACAAAAAACAGATTCGCTGCAAAAATTATTTTGCAACACCACAAACAGACTATTCGCTGTGGCGTGCAGCCAGAGGACTTAAAAGGCCAGAGATTTGCAAACCTCCGTTACGAGATTCGAATGGTGACTGGGCAAGAACTGAAGCTGAAAAAGGTGATCTACATATATGTTAAGCACCTAGAAAATGTATTTACCCCGAATATTTCTGCTGATATTGTTGAACTGCCACCAGTCGTCTCTATACCAGAAATACCGCTGATATTTAACATGAGGGCGATTGAAAATACTATTAGTAGTCTTAACACCAGAAACGCCCCAGGTGTCGACAAAATAAGCAACAAAATGCTAAAAGAATTGCCTTTCATTGCAAAAAGAATAATACTATTCATTTTCAATGGTATTTTACGGCTGCAATACTATCCGGCAGAATGGAAGGTTTCGATGATTACTATGATACCAAAGCCCGGTGGGGATCATACGAAGGTTGAATCCTATCGGCCTATTAGTTTATTGCCCAATATTTCTAAACTATTTTAAAAGCTGTATAAGAGCAAGCTTATGCCTATAGTGACTAGTAATGGATGCATTCCAGATCATCAATTTGGTTTTCGCAGACAACATAACACTATTGAACAAACTCACAGACTTGTAAATGTTTTTAGAGACACTTTCGAAAAAAAGAAATATTGCTCTGCGCTCTTTATAGATGTTGCTCAAGCCTTCGATAAAGTATGGCACGAAGGTCTTATCAACAAACTAATAAAAAATCTACCAGCAAACATCGTTAAGCTTTTAAAAAGCTATCTAATGTAACGTAAATTTGTAGTAAGGGAAGGCAATTTTTTAAGCCCTCCGCACTCGATTGAAGCCGGAGAGCGCAAGGCAGTATCTTCGGTCCATTACTTTACTCAATATATGCCTCTGACTTACCGCTAAGCAGTAACATTCACACGTCAACAATTGCTGATGATACAGCTTTTCTAAGCGTTCATGAAAGCCCTGTAGAAGCTTCCCGCAACTTACAAGGATATATATCATAACTGGAAAAATGGCTCAAACAATGGCGTATGAAAGTTAACAAGCAGAAATGTATACACGTCACCTTAACGTTGCGCAGGGAAACATGCCCGCCTATAAAAATTAACACCGAGACTATACGGCAACACACTGTGGTAAAGTAAAATATCTATCGCATATAGACGCAAAGTTAACACAAATAAAATTAAAAGCAGCCCAAAGGAATTGGCTTATGGGAAGAAATTCTATACTAAGCCTACACTGCAAACTTCTATTATACAACGCGATCCTGAAACCAATATGGTCCTATGGAATCCAGTTATGGGGCACTGCCTCAGCATCGAATGTCGAAAGAATTCAAAGGCTACAGAATAAAATTCTACGTACAATAACAGCAGCTCCCTGGTATGTCAGAAACCATCGAATTCATAAAGATCTAGAAGTTCCGTTGGTGAAGACAGTATTTTCAAAACACGCGAAAAAATATATAAAAAACTTGAGTTGCATCCAAATCCACTTGCGCGCAATATTCTTCATTATAGAGGCCATACCCGGCTGAAAAGAAGGGATACTCTTTTTCTCAGCCGTTCACGAGGGATGTAAAACAACAAAAATTAACCGTTGAAATTAAAAATTTTGTTTAGCATTGCGAGCCCTTAGAATAAAAGGGTTCCAATTAACATTTTAGCAAAAACGCCGTTTTCAATTTAAAATTGTTCCAACTACCTTGTATTACAATTTTCGCTAACAAAAAGTTTCACATGCTATCTTAAAATGAAAGTACTAGCTAACTCAGAGGTTTGGTAAATCTTTTGATTTAAAAAAGTTCTATTTGGCAGTTAGAACTTTGTTTTACTTTATTTTAAAATGGTACGATTTTGAATGTATTAAATAAGTTTCATCTGTTCATATACACACATTTCATATTCAACTTGCTTTCAAGGTTAAGTTTAACTGTCAGATTGTACAAAGCACGTAGGCGAGCAGATACTGAAAACGTCATTAAAAAAATTAGTTACAAATGAATACGTTATGTCTGCAAGTCCTTTTAGTGATATTGACCCATTTGGGAGTGAATTATCTTGCTCATAGTACAAACCCAGTGAAGCAGGCGGAAGCGATGATGGATGTCAAACGGATGAGTATGTATCTACTACTTATGACGAATATCTTATAAGGAATTAAAAAACTATCATCAATATCTCGCTTTTCCACTTTTTAGGAAAGAAGTTGAAAATGTCCAGGTTTCACATGATAACTTACCGCTATTAGATACTGGTGACGAACCAAAGAAGAGGGACTCGAAAGAGAAATAGGCAGCCAAAAAAATGGAAGATCAACGTGTTAAAAGAGAAATATCAGTTCAGTCAAGAATACATAAATAGTAGAGGTTCGTTTATACCTGCAAAACGAGTTAAATCTTCAAAAGTTGTATGCATTCCTGCAAGTTTAGTTGCAGGAAAAAAATTTCTGACTCAGAACAGCTGCTCATTTTTACAAGTTATTACAAACTAACACAAAATGAAAAACATTTGTTTATTCTCAACACAACTACTCGTTGTTCTACAGTCAGACCAAATAAAACTTAAGTAATTCAAAAAGAAAATATTCTTTTTCATACTACGTGCATCTCAATAACTCAAAATTACAAGTTTGCAAAAACTTTTATTTGGATAGTGCTAATATCCCAAAAGCAGATGGTAGGGTAAAACCAGTAGCCATAAAATTCCAGAAAAAAGTAAAGATGGTTAAAGATCATATTAACTCATTTTCCAGGATTGAATCTCACTATTATAAAAGTTCAACTAATCGAGAATACTTAGAATCTGCTCTGTCTTTGAGAAAAATGTATGAATTTTACATTGAAAAATGTAAGGAAACAGAAGTGGAACCTGTTAAATTTTCTATGTATAGATTTATTTTTAATACAAATTTCAATTTATCCTTCCATATGAGGAAATCTGATAGGTGTGATCTCTGCGAAGAGTATGGTATTGCAAGAAAATAAAATACAGCTTCAAAGGTACTTAAAACTAAATATGAGGAACATATGATTAAAAAGAAGGCTATGCGTGCCGAAAGAGAAAAAGATAGGATGAATAGTGAAATTCCTGTTCTGTGCTTTAATTTACATAATGTCATAACATTACCACGAGCAGAGATAAGCTCGTTTTTTTACAAAAGGAAATTAACAGTTTATAACTTAACTGCTCATCTCTCCACAACAAAAACCAAATATTGTGCAATATGGACAGAGTGCGCTTCAGGCCGTGGAAGTAATGATTTGGCTAGTGCATTCAAAAAAATATTAGATAAAGTTGCTGAAGAAAATCACTTTACAAAACTTATTACTTGGAGTGATTCTTGTATTCCACAGAATCGAAATTCATATATTAGTTCAGCTGTTTTACAGTTTCTTCGAGATAATTCCCATGTTTCTGAAATTACTATGAAATTTTCCACCCCAGGACACTCCTGTATCCAAGAAGTAGACAGTGCTCATAATGCTATTGAGAAGGCTATGTTATCAACTGAGATTTACTCACCTGCTGGACTAATAAGGCTATTGAAAGTGATAAATACCAAACATCCTTTTAGAGTTATTGAAATGCTTCAAAACGATTTTAAAGATTATGCTGATATGGCAAAGTCCATGAATTTTAAAGATGTCCGTTTTACTGATGTATGCTGTCTTAAATTTACCGAAAATTTGGTTCAAGTAGGTTTTCTAATCTCCTTCGCGGATTCAATTTTCAAAATGTGCAATTTGAGAGCAAAGGATAAACCCACTAGAAGCCATAAACTTTCTCAAACTAACATTAACCTAACCCCGAAGCTCTATAGAAAAGTACCGATAATTTCGAATGATAAAAAGAATGATATTAAGTCTATGTTAAAATTTATGCCTGTTATTGATCAGCAAATTTATAAAAGATGCTTAATATTTAATGAAAAAGTCTCAAATAAAAGATATAAAATTATAAAAACGAATTTTTTTATTGGTACTAGTACGGCAAAAAAGAGTCTTATTAATATAATTTCTTAGAGTTATAACATATAAAGGTTCTATGTGCGTTTGGGACCTTTTTAAATTATAATTTCTCTTGTAACTGGATTTAAAAAGGTTCTAACTCGCATTTCAAATTTTTCAATTTGCTAACAAAATGCAAATTATACATCATATTTACGATAAGACTAACAGCATAAGTATATTGCTTAATATATAAAAGAAAAAATATTCAAACTGCTTACATATATAACAAAATTATTGCGTTTCAAAACTTTGATCACGTTTTTCTCGATACTGATATAAAGTTACATGGAACCTTGTTATTATAAGAGCTCGATGGGCTAAACTTATATTTAATATTTTTAGATTTAAGATTTGAAATACTTATTGATAATTTAATCTATAATTGAAGATTCAATAAATACTAAAATTATCAAAAAAAAAAAAAAAAATATTGCTCGAAGATATTTAATACTTCTTTAATTACTACACATATTGTAGGATGAGCCAATACGAAGTTAACATCATTTCCACAACTTTTTTGATACATAACTGCCGTCAGCAAGGAACCTAAGAGTTGCACATAGTGTTATTATGTGAGGTATACCCGTACCTCTCACAGGATTCTGAAAATGTGCCGTCAGCTCATTATAAAATTATATTAAATATACAATTAAAAAGCCATTCAATTATAACTTAAATTCTTTCTTACATAGCATCGGGAAGTTCCAAGGGATTGGAGTGATTACGAAGATTTTTTCGTATGCGCAACTCATCATTGTTAGCATCATCACTTTCGTCAGAGTCAAATAAATCATAAGAGATATCAATTTTTTTCACTTAGTATGATTTTATTATTTATTAAACAAAACAAACAGCACACTTTAACCAATTTTTTGTTTGTTTTTGCCTCAAAAAATACCATAACCTGTTTATCAACTGTCAAATCGTTGCTTTTGAGGCTGGCAACATCAATACAACTTCAACTAGAATGAGTTGTAATTCATAATATCAAAAATGAGTTAAGTTGTTGAGTTGTAAACCGTAATATGGGCAACAGTCCCGATGTGCCATGTTGCGTTCTACGAAATTATCAAATTTCGGCTAAACTTATTGAAGTTTCTTTATTTTTTTGTGAATAGAAATTTTAAAATAAAAATATTACCAAAATAAAAATATCGATTTGTATCTCTATCCGGCAAATTTCTTTCACTTAAATTTAACATCAACTTTTCTGTTGAATTCTGTCAGTTAAGAGTTAATCATATATTGTGTAATACAATTTAGCCAGACTTAGCCAGTGTAGATTATTTTTTAATAGACCATCGTGAAAGCGGGCGTAAGCCTTAAATATTTTGTACCATTGCACAGTGCGGCCGATTGCCAAAAAACTGGCGTAAATTCGAAAATTCTAGTATTTCAGTCCAAAAAGAATCTTAGGGGTTTTTGGGATCGCTGATTACAAATTGTATGTCAAATTTGCGGAAATTCACCCCCTTCACCCCTAATCGACCACTCCTATGGGTATAATATCATGTATTATTTTTCATAATCAAATTACATATCGTTTTTTACATAGTATTTTTTATTACAATTAAGAATTACACATGTGGCACCCTATGAAGTATAGGCAGCCAAATACCAATTAGCAAATACTTTTTTAGGTAACACCAAATACGCGATGTTTTCAACATCGCTAACGAACTGTCATTTTTAATTCTTTTATTTTTTTGATTCTCCAGCTGCAGACAAGCATTTACTTTTACCTATTTTTCAAATTGTGAATTTCATTAAATTAAAGCAATCTTTTTGTTACATGAAATATTAAATAAAACAAAAAATAAAATATTGAATAATATTAAACATTAGTGCACCAGTTCTTTTTATTGAAAAGGGTAATAACGAAATTACCAAATACATAATACATAAACCAAGTGATTAAATTATAGTATATAGTATAGTATTTCCGTTGTCCTCAAGATCATTAATATCTATGTACTCGTATATCGGTTTCCGAATCAGAGGCTGAGCTGCTATCTACACTTTTTTGCTCTGTTTTTTCTCTACTGACAGATTGGGACGATAACAAATTAACAGCCTCTGCAGATAGAGATTTTAGCGGTTTAGTTGGCAATTTTCGACAACTCGAAATATACTAAAAATCGTTTAAAAACATCATCCATTGTCTTCTGTCTGTAATTCTTTCTAGCAAAGCTGAAGCGATAGATAGAATAAAATTTATTCCATGCCTCCTGTGCATCTTCTGACATTTGCCCGATAGGTAGAATTGAATTTTGTATAATTTCTGGGCCATGCATTAAAAGCTTATGTACTAAAGTAGGCATGTTATACCACTCGTAAGTTTGTATAATTTTTTTAGCTAATAGAACAGTATATTGGCGAAAATTATCTGTATTAAATTCATAACCACCTGAAATGACTTGCTATATAAAATAAAAACGATTTATTATATCTTCACGTTGCCAGTTATTTTCGCAGATTGTTGATATTTTTCAAAAAAATGTCGAGCTGTATTGCAATCGTTCGAAGTGCCACTTCCAGCTTGAGGCCCATTCCTTTTCTAAAGGCAGCTAGTATATTTTATTCCTATTCGCGACCGACTCTTTTTCTTCTGTACTTCGTGCTTGCCGTTTTTGAATTCGTAATTTGTAGGATAAATGCAACAAAAATTCGAAACATCTAATCCAACAATGTAAAGATGATAAGCCAAATTTCAAGTTATCTGTATTAACTTGTTGTATTGGCATTTCATCTATATCATTATATATATTTTTGAAGTACAATTGCATAGATAACAACGCATTACAGACATTATGTCAGTTAATGAATTGCTCATTTTTTCTATCATTGTTAAATTAATGGCAACGTTACAGCTCGCCTCAGCTAAAAATAAGACTTAAGGAAAGCAAACAGCTCAGAAAAATTTTACAAACACAAAAACCAGCTTCGCTGAAAAAATTTCTGCAAGAACTCAATGCAGCACCACAAACAGATTATTAGCTGTGGCCTGCAGCCAGAGGACTTAAAAGGCCAGTGATATGCAAACCGCCGTTACGTGCTACGAATGGTGACTGGGCAAGAACTGATGCTGAGAGGTGCTCTTTTAGTTAAGCACTTAGAAAAAGTATTTACCCCGAATATTTCTGCTGAAGATGTTGAAATGCCACCAGTCGTCTCTTTGCCAGAAATGCCGCTGAGATTTAACATTGTGGAGATTGAAAAAGCTTTTACTAATCTTAACACCAGAAAAACCCCAGGTGTCGACAAAATAAGCAACAAAATGCTTCAAGAATTGCCTTACACGGCAAAAAGAATAATGCTATTCATTTTTAACAGTATTCTACGCCTAGAACACTATCCAAAAGAATGGAAGGTTTCGATGATTATTATGATACCAAAGCCCGGCAAGGATCAACATTTCAAAACTATTTGAAAATCTGTATATGAGCAAGCTGATGCCTATAGTGACTAGAAGTGGATGCATTCCAGATCATCAATTCGGTTTTTGCAGTCAGCACAACACTATTGAACAAACTCACAGACTTGTGAATGCAGTTAAAGAAGCTTTTGAAAAAAAGAAATATTGTTCAGCGCTTTTTATTGATGTCGCACAGGCTTTTGATAAAGTATGACACGAATTAACACAAAATCTACCCGCAAACATCGTCAAGCTCTTAAAAAGCTATTTAAAGGAACGAAAATTTGTAGTTAGGGAAAGCAATTTCTTAAGCACAGTCGATTGCAGCCGGAGCTCCTCAAGACAGTATCTTCGGGCCTTTACTATACTTAATATATGCCTCTGACCTACCGTTAAGCAGTAACATTCACACGTCAACATTTGCTGATGACACTGCTTTATAAGCGTTCATGAAAATCCTGTAGAAGCTTCCCGGAATCTACAAGGGTACACCTCAAAATTGGAAACATGGCTAAAACAATGGCGGATAATAGTGAATGAGCAGAAATGCGTACACGTAACTTTACGTTACGCAGGAAAACATGCCCGCCTATACAAATCAACACCGAGACTATACCGCAACACACTGTAGTAAAATACTAGGCGTTCATCTTGATCGTCGTTTAACATGGAAATCGCATATAGACGCAAAGTTAACACAAATAAAATTAAAAGCAGCCCAAATGAATTGGCTTATTGGAAGAAGCCTAAGACTGCAAACTTCTATTATACAACGCGATCCTGCAACCAATATGGTCCTATGGAATCCAGTTATGGGGCACTGCCTCAGCATCGAACGTCGAAAGAATTCAAAAGCGACAGAATAAATAACAGCAGCCCCCTGGTATATCCGAAATTAGCGAATTCACAAAGATCTTGATGTTCCGTTGGTGAAGACAGTATTTTCTAAACATGCGAAAAAATATATAAAAAAACTTGAGTTGCACCCAAATCCACTTGCGCGCAATATTCTTCATTATAGAGGCCATACCCGGCTGAAAAGAAGGGATACTCTTTTTCTCAGCCGTTCACGAGCGATGTAAAACGAAAAAATATATTAAAAAACTTGAGTTGCACCCAAATCCACTTGCATGCAATTTTCTAGAGTATAGCGGCCACACCCGGCTGAGGAGGAGGGATACTCTTTCTCTCAGCTGTACACGAGAGATGTAAAACAACAAAAATCAACCGTTGATACCAAAAATATTGCTTAAAATTGGCTAAACATATATTTAACTTTGTTTATTATTTAGATTTAAGATTTGAACAACTTATTGATGTTTCAATTTATAATTGAAGATTCAATTATTGATGTTTCAATTTATAATTGAAGATTCAATAAATCTATATATATAAAATACAAAAAATGTTTGTACCCATGTTCGCTATAGACTCGGAAACTATCCAACCGATTTGACCCAAACTGGTGTCATTCAAAAGGGAATTTATAGAGGATGGTTTTAGGCTTTTAATATTTCAAGTGGGCGTAGCCCCTCCCACATAAATTGAATAACATCATATATCTTGACTATTGTGATAGCAAGAGTTTTGAAACATTGCAATAGTTCATATGTTACTAATGTGAGTAATCAGGACAAAAATGGGCGTTATCGGACAAGTGGGCGTGGCAGCTCCCATATAACCCAAAAATTGAAATCGCCATATTTTGGGCATTTTTTGACCTACGCCGATGATATTTGGTACATATAGTATTGACATAATTAGGAATACGTACTAGGAGAAAAGTGAGTGGGACCACGCCCCTTTATAGGAAAATAAAAAATCTTAATATAGTATTAACTATTGGACCGATGGTCATTAAATTTTCACAATAGGATATATAAATACTTTTAATTTTATTTTATAACGAGGGGGGTAGCGAAGTACACCGGGATCAGCTAGTAAATTTATAAAAAAAAATTAAAATTGTTAAATTTAGGTGGTACATTTTATTCACGATTTGTCCATTAATATTAGCTTTATATGGTGTTAAATTTTTCGATCCTTCCATAAATCACGTTAATATCATCCTTCAAAATATCTTTTATTACTTGGAATAATTGTAACCTTCATAAGTCACCAGTAGTAGACATACTGGGACCTAAAAATAAGATTATTTAATAGTTGAAAGAAAATTCTGAAAATATCATATGTGACCTGCTCCACGAAAAGAGACCTCTGCGCCGAAAAGAAGTTATTGAGAAAAACGCGTTTAAAAAAGCGCTTCGTTTTGAGCTACGTATCTTCACCGATGATTTTCATTAATTATGTTTATCTTTAGAGGTGATTTGTAAAAAAACTAAAAGACATAGAAACTTGCGGTTTGCGGCATTCGTGGAGCAGGTCACATATGGTTTTTTTTTTTTTGTAAAATTAACGCATTTGAGTTGTCTAAGAAAAATAATAGCTTATCGCAAAAATTGTTCAATTTTGTTAAAAAATTTATTAATAACTTTTGGGCAACATTATTATTGATAATTGTTGCTTAAGGCATGCCAAATGTTGCTGAATTTTTTCAGATTTTTATTGCATCATGAAGTACGGCAATTTCAATGAGATAACTTTTTGGCTGGGAGGTTTTGGCAAAGCATTCTTAGAAAAAAATCCATAACAATTCAAGAGGCAGGAGGTGGCAGCTTAATCGATAGTTAATACTTTCCCAAATAACCTCCAAAAGGTTAGAAGACAGCATTCGACAGGGTTTTATTGTCGTTTGATTTGCAAACTCAATTTTTATTGGAAAAAAACGAAAAAAAGTACACCTATCATTGCACTGCTAAAAATTTTCTGTCGAAGAACTGACATTTACAAATTTTTTAACGTATTTAACTAACCTTCAAACGTACATTTCATTTAGTTTTATTACATTTTCGTGGCTGCTCTGCTTTCACACGTTTAAAGGTTTTGCCGAATAACTACACCAATAGTGCGCTTGAAAAAAGGCCAAACTCAAACTAAAGATAAAGAAAGAAGTTGGAGTATAGGACTTTACTCTTAACCATTTTTAATTCTAATAGGATCCCTCTAGCCAACTGCATGCTAAAAAAAATCTTATCTAGGTACTTTTATTTTTCGAGTTTTGGCCAGCTTTTAGGCAATCGGCCGCACTGTGCATTGCGACAATAAAAAAATGTTCCACTTTTTAAAGGTATTGGCAAACCGTAAAAAGTGTTACACATTGAAACATTTTTGTTCAGAAAAAAAAACGCCAATAGTGTTTTTGCATCCAATTTTTTAACATAGGTTTGTTAGCGTTAAAGTCGCTGGTAACTAACACGAACTTGAAACCGCAATTAAGATTTTTTTTTGCATATGGCTGTTAGTGTTACTTAACATTAATGTAAAGATACTTAAATCGAAAAATTTAGAAAACTAATGTTATAACGAAATCCTATTTTACGATATTATTTAATGTATTGTGATTGATTTTGTTTTTGTTTTGCTTAATTATCGTAGAGTGATTTTTAGTTATTTTTTTTTTCTCTTCTCAAATTCTCACTCAATTGCAAATGATGATCTCTTAGGGGCTGTGCACATATTAGGTAATGCTCCATGGGGCAGGGGGGGTTAAAGATTGGTTACGGATTGGAAATTTTGCACTGAAAAATTAGTAAAAAGCATTATGAAGGGGAGGGGGGTAAAAAATCACTGAAAATAGCGGTACGTAATATGTACACAGACCCTTAGTTAGGAATTATTAAAATTTATGAAGGAATTTAATTAAATAAAACAACAATAGCAGAACAAAATTTATGAATGATTGCAGTTAGGGGCTGTGCATATTTTATGTAAAGATTTGTTACGGATTGGAAATTTTGGAGTTGGTATAAAATGTCTGAAACTGCGTTACATAATAGGTATGTACACTAGTGATGTTACGAATATCAATTTTAAGTATTCGCGAATACGAATACGAATATTTAAAACAGTATTCGCCGAATACGAATATTTCTTTTGAGGTTTATATTTCAAATTTAATTGGAAAAAATCCCTGCCTTTGCGTTAGTAACTATAAATGAAAAAAAAAAATTTAGTGATTTAACATTATTATTGCATTAAGATGCCGAATTTGAAAACCTCTACAGAACATTTTTTAATTATTTTACTTACATACTTTCAGATTTCGTTTTTCTTACTCTGTTTGGGTTTTTAATTAATAATTCAGTGCTGTTTAGCGAACATATTGTTGCAGATGGCACAGCCACATAAATCGGTGGACTTTCACATATTAAATTTTTGTTCTTTTATTTTTAAAGTCCAACATTCCTCTACTGAGGTTTGATTACTAATTTAACATGATATAAAACTTTAATTTTTGAATACTAGTTGCAAAATACATATATATTTTTGTTTGTTTTTTAAGAAGGTTATTACTTTGCGTGAAATACAATGGGTTTTTTTAATAAAAATTAATATATTTTTTTACTGTTTATGTACTTTTTTTTTAAGGCTATAGGGTCCTGCAAGCCGAAGTCTCGGCCATTACAGGAGCGGCAAGATGGCTTAGGTATTATAGGATATCGGAAGACATCCATATTTTTACCGACAGCAAAGCGGCCATTGCTGCTATCAATGGTGTATACACTACATCGACGGTGGTAAACGAATGCCGGAAGTCTCTAAACGAGATAGCGAGACATTCAAGAGTGACACTAGTCTGGATTCCAGGGCACTCAGACTGCACTGTGTAGTGCATTCTAAATAATATAATATTATATGTATTATTATATTTTATAAGTGAGTAAACTTATTGCACTCACTGTTCTTAATATTACTTTTGCACACGGCACTCTATTAATATTACTGTTGAAAATATTACTTTCTACATTAATACTTTTCTTAAATAACAAATACTTTATATTAAACCTAATAGGCTTTGCTATTTATACTTATAGAATAATTATAGTAGGCTTTGCATTTTGAATAATACTTTTTCTGTAAAATTTTATTTGATTTTTTTTTTATTTCATTAATAAAACTTCAAATCGTTTAAATGTAATACGTGTGTGTGTTTGTGTATTTTTCCATATTAATATTTTACATTGGTTATGGGCCCAGGCATATATAAAAAAAATAAAAATTTGATAGAAATAATTGCCTGCAATATACTTTAAAATGACATCGCCATTTCTACAAATTGAAAAGCTAGATGAAAGGAATTATGATTCCTGGCATGTGCATATGAAGAGCGTGTTAATTCACAATGGATTGTGGAAATACACAAATAGGCAGATTGTATGTGAGCCTGGTTGGAATGCTGAACAGAAGGAACAATGGGCAACGAATGATGAAAAAGCGCTTGCCACAATTGTTTTGAGCATTAAAGGGACGCAGTTGAATTACATAAAGAAGTGTACAAAGTACGCTGATGCATGGGAAAAGTTATCCGAAGTGCACAAGCCCAAAGGTCCAATACAGAAAGTTATGATGTACAAACGATTGATGAATCTCAAGATGGAAGAGAACGACGAAATGAATCAGTATTTAAATAAGTTTGACGATTTAATAGAAAAATTAGCTGATGTTAATATTCAACTTCAGGATGAGTTAATAGTAATTATACTGCTGTCAAGTTTGCCAAACTTGTATGAGCCTTTTATAATTGCTATGGAAACTCGAGATACATTGCCGTCATTTCAAGTTTTGAAGCTAAAATTGCTGGAAGAAGGAGGACGCCGTAGAAATATAAATCAAGACGCCGAAGGGAATGTTTCACAGCAAGCATACGCAGCGCGATCTTACAAAAATTCAAAAAGGTTGAATGGGAAAGATGTTAAAGATAAAACTGTTGCTGGAAAATGCTACACATGTGGTCGTAAAGGTCATTACGCAAGAGATTGCCGAGTGAAGAAACCATTTGAGCAGAAGACATGTGCAATGATTGCTGCAGCAAATGGATTCCATAAAAATTTTTGGTACATTGACAGTGGTGCATCATCCCACATGTGCAACGAAAGAAACTTATTCGAAACCATTGAAGAATGTGAAGAAAAAATTTTTCTTGCTGCTGATAAGTATATAACTGCGTCTGGTAAAGGCACAGTAGTCCTGTATTTAGATTCTAAAATTATACTCAATAACGTTTTGTATTGTCCTGATTTGCAAGGAAATTTTGTTTCAATTAGCAAGGCAGTCGAAAATGGGTATAAAGCTATATTCAATTCCTGTGGGGTACAAATAAAAGATAGCAAAGGTTACGTTTACATGAGAGGTCGCAAAGAAGACAATTTGTTTGTTATGTGTCAAAAATCTAAGCAGCGTGTTTTTGCTTCAAGCAGTAATGATATGCTTTGGCATTATCGATATGGCCATTTAAATTTCAATGCTTTAGATGAAATCAATAAAAAAAGTTTTGTAAATGGTATAGAGATCTCAAAGCAAATAAAACAGCATAATTGTAAGACATGTATGGTAAGCAAGATTCACGTTATGCCATTTCCGAAAGCAACTGAACATCGCTCTGATAATATATTGGAGTTAATTCATTCGGATGTATGTGGTCCATTTAACATACCATCTGTAGCTGGTTCTAAGTACTTTGTCACCTTTATTGATGACAAGTCAAGAAGAGTTTTTGTATACTTTATGAAATCAAAAGGCGAAGTATTTGAAAAATTCAAGATTTTCAAGCAGCAAGTTGAACGTCAAACAGGAAAGAAGATCAAAATATTAAGAAATGATAACGGGCGTGAGTATATAAATAAAGCTTTTGATTTATATCTCCAGGAACATGGTATTTTGCGTCAGTTGACGGTACCTTATATACCTCAACAAAACGGTGTAGCCGAACGTGCAAATCGCACTCTTGTTGAGATGTCTCGTTCTATGCTCGTACATGCTAATATGCCAAAAAATTTATGGGCAGAAGCTGTTTCCACAGCTGTGTATTTGCGAAATCGTTCACCTACTAAAGCCGTTTTAGATAAAACTCCGTATGAAGTATGGTATGGTTATAAGCCAAAAATTAACCATTTGAGGGTTTTTGGATCTGATGCAGTAGCATTACATAAGTCTCAAAGATCAAAGTTTGATGCAAAAGGAAAACATTATATTATGGTCGGTTATTCAGAAGTAGCGAAGGCGTACAGGCTATATGATAAAAAGTCGCAAAAAGTTATAGAAAGGCGGGACGTAAGATTTCAAGAAAGCACGTTTAAAAATATTTTTGGTAATGAAAACAATGAAGTCCATAGAGATGACGATTTTTTGGTGATTTGTACTGAACGTATTCAAGAAAAAACTATACAAGATGAGCAAGTTATCGCTGAAGAAGAAGAAGAGCATGAAGATGGTTTTGGTACTGCTGACGAAGGTGATATAAATGAAGATTCAGGTTCATGTGAGAGTGTCACGGAGGTTATCCAGCCATTACAGGAGAATCTTCAAATGGAAGAGCAAATTTCTAACACTGCAAGAAATATTATTGAGCAACCAAAAACAGGACGAGGTCGTCCAAAAATTATTCGAGATGGGAAGCCAGGCAGACCAAAAAAGCAGTATAACATGTTAAATGGTTTGTCAACAAAAATTGAATTCGTGCCTCAAACTCCAGAAGAAGCCTTAGCATGCAAAAAGTCTTTAGAATGGAAAAATGCTATGCAGATCGAATTTAATTCTTTAGTAAGAAATAAGACGTGGAATTTGGTAGATTTGTCAGCTGGTAAAAATGCTATTGGCTGTAGATGGGTGTATGCCATAAAAACTAAAAGAGACGGTATTATTGAGCGTTACAAGGCAAGACTTGTTGCAAAGGGCTGCAGTCAGATATGTGGTGTTAACTACCATGAAACATTTTCACCAGTGATAAGGTACGCAAATATAAGAATTCTTTTTGCCATGGCTGTTAACAAGGGTATGCACTTGCATCAAATTGATATTGTCAGTGCATATTTGAATGTTGATCTAAGCGAGGAGATTTATTTGAAGCAGCCGAAGATGTTTGTGAATAAGGATCATCCAAAAAAGGTTTTACGTTTAAGAAAATCTCTGTATGGTCTTAAGCAATCCAGCCGAGAATGGAATGTAAAACTAAATTCTGTTTTAGAAAAAATTGGGTTTAAAAGCTGTTACAATGAACCGTGTATGTATAAAATGAAAGTTGGAGCAGATCTCGTAATATTAGCTGTATATGTAGACGATATACTTATAGCATGTAGAAAAAAATCAGTAATCGAAAAAATAAAATTAGAACTATCAAAAGAGTTTGATGTGAGTGATAAAGGTCCAGTGAAACATTTTTTTGGAATGGAAATCAACAGAGTTTCGGAAAAAGGCGATTTAACTGTGAGTAGCACTCAATACATAAAAACTTTACTAAGAAAATATAGTATGGAACAATGTAAGAAAGTATCAATTCCTCTGGATCCTGGTTTTCAAGTAGCTTGCCATAAAAACTGTAAAAAATCAGATGTGACGTCGTATCAAACGATAATGGGAGAACTTATGTATTTAGCAATAACAACTCGACCTGACATTTTGCATTCAGTGGCAAAATTATCAC
Organism: Lypha dubia; assembly: GCA_947311025.1. NCBI lineage: Eukaryota > Metazoa > Arthropoda > Insecta > Diptera > Tachinidae > Lypha > Lypha dubia. The sequence goes on from OX371261.1 coordinate 85,901,656, forward strand.
AGAGAAATACAGATCCTCATATTGAGCATATGAATGCTGCTAAGAATATTTTGAGGTACTTAAACGGAACTACAGACTTAAAACTGGAATATAAAAGCAGTCATACAGAATTAAGTGGTTATGCTGATGCGGATTGGGGAGGAAATGCCATTGATAGAAAATCCTATACAGGTTTTATGTTTTTCTATGGAAAATCTTTAATTTCATGGGAGTCTAAGAAACAAAGTGTGGTTGCATTAAGCAGCACTGAGGCGGAGTATATATCAATGTCAAACGCTGCAAAAGAAGCTATTTATTTAAAGAGATTGCTAGCTGAACTTGGTGGTATTGAAGAAGTTCCAGTAAATTTATTCGTCGATAATCAAGGAGCCATAAAACTCGGTTCAAATGCTATATTTCATAACCGAACTAAGCACATTGATATTAAGTTTCATCACATACGAGATGTAATCAACAAGAAACAAATTGTACTTAAGTATCTTAGTACAACGGACATGATTGCAGATATTTTTACAAAAAATCTTTCGAGAATTAAGCACATAAGGTTTTGTGAACTATTGAAAATGAATTAATTAATTGTTTTTTGTTTATTTATTTTATATTTAGTATTAGGTTTAAGAAGGCGTGTTGAAAATATTACTTTCTACATTAATACTTTTCTTAAATAACAAATACTTTATATTAAACCTAATAGGCTTTGCTATTTATACTTATAGAATAATTATAGTAGGCTTTGCATTTTGAATAATACTTTTTCTGTAAAATTTTATTTGATTTTTTTTTCATTTCATTAATAAAACTTCAAATCGTTTAAATGTAATACGTGTGTGTGTTTGTGTATTTTTCCATATTAATATTTTACAATTACTAACATAAACAATGTATTATTATATTTATATGTAAGTGTACTAATTATTTTTTATATTGCAATAATTGTATTGTTCTATATTGAACATGTTGTTATTGCAATACAACAATTATGTATAATGTATTTTATATTTTCTCAAACTACATTTATATTTAGTGAATAAGAAATTTTGTAGTTTTAGAATACAGTTAGTTTAGAATATAAGGAACAAATTTTTGAAAATAAAATTAATCAATACTTTGCCTTCAATCGGCATTAGACTTATAAAAACATATCTTTTTATAATTGCCTTAAATCGGCATACTCACTTTGGCATACATCTGCCAAGTAGATATATTTGCCAGTGGCGTTTATTAGCGCCGGCATATCTGCATAATTTTTCAATAAATACTTCCATACACCGGAACCATTACAACTGGCAACGATATTGCGGATGAAACTGCCAAAAAGGGCGCATCATTGAGCAACTCGATGATATGTCACTTCGTTGGCATTCCTCTATCTCACTGCAAGCGATTGATCCAGCAGGAATCATACAATCTTGCTCAAGAAAGGTGGGAACAAGAGCACACCTGTCGAGTCGCCAGGTCCACTTGGCCCCGCTACAGCCTGCACAGAACTCGCGATCTACTCAGGCTTGGTAAATGTCACACAAGACGACTACTAACAGTGCTAACGGGGCACTGGTGTTTCGGGACTCATGCCAAAAGGATGGGTCTAAGTTGCAATGACTACTGCAGAAGTTGTAACGATGAGGAGGAAGAAGAGACAGTTCTTCATCTTCTATGTCAATGCCCCGCGCTTAACAGCATTAGGGCGATTAATATGGGCTCCAACACTCTGCCAGACCTCGACAGTCTGGCGAACATGGGGCTAACCAACATATACTCCTTCTTGCAACAATCGGGATGGTTTGATTCGGCGACAGGGCAATCACAGGTAATTGAATAACCAATTGACTGAGCCCTGTCTGCTGTAGGGTATCACAAAGGGACCGAATTAACGGACCCAAGTGCGTCACGTCTCAGATGTGGCGGCCCTCGAAACCTAACCTAACCTACTTTTTTTAAACTTTTATATGATTTTAAAACAGGCGAATAGTCGAATACGAATACGAGTATTCGTAACTTCACTAATGTACACAGCCCCTTAAAGAAATAAACTAACAACAACTCTTGAATAAAGTTGTGACGCAGTCTACAAAAGATTAAAATGAACAAGAATGTTTTGTTTTCTTGTTTTGCTATTCGACAGGGAATTCAAAAACCAATCCTTAAATAATATTTAAGAAAATTTAAAAAATCAATATGATATAAAGGGTTATTTTTTTCTGAAAATACATATATGTATATGTATGCATCTGTACCTACATATATACATACATAGATGTATTAGAGGGTATAGTTTAGTATAAAGTAACAAAATGTTCTGACTCGCCGAAAATAATAATTGTTCTGCAACTGCTGGTTGAGGAGGTCTCATCAAACTGCTCTTGTTGCTGTATTTTGTGTGATATTTTTTATCTCTATAGAATTAAAGTAATTAAAATACTAATAACTAACAAGTAAAAGTTTTGGACATATGCAATTCGATACGTTAAAGTTAGGATCGTACTATTTTGGATGACGATGACGGCATATGTTGTAGTGCAGATTGCAGTCTCCAATAAAACTTAATTGTTGGAAATGACAACTGCTATCCAATGGCTTACGGGGATTGTTTCAGATATACCCAATGAAAATGAATAAGGATTGAGAACTTTCCTGATCACTGGGCCTTCATGTAATGTATCCCCAAGTCTGCTAGCAGGGTTGCCTTTACCCACACTACTCGACACTCCACTCCAATTAGTTGCGTTGGACCGAAGTTTCTGGAGAAGGTTTAGGCCAATTTTATGCGTATGGCGATATCCTTAGTGTTGGTTTACCCGTCCATATTTATCACGTTGGTCTTTTCTTGTCTCTTTTTTTTTTCTTTTCTTCTGTTAGTAATTATTCCTGAACTTCTTTTGCTTTGTGTTTATGTTATGGCGTTCACACCTAGAGCTTTTAGAGCTAAAACACGTCGATTTCGAAATATTTTACCATATATTTACTTCTTTTGTAAAACACTTCAAAATGACATGATTTAGATGAAAACACTTAACAAAACGCGTAAATGACAGGGCTGCATTTAATTTTGAGATGTGTTTAGTAGTCATTTTTTGACGTCTCAATGTTGGCAGCACTGGTTGTGGTTGGCAGCAAGTGGAACAAATTTCATATTGGTGTCTATTCCAGAAAACGCGTCGAAGAAGTGAAAATTTACATGGAAAACAAAAATAAAATTGAATACATTCAAAAAAATTTGTTTTTGTTTATCAAATAAATTTTACTGATTTTCATAGAGAGGGAAACGCGTTAAATTTCTCAGGTATATTTAATTTAAGAAATGTATGAAAAGCAAAAACAATTCTTGAATTTTTGTTTTTGTTTCCATGTAAATATTCACTTCTTCGACACGTTTTCTGGAATAGATATGATTAAAAAAATTATACAAGAATTTTATTAAGTAATATATAAAATATTTAAAATAGTGGTGCAAAAAATAAAATAACGATTGCTAACATGCATAAACCAGCAGTGGAAATCAGGAAGAGAAAAAGGCTATGGGCACCTCAGGAGGAAGAATTGCTGGTGAAAATCTGGGCTGAAAGCATTTATGAGTTAAGAGGTGCGCGGAAAAATAGCCATGTATTTGAGGACATGAGATGTGACCTCAACAAACATGGATGCAATATATAAAAGCAAACTACACAATCTAACAAGCATATATAGGTGAGTAATATATAATATTCAAAATAATATATAATCAGCAAAATTGGTTTATATGACCAAAAACCGAAAACTGCCTTTAATTTTTCATACATTTATTTTGTTTGAAATGTATGTCCCTCTGTCTCTCTTGGTTTATCCTAAAAATTCAACCACATGAATAGTGGCTTGCATGAATCTGTAAAGAAAAGAAAATTATTTCTCCAAAAATTTACATTCCGTCGAAAAATTTATGTACATACTATTTAAAAGCAGGAATTCCAGAGATCGAAATATAAAAAAAAATTAAAATTTCAACTATGTATGTGTATATAATTTAATATATTCTTAAAATTTAATTTTTTTTAATTTAATTCGAATATTTATAATTTTTCAGAAAGGAAAAATCATTAATTGGACCATCTGGAGTGTAATAGGATTTAAAACAATTTAGTTATTCTGGTGCTCTCTAGGAGCTCTCAATTTATTTAATATTTTATAATTTGCTTCGAGCTAACTAGTAGCTCCTAAGCTTGAGTTTTTATGATTGATTCTTAAACTAAATGACATAGGCTTATATACTAATTATGAGAATAATTCTTAGGGGTACCTTAACATAAGAGTAAAAGAATATAAATATATATTATTGTTGGGTAAGCATATTTAGCTTCCCACGATTTACGTATGGAATGTGTTCAACAGTTTTAAAGTCCAACGAGTGCATACCTAAATGCAACAGATACCTTGTGTTGCTTATATATATAATCAAACAAATGCAGATAATAAATGTGATTCATATTTTAGTGCATTGTGCAACTGCACTTGATTAAACGTACAAGTGTCAAATTACCGTCACACAAAATATCGTGCATGCAGTTTGTCAACGCTTGCATGTTGCAGTATTATTGAATCGCAATGCATACCACACACTGTTGGTCACATGCTACAGGAGGTCCGCCTTCCACTTGGCACCTTTATTACAAAATCCATAATTTCTTGGGAACTTTTAAAATCAACAATGTGGAGAACTTAATCGAAGAAAGTGTACTAGGTATATATCAAATTTTAAAGTAATTTATTGGAAAAAAATAAAATAATTTTAAATATGTACATACATATGTTTGCAATTCAATGGTGTTTTTAATTTCAAAGTAATTTATTGGAAAACAATAAAATAATTTTAAATAAAATATGTATGTACATTAGTGTGTCCCAAAAAAAAAAACTTTTTTCGATTTTTATAGGTCCCCCACCTTTTTTTGAAAGCTTATAGGGTAAAGTATTTTTGTGATTTTTTTCAGATTTTTCGTAAGAGGTTTAGAGGTCGCTAAAATCGAATTTAACCAAAAAATCGGGTTTTCTCGACTTTTTTTGAATTTTGCGCATTACTCGGCCCATTAGCACGATTTTCTTTGTTACTAAGTCAATTTTTTTAAAGAAAACTGTTCAAACTTTACTTCTCTGTGCAGATATTATAAGTTTCGGTAATATTTTTGCTCATTTGGGTACCCTTTATGACATTTTTTGGTAAATTTAGCATAAATTTTAAAAATAATGCTTTGTAACTTTTAAAATTTCTATTGAAGTTAAAAAAACTAATGATTCAGTTTAAAATGTGGATAAATTCTGAGTCATTTAAAAAATAACTATTGAATTTGCTCTTACCGTTCCAAAGTTATACCCTTTTTAAGTTTTGTACGAGAAAACCCGATTTTTTGGTTAAATTCGATTTTAGCGACCTCTAAACCTCTTCCGAAAAATCTGGAAAAAATCACAAAAATACTTTACCCTATAAGCTTTCAAAAAAAGGTGGGGGAACAAGAAAAATTTTTTTTTGGTACACACTAATGTACATATGTTTGGTATTTATATGGTTGAAATTGAGTTTTTGGAAAATTATGATGGGTTGAATTTGGATTACACTGACTCCAGCGTATCATCTCCAGCCTCAAAGTCATCACAATCCATTCCGCTTTCACTTACAAGTACACCATCGGCTCCAAGTCCAGTTGCTGAAAAGAAAAGTAAATTAAATAATTTTCAAAACGAACTATTGTAAAGATTTGACAAAATTTATGAAAAAATTAATCAACAATGAGAAGAGTTGAAAGAAATGGATCAAAAAATGTATCTCATAGAAGTGAAGAGAACTGAACTAATGGAGGAATATAAAAGTGCCTTTATAAATTTTTTAAATAAATAATTTTTAAATTTATGAGTTCTACTTAGCTTAAAAAACCAACCAAAATGAATTTATAAGAAATTTTTTGTTTTTGATCTCAATTTTTATGTTTTGGATCTTTGTTTTTGTTATATATGTATGTACATTAATGTAAAACATCTGTGATAAATAAATAAATACTTAAAACTGAATTTAAAATAAATGAAAATCTTACCAAATTTTTACATTTATTTGAGCATGTACTCAAGTATTTATGTTTAAAATTTTATTTATTTGTTGCGGGTTAGCAATATCTAGATATATATTTCGTTGGTAGCTATACCAATTCATCAGTAGATGCTTTGTAATTCACAAAAATATGCTTGTGAGTTTTTGTATAAATAGATGAGCTTTGGAATTTTTTTAAAAAATATATATCTAGATATTGCTAACCCGCAACAAATAAATAAAATTTTAAACATAAATACTTGAGTACATGCTCAAATAAATGTAAAATTTTGTAACGGGGAGATTTGCTTTTCATTTTTGCCTTATAAAATACTTTTAATGGCAACCAGCGGTTGTCTAATTGTATAGGTGTAGAAAAGTAAACACATTCATAATGGAAAATTATTGTTGTGTGTGTTTGAAAAATTTTTTAAAGGCTATTTTTATGCTTTGTAATTCACAAAAATATGCTTGTGAGTTTTTGTATAAATAGATGAGCTTTGGAATTTTTTTAAACATAAAGGGTAAAACATCTACTGATGAATTGGTATAGCTACCAACGAAATATATATCTAGATATTGCTAACCCGCAACAAATAAATAAAATTTTGAAAATCTTACCAATATATGAAGCAATTGCGTTTCTTATTTCATCTCCATTACCGCTTCCATTCATAAATGTTGCATGTTGAGGTTTCTGTGTACTTTGGACTTCCTGTAGCCATTATTGATTAATATGATCATTGCTTTCGTTTAGAGAGTTGTGTAGCACACAACCTGCCTTTACAATATCGTTTACATAAATTAATATTTTTATAATTGATTTATTATAAAAAAATATTTTTTTATTTTCATTTCTTTACACTTGTTTGTTACACTTTAAAATGTTAACTGATTTCTCATTATTCGAATTGGGTTTACAATGACTTAAAAATAATAAAGTAATTTGCATGGTAAGATTTCTTATTAATTGAATTTGGTTTAAAATGATTAAAAAAGAATAAAATGATTTGCATGGTAATCAAAAGTGCACGCGCTACTTTTATTTTGCAATTTCCTGTTTGCAATTTGTGTCAGCATATTTAATTGTTGTGCAAGAAGTTAATAATTAGGGCATTCAATATTTCTTGCGTTAACACCTCCCCTCTAAATACCGAGCGACCCGTTCGGTTAGAAATATGGGATATTGAAGATTCTTGTTATACCAGGTTTACTTGGTTTGCTGGTGTCAGATAATTCTGGCATGGATACATGTACCGGTGGATTTGCTGTATCTACCGATGTTGGAATAATAACCATTTTACTGCTTTTTTTTTAGTATCTTCGTTTTGATCAGAAGTGCCAATATGGAGGATATCGCCATTAAGGAGAGGCCAAGGTTAGTAGCTAGTCCCTTTGTGTGTTTTTGGTCTAATAGGTTGATGGCTTCAGTGTTATTTGCTCGTATTTCCTTTACCATTTTTAGCGATAGGGTTTCCTCTATTGTCTGGTCCAAATATCTGGGTTGCATTATTGCTGGTAATGGTTGAAGCTGTGTTGTTTCAAAAAGGTTGTAAGTCTTGTTCTCCACTGTCACTGATGTATTGTGGAATTGTACCACATAGGTACCAGTGAGATTCTGTGTTGATAAAGATTGTTCCATTAAATTGATTCAGGAGAATTGTTCCGTATGCAATTTCTTCAATGGTGGGGGTATTTTGGTTATCTATTAAACTGCAATTTGCTACTCTGCTTTTAATTAAGTCAGACACATATCGCTTTCTAAATTATCTAAATTATTTCTGTTGCAAATAGTAATATTGTTGTAACCTTTGCATTCATTTTTCATACCATACATTACATTTTCACATATAAGAACATTTTTATACTTTATTTTGTTTACATATTTACCAAATTTTACAGGCCTTATTAAAATTTTGTTACATGAATTTACATATGTTGTTGGTATGCTTAATATATAAATGATTGAGTCATGATTGGATGCTATTTTTACTTCGGCAAACTCAAATGCCTGTTCTAAATTTACGAATGGTATGGAATCATCATTTATTATATCTTTTACAATATTGATCTCTTGGGATGTCAGTAAGAATGAGTTAACTACACCTACTTTCGCCCAATGCATGGCATGTTGGATGTTCGTTAATTCTATCTTAACAGCATCTAATTTATATTTCAACAGTGTTATTAACTGTTCTTTCATAGCATTACTTTTATTGTGGTTATCATTATTATAATTTTCTATTATGCCATTCGTTATACGGGTGATTTGATTAATTTTTTCTATTGTGAGATTTCGAGATCGTCGTGATCGGGATTTCCCGCGATCCATTTCCATGCGGACCCTATAAAATTTAGCGATCTTTTTTCCCTAGGTTTTAACCTGTCCAGATATGACTGGAGTTCTGTTATCTCATGGGTCAGGATAGGTTGCATAAAATGAGCTGGGCTGACGTCATGCTTTAATTTCTCTTTCAATGTATTTATTAGGTCCTGATATTCGTTTGTTTCTATTATATGTATTAATTTAAATGTACCAGTCTGTAGTTTAGCTAGTCCATGATTCCAAGTAATTATTTGTGAGCTGGAGTAGTCCAAGATTTTAACTTCAGCCGAAACCAGTGTCAAAAATGATCTGAAAATTGGAGTTGGGTTTAGTTTTTGATGTTATTTTTGTGTATCGTCCTTCCTGATTCTGTCAAAATTGTCGTGTTTCTGTTCTCCCTAACTATTTCTTTCCTGTATGTCTTACTCAGTTTCGTACCTAGTCTTTTATTTTTCTTGACATAAATGATTTGTCCGGTTTCGTAAGTCTTAGGTATAGTTTTCCCTTTGTTATGATAGTTCATGTCTTCTAGCTGTTTGTCTTTAAGCTTTTTGATATTGTCCAACCTAACCTTTTCTATTTCTTGAGGATCGGTACTTACTCTTCCTAAAAAAAGTCTCTATTGGCTTCCTTTTTGTGGTTGAATGTATGGAAGTATTGTATTCATAGATCACTCTATGCAATAATTCCGAAAATGTGCTGTGTGTACCTTCGGCCTTCAAACAACGCATCATTTCCGAAAGCGTGGAATGAAACCTTTCGACTTGTCCATTGACACTACTACTATATGGTGGAGTCTTGAATACCTTCATATTGTACTGATTTTCCAACATAAAAATTATAGCTGTAGAATTAAAGGACTTTTCATTGTCCATGACAATTGTCTCTGGCATACCGAAAGAAAGCAAAAGTTCTCACAAAGGTTCCTTTACGTCCTCAACGGCTCGCGAATTTAATATTTTCGCTTAGGCGAACTTGGAAAATTTATCTATTGCAGTTAATATTAGTTTCTTTTCTGTCATGAAAATGTCTATGTGTATGATCTGTCCAGGGAATGTTGGTATGGGTGTTTCATGAAGTGCAATTTTGGTGGGATGCCTGTCATATTTGTTCTCCTTGCATACTTTACACAAACTGGTGATTTTCTTTATCTTGGCGTTCATATGAGGGAAATAAAATTTATTTAGCAGTTGGATGATATTTTCTCTACTATTTCTGTGTGCTCTGTTATGTTCAATGGCTATTTCGTTTTCCTGTTCTCCTTCTCCCTTCAAATCTGTTACCATGGTTCGGGTATATTTTGTTCTGTATTGTGTAAAATTATCACTATAAATCACCTGTAATCTTCCTAAAATTTCATCAGATGTTTTTATGCAATTTTTCACAGAAGGGTTCAAGTATTTTTATAAAACCTGCGTGAGGTTCGTTTGTTGTATGTCTATGAAATGTAGGGAACACAATTTCAAAGTTATAGCTAGGTTGAGGTTCTACATTGGATATTATTATTTGGTTTTTGAAAACATTAAGCGGTGCGTCTGTGAATTGTATGAAAGAATGTGATGAAATTTTATCACTATGTTGTGTTGCTGTCATGGAATTAACGTGCGATAATTCTTGGGGAATTCTTAATAAAGCGTCCGCGACAACATTTGTACTCCCAGGCTTGTAAATAAGCTGGTAGTTATAATCTTCCAACAATGCCTTCCATCTTTTTAATTTGTAATTCGTGTTTTTATTACTCAAAGCATAGGTTAGAGGCATATGGTCAGTGAAAATTTTAAACTTTGCAGAACCGTAAAGATAATTCCTTAGAGATTTAAGGGCCCACACTATTGCGAGTAGCTCTTTCTCGTTAGTGGCATAGTGTTCTTCCGATTTACTCAGAGTTCGGGATAGGAAAATTATGGGTCTATCTTCCTGCGACAACACAGCGCCAAGAGCGAAATTTGACGCATCCGTGGTCAGATGGAATTCTTTACTAAAGTCTGGATAAGCTAATAAGACGTCTTCGGACATAAGCGCATTTTTTATCTTGACAAAGGCATTTATTGCTTCCCCGTTAAGGTCTAATTTTACATTTCTGGAGGACTGTTTGGATATCCGTCCTCTCTCCCCTCTCAAGAGCACAGTCAGAGGCTTTGCTAACTTTGCGTAGTCTCTGACGAAACGTCTGCAAAAGTTTGAAAGACCGAGAAAAGATCTAAAATCCCTAAGAGTTTTGGGGGTAGGAAAATCCCTTATGGCTTTCACCCTCTCTGGATTACTTTTGATACCCTTGTCTGATATTAAAAATCCTAAAAATTCGACCTCCGTTTTGAGAAAGTCACATTTGTCCAATTGGACTTTTAGGTTTGCCTTTTCAAGTGTTTCAAAAACGATTTGAAGGTTCCTTAAATGAGTGTCTTCGTCCTCTGCAAATATGATAATGTCGTCAATGTAGACGAAACAGATTTTGTCAATGTGATGCCTCAAGACATCGTCCAATGCTCTTTGGAAAATTGACGGAGCATTTTTCAGCCCAAAGGGTAATCTCGTGAACTCATATTTGCCCTTGTTCACAGAGAATTCCGTCTTTTCCATATCGCTTTCTTTCAGAGGGATTTGATGAAATCCACTCTTTAAGTCTATTACGGAAAACCATTTGCTATTTGATAACTGAGGTAAGAGGTCATTTATATTAGGTATTGGGTATTTATCTGGTATCGTAGCATCGTTAAGTTTTCGATAATCGATGACCAAATGATACTTTTTTTTCCCTGAGGCGTCTGCCTTTTTTGGCACGATCCATATGGGCGAGTTGTAGGGTGACCGCGATGGTCGAATTATGTCGTTGTCTACTAAATCCTTAATTTGCGCTTCAACCTCCTCTTTTAAATTCATAGGGTAGGGATAGTATCTAGAATATACCGCGTTTTCTTCTTTTGTCTGAATTTCGGCAACAACTGTTTTTTCATATTTGCCTACCATCATATTAAGTTTAGTTTTCTGGGTTTGTGTCATGTGGCTATTACGAATATCGATCGTGTTTACAGATTGGGAAACCTGCTGTTTTATTCTAATCCTATGTCTCCTCCCTATTTCCATATAGTTTTCGGCAGTATAAATTACCGCTGATAACTGTCTTAAACTGTCATTTCCGAGTATCCCGCGGAAGGATTCCAATAATGGTAAAAGAAAAACTTTAATTCTACTTGTCTTATTATTAAAGAGGTTTATAAATGTTGTTGCTCCGACTGATTTTGCAAAAAAAATTTTTTTCATTTTCTATTGGGTTTTTAACTAAAGACGGTTGGATATAACTTTTAGTAGATCCAGTATCTATAAGAAATTTTAGGATTTTTCCCGTACTCGTCTTACACTCAAAATAGGGTAAGGACGAGGTTTTTAATCTAAAAAATTTATATCAACGAAATCCTGCACAAGTCCCTCGTCACTGCGAGAAGTGTCATATTGATTGGTTAGATAATCACTAAAATCATCTAAGTTCTCTTGGGTTTCGTAGCTCTCAATTTGCTTCTCATATGCTCTTTCATTGACTGCTTCCCCGTCATCTATGTGGAAAATTCTTTGTATTTTATTTGGGTTTTGAGCCTCATAAGTTTGATTAGGCCTTTTTCCATAAAATTTATCATTCTGAGAGGCCCTATTTAAATAATTCACGTTTTTGGTCCTGATAGATTGATCAATATCCATCGGTTCAGGCCGGGGCTGAGGTTTTGGTGCCGTTGGCCTTGGAGGCTGAAATTGTTGAGCTATGGGGAATTACCGTTGCGGTATTGCATTATATGAAAAGTGTTGTTGGGGTAATGGGTTTCTTTGAGGCGTCGTATTGAAAAAGAATTGCTGTTGATTGTAACGCTAGGGCACAGCATTATAAGAATAATCTTGTGGAGCCTGTACACGACTAGTTGTCGGAAGAAATGGTACAAATGGCTGGTGTCTGCGTGGTGGCACATATGGTGCCGCTGGAGGTTCTCGTGAGAATCTCAGCAGTTTATATTTATTTATAAAAATTCACTAATATTATTTTTTCTTATTGTTGATCTTCTTAAGGATCGCAATTATTTTCTTTAATACTAGGTGCTTATTATTAATAAAATATTTTCTTTTAACTCAAATATTATTTGGCATTTGCTGGCGGTACTGGCGTAGTTATTTGAAAGTATTTATTTGTACAAAAATGTTTTTGATCATAATAAATTTAAAATTGGTGTACAGAGTTTTCATTAATTTTGTAATACAGAAAACCCCGGTTAAATACCTCATCGAAAATGTCATGAGTTTTGGGGTAATTATCCAAGAAAGGTATTAAAGAGGATACGTTTAATTATCCCATATGGGTAATTATGAGAATACGCTTAAATTGCTTTAAAAATTCATTTATCAGAACTCACTGAAGTATGAAGTTGCTACATACATATTACTTGAAATAAAAGGTACATATGTATGTATTTCATCAAATAAAATATTTTATTAAATAACAAAAACAATTCATATCACAAAACATAAATACATAGGAAAGGAATGTAACAAACAGAACTCATAGCACAAGCAATAAATAAGGAACAAGAAAACATTCGATAACATTCGAAAAAAAAGTTGTTTGAATACAAAATAAATTCGCTTGCAGAGTTGCATAATTATGTGCATATGTATGTATGTAGGTAGTTTTGGGCAAATAAAGGAGGAGATTTTAGGGGAAATTTCATTTTTGGGTAAAATATTTCTGGGTAATTACCCTAAATGGGTAATTAAGCGAAACTTAATTAAGCGTGGACTTTTGTGTGAAAATGAGTGTAAAAAAAACGGGTATTCAATATTTGGGGTGAATATGCGATATAGGTATTTAAGCGATGGGTAATTATCCGGGGTTTACTGTATTGTAAAAATCTTTTTCTTTTTTTATTAAATACATTTTTTATATAAAATTTAGTATCTGAGTTTTATTTAAATTAACCTACTCATAACAGCTACAACACTTCAACCTGTCATGGGCAAACTCTTTATGTTATTCCAAATACTAATTTTTTTTTTTTGGTAGTTTTATTATTTATCGAATCTTCAGTTATAAATTGAAACATCAATAAGTTATTCAAATCTTAATATATGTTTAGCCAATGCTAAACAAAATTTTTAATTCCAACTGTTGATTTTTGTTGTTTTACATCTCTCGTGTACGGCTGAGAGAAAGAGTATCCCTCCTTCTCAACTGGGTGTGGCCTCTATAATTTAGAATATTGCCCGAAAGTGGATTTGGGTGCAATTTTAGTTTTTCAATATATTTTTTCGCGTATTTTGAAAATACTGTCTTCACCAACGGAACATCAAGATCTTTGTGAATATACTAAATGTGAAAATACTAAATGAGCATGTATTTTTGCCCTTTTTTATACTTTTTGTAGTTTCACCAATGATATAAAAAATATTTTGCTTAAATTACTTTTTAGCGCCTTCAAAATATCGTTGCTTAAATTTTAGCGTTTCTAGCTAGAAAAGTTGCTTATGGAGATTTAGCTTTAGCGAGTTACAGAATATAGCTGCAGTACCAATATACTTAGTTTCCAACTGCTCTTTTTTCAAATTAATTAAGTTTTCCTTAATGGCGTGACGTTGTCTGTTGTATTCTTTTTTTTCTTGCTTAAACAACTCGTCAATGTTTATAACTGCATCATTAATATAATTTACATAACTCCCCAATAATTTTACATTATAATTTTTATCCATTATAATGTTTTATTTATATACATATGTACTTTAATATAAACTTCTTGTCACACCAGCTGATTAAACGTCAAACAAAAACACTATAATTAAAGTGTGAACACTAGTGTTTAATTTCGTAAACTACTTGTTTTTGAACGCTAAAACACATTGGTGTGAACGCCAATTATGTATGTATGTATATTGAAGATAGGTGGCTTTTAATAATTTCTTGCGCTTTACTTTGATGTTTGTGATGTTTTAGCTTATGGCCTAATTCTATAAGTTCAGTAGAAAATAAATGACAGTGATGGCCTTTGCATAATTCCACCATGTGTTGTTGATGATGATTTTTTGAATACAATCCAAATATTAAAGGTGCCTATACACTACATGTTTTTTACATTGCACCTGTCAAATTTTACATAATTCGGTAAAAACATGTAGTTGGTGACCTCAAAAACTTTGCTTGTGTAAAAATACACAAGCAAAAACATAACACAAATTTTCAATTAGAGCATGTTCTATTTTCTTATGTTCACACATGTGTTTTCAAATGTCTATGCCATGTGGAAACATTTATCGACGGTTGAATGTCTCCGATATCATTAGCCGTCCGTTCAAAGTATTTGCATTGGTGATAAATTAATTATTTTTTATCTCATTTTAAAATTTTAATAACAATGATATAAAGTATATAACAAGTGTTGATACAAGCTCCACATTTTGCAGATTAAAAAGAAAAAAAACTTAAATAAATATTTGTGACGCCGGCACTTCAGCAACGCTACCAAAGAAATTCTCAGCGGCTTTAATATACATAATAATATGAACATATCAGCTGTTGTAAACAATCATGGCCGATGTCATGTGTAATTATACATACAAGTTGGTGACCAAAAATTAGAAACCTTATGTAAATTAATCAAGTTTGACAGACACAAAAAAAAAGATGTGAATTGTAGACTTGAAAAAACACAAGCAAAACCATGTAGTGTATTGGTACCTTAAGCTGTTTTTTCTGAGTAGTGGAAATCGATGTAAGTTTCAATAAAGATTAGTTTTCTTTGTCAAATTAAAATAACCTATAGAAACTTGGTAATTGTGAAGAGGTGTATAAAAAAATAAATATATGCAGCTATGTATGTACCTTTTTCTTTTGGATTGCCAAGTTTTATTATTATATATACATATGTATGTATATATATACATATAATTACACAAATAAGTACACAAGCAATTTTGTTATATGGTAAAGCAGCGAAAATACACTTCCTATCTTTAAGCACCTTCGATTAAAAAAGAACTTTAAAACGCCATTACAATTATATTGATATGAAAATTTACACTGGGACGTCGATTATTTATCGCAAAATACGTAAAATGTTCGTATTTTAAAGCTATGTAGGTGTTTTGCTACGTCATTTTACAGTTTAGGCGTTCTAATGAGAACACTGGCAAATATAATTAACGGTGTCATATCTTAACACATGATTCAGTCAATATTTTACAATTTCAAAAGAATATAAAACATAAAATAGATATTATATACCCAATGCAATTTTGGAAAACAATAGAAACATCAATTTTCTAAATTACCATTAATTGTTTTATTTTGTTTATTTTTGTTATTTTTTTGTTGTGTCAGCACTCGTACATTATATATAGCGATTTTAAAAAGATTCAAAAAACATTAGCTAGTTATGAATAAAGATTGTTATGTAACAGGAATAATACATCCGGAATTATGGAAATTCTAGGCGATAATGTTGCTGAACTTTTATAGTTTCCTTTTAGAAATACATACTAACGATTCATTTTCGAGGGATGATTATAAAGAATTTTTGGAGATTATATTCCTTGGTGGCAATCCTCCTTCAGGAATAAAATTCAGAAAACCTTGTTCAATACACTACGCTAGATGGATTGCCATATTTATTTCATTAATCAAGTCTACAAAATTTATTAAAAATTTTTGCAATAAAATAATTTGTGGGTAACTTTGACCCGCACTTTCGAAAGAAAAATATTTTACTGTCCTCTATATTACAAGTCTAAAGAATCCAAATGTTTTTGCAAAGTAATGTAGAAAATTAATGAGTTTCCCAACTTTATTAACTGCGAATATGCAAATGTCTGACATACATATAGGTAACCTTGTTGCGCGTCCAGAAAAAGTTGACCGATTTGGCACAAGTTTTTATCAGAGAACTTAGATACAATATGCCGTTGAAAAAACTTAAAAATTCGAAAAAAAAATTTCTTGTATAAAAACCATTGTCTTTCTAATTTACATAAGTATGTATCATACATTCATACATGTAGATAATTTAGTCCCAAATAATTAAATTTAAATTTTAAAACTCATGTTCATTCTTTTAAAATCATAATGAAGTAGGTATGTATGTGTGTATGTAAGTAGAACAAAGTCCAAAATTAACAAAAGTATTTAAACATTATAACAGAACTTTTTACATAGTATATACTATTACCATATTAGTGTGTGTTTATGTTTATTTCGAAATAAATTCAACTAGCATTTTTATATACAATTGGGGTGTTCACACTGTTGTCATATCAGTCATATTGTCATAATGTCTTATTATTTTACAATAGTTTAAAAAAATTGTTGTTGTGCTTCAAGCAAAAAAGTCATATAATAATAAGACATTTTGAGGTATGTTTATGGTTTGTCATAAAATAACACTAGAAATCTTAGTCGAGCAGCTGCAACTCCTTATTCGAGCGGGCGATAATATTTACAAGCCGCCGCTACTTTTATATAACACAAGAATGAAAACAAGGCAAATTCATATGCACGACCAAGGCGAATTAATTATAAGGGAAATGCAGTGGCGAATTCACGCGAATTTATACATTGGGGGCTGTGCACATATTACGTAACGCTGTTTTCAGAGATTTTATACTGAAAAGTGATAGCTAGTACTGGAAAATTAAAAGATATGCGGCTGAAAAATCAGCTGATAGAAACTGTTTGGGAGTTGCCTCTGTTTAAAAAAAGCTATTTTTCTTATAAGTTCTAAGCAAAACTTGTGGTAAAACATTTTGGCAACACTATAAGTTTGTTTTGATTATTTATTAGCGCGAAAATTTTTTATATGCTCCAAAAGCATAATATTATATTTAAAAATTCGCAAGTGCTGTCAGTGAGAGTGACAAAAAATAGTGCCTTGTTGTCACTCCATGAAGAGTATTTGGAACAGTTTGGCCAGGAAATTACTATTGGTCAATTGAGAATTGAGAAATATCATAATTCATTAATGCAGTCATTATATTTAAAAAAAAAAACAAACGACAATGCGCTTTTTGACGAATAAACCAACAATAAACTTATTTCCAGCACCTCAATGACATGTTTACAAAAATTCAAGTTAAAACTAGTAATTTTAAGTACTTACTAGTTTTTATTCACACATATTTACAGCAAACGCTGGAAAAACCAGCTTGTGCTAGACTGCAAAAAGCATTTTAATGTAATTTTCGTGCAAAAGGCAAATTCATTACGACTACAATAATTCAACAACAAAGGAAACAACAGGCATTTTGTTTGTGTAAACGGCGAATTCATTACCTACGCTGTCAGAATTCTCCATGCATAAAATATTACATTAAAATGGCGCGGGAAAATATGTAAAAAATTTGACAGTGTAGGTAATGTATAAATTTGCGTGAATTCGCCACTGCATCCAATTAATTCGCCTTGAATGAAAATATGTGTTTGTGTTTATGTGTTTATGTTTTGTGTTTTTCACTTGCCGCCGTCCAAAAAAATAGTTCAGCTCATGTTACCGGCAACAGCTGTTTTTAATTATATTTATTTCAGCAAATTGGTATAGATAAAAAAAATTGAAAATTTTAATTGATATTAGACATTTTAAAAAATTTACAGGAAATTTATTGTTTTCTTTATTAACAATTAAAAAACATTTACATTTAAGCCAAAATGCAAACGTATGCGCAATAATCCGATTAAAAATGGAGTGTTGTTAAATGTTTATCAGCTGGCACAATTATGATTTAGCACACTTATTTATGACGGGGTGTTCACACTTGTCATATTTTGGTGTGCTATTATTTTATGACATATGACTTATGACTACAGTGTGAATACCCCAAATGTACTTAGTATGTATTACTTTACTATGGATGTATGTATGTATCTTCCAAATGCATAAATATTAGAACATCTTTGCTTACAATAATAATAGCTATATACATATGTATATGTATATGTATGTATGTACATAAAATAAGACCTTTATATCCTTTAGGCAAACAATTTCAATGTACATACAAACTTCGTAAACATTTTCTTTGTTTGCTCCTTATTCTCTTATTTTGTTTTTTAAATTTTTCGCTTTGATGATGATTTTTTATTGCGGATGTAATAACTTTACGCCAAAAATCTTATTTAAATGTTGTCGGTACAAATTCCTTTCAAATTGCCTAAAATGTATGGAAAATAACAGACGGCAAAGTATTTGAATAAGAAAACTTACAACATAGTATTGAATCAGTGTTACCAACTTTTTACTTGCAACTTGGCAAGACAATTCTAATTGATACAATTTTTCTAATAAATATGTATGTACATAAGTATAATGAAACAAGTCTTAAAAACAGAATTAATACTTCTGTTTAAAATAACATCGCTTATTCTGAAAACTGTCATTTAGCATCTTTATGTTTATAAATCCTTTAAAATTTTGGTACTATGTATGTAGTGATGTTAGGATGTAACAATTTTTAGTATTCCCGAAAAAAAATTCGAATATCTGTAGCAATATTCGCCGAATTCGAATATTAATTTTAAAATTTAGTCCTAATATATAAATTGTAATTGGTAAAAATTAAAATAAACTACTAAACACTACTACAGGTACATTACGGCGAGTCGATTTTTTGACAAAAAATCGTAGGGAGGGGCGGGGGGTAAATTATTCTACGAAGAATTTTGAGCAACTTCACCAAAGAAACCATGGGTCTAAAGTGGATTTCGGGAGTCCTAAATTTCAGAAACATATTGCTAGTATTACTTTATACATTTCGGTATCCTTATATATGTATGAATGAGGATAATAAACACGTCTGTCTCTTAAGTATTTAGATTTCTTTGCATATGCTTCTTTCACAACGTAGTCACCGCCGTTATTAACACAGGTGCTACCCGAAATTTCATCAGACCGTCATATGCCAGAACTGTGAGGAAGCCAATATATCTTGGAGTAGATATATATGTCTTTCTGGCCGATGGCTCCAAAAGAAAATTATCACGAGCAGTGAAGTGTCCTGTCACCTTTGGCAGCCGAACCGCCCTACACGAGTTCCTCATCATGCCCGAGGCTACCGAACATATCTTGTTGGGACTGAATTTCTTGAAAAATTTTGATACCACCATATCTTGTGCTGGTTTAACCACAACCTCAAAAATGCTAAACTGGTGTCAGTATAATTCAGACAACGATATAATCCCCAATGCTACGGTTACTTCTACAGCGAAAATCCAACCCCCGATCAAAAGTCAGCACCAGATCGACGATTTTCTCGCAAATAAGCTACCCAAATTCCAGAAAATCCATGGCTTATCTACAGCGGCATTACACACAATCGTTATGAAGGACGAAGTAAAAAGTGCCCAAACAATAGATAACAACGCTTGCCGAAGGCTCCAAAGCCTCCTCGAGGGGGTACGCCAACGCCCACAAGAATTTTCTGACTACCGCATTATCAATCACCAACTCTACAGGCACTTTGCTAGAGAATTGAATAATGAAGATAGCTACCCCTGGAAATTATACGTGGCCTCACCCTGTCGACAACATGTACTTCAAGAAAACCACCATCAGCCTACTGTCACACATCTTGGCATCCGAAAAACTCTACACAAAATAGCACAACGACACTACTGGCCAGTTATGGCTCGCGACGTCAGTCGTTATGTGCGACATTATGTCAGTTGCCAACAATTTAAAGTCTCGCAACAACAACAGGCAGATCGAATCAGTAATCAACGACATGTCAATAAAGAGCAAAATAAAGATAACACCCTGGTGAAACATAATAGCCAGAAGTTTGAAGAGTCGAGGAAAAAGTTCCGACATAATACGAAGAAGAAACAGGAAAAGATCAAACACGTGGTCTTCTTATCAGATGACGACAACTTGCCCAGTACTAGCCGAGGGAGACCAAAAGCAACCACCGCTCCGCCTAAGTACCAACAACAACGGGCCCAGAAACTGCGTTCACAAGCCACACAGCATGCAGCAGGCCCAAGACGTAAGACGGCGTCCAATTTTAATATAAAGACACTACCACCGCCCCGTCAGCCACAACGCATGCCCAGTCCACCCGCTGCAAAAATGCATATCCACAGTGACTCAGAAGAGCCAACCATTCCATCGCTATCTTCAACAACCTCTTCGTCTTCAACCCCACATCCTCGTCATATTCATCACCCACGACAACAACGACAACATCCCCAACCAAGTCGTCAGCATTATCAACAAAATCAAAGGCCAGTGTATGGTTACCGGAAGCAGCACCACCACCGACAACACCACCCCTTACGAACGAAGCCCTCGCCATAACACGCCATCAACTCCCAGAGGCTCTGCAGAGGGAGCTGCACAAGAGGTTGTCGCGCCCACTTCGGCCTTCACGGGAGAAGCTACTTCGCCGCATCAACAACCAGTGCTTCCGGATCACCTTATTCAGGGATGGACGCTGCCATATTGTGTGGATGAAACTTTGAATCCGGAGAGAGGAGAAGCAGTGTGACGACAAAAGTCCGTATGTCGTTTTTGCCACACAGGTTTTTGCCAAAATTATCTTTTTTATGAATTATATAATTTGTGTCTAAATATAAATCATATTTATATGTAATTATTAGAATTAATTCTCGCTATTGTAGTACTAATCGAATTATAATTAATCATTTTGAATTAACATATTGTTTATTTGATTGAAATTGTTTATTTTATGAAAGCACAAATGTAAAATTGTAAGAAAATAAAAGCTAAACAAAACAAAGGAATTGCCCAACTAAAATCGTCGTGTGTATACACAAAAGCAAGTTCCAAAGAGAGTTCTGAAAAAGTTGGGCAATTAAAATCGTCGTGTGTGACCGTAGACTAATATATTCCAAAAATTTATTGTAGACTTCCCACTACTTTAGCCGTTTAAAAAGTTAACATTTGCATATTTTAAAGTAAAAAAAAACACTATTCACTTCAGAAAGTGTGGAAAATAAAAGAGATTCAAATAAAGTAATGATTGTAATAAATATAATTTACTAGTACATTTCTATAAATTAGAACTTCTATTCATGTGAATAGTAAAAAATTATGGTGTCGTACTAGCGACATTGTCACTAGTATATTTTTGTTCTTTAGTCTACAATATTGGTTATATGGCTAAGGAAATATCAAATAACACGTTTTTTATTTTATTAAATTTTATTAAATATACAGGCGGATTTTTCCGATACACATACGTTAAGAATAAATAAAGCTTGTACAAATGTCGTGGCTAAGTCACATATGTACATGTATTTACTAATAGGGCTTATAAGTCCTGAAAAATATGTACAATATGTAAGGAATATTTTAAGATATACTCGTTTAAAAACTAATTGAATTGAATCGAATTTATTCATTATGTAGATGTATAAAAGTATCACAGGTTCACTTTTCATATATTAACAACAACAAATTTTTTTTGGATCATTTCCAGAGGTGACTAATGATATAATATCTAATTAAGAATGTTGATATGATATCTAATTATTAAGTAGAGTATATGTGTATGTATGTATATTATTAAAATTTTTTGAAAATTGATATATGTATCAAATTGCTTGTCTATTAAAGCAGCAAACACATTAGCCGTATTTACAATCTTGTGCGTTTTAGATTGCAAATTTATGCAATTGCAAAATTTATTCTATCAATTGTGAATGATATATTTGAGTTAGGTTGCAATGCTTGTTGGAAAACACAAAATTCACAGCTGATGGAAATTAAAAAATTTATTTTCCACTGAAGGTTTGGCCTAAAAATACACATGTCTAAGAAATTACTCAAGTATCAAAACATTTGCTTAATAAAATAATTCTGATTTTTAATATTTTATTTATTTGTGGCGCGTTAAATAAAATTTTAAAAACATAAATTCTTGCTCATGCTCAAATAAATGTAAAATTTTTTAATTCTGATTTTTATTATAAAAAAAAGGATTAATTTGTTAGTTAGTCAGGAATTTAAATAATACATACTTATTTATATGTAAATTTGCATAATTTGATTTTTTTTATGCGTTTTGTAAATTTTTACTTTTTGTAAATGCAATGATGCACAAGATTGTGAATAGGCCAATTGTCAAAATCGCTTAGTCGCTTTTTACCAAAATTTCCGTCCGCATTAAAATTCATGATAATGTTGTGACCGAATATGTATAGTGGGCTTTTGCAAAAGTACAAAAACCAAATACTTAAATACATTCTCGTTTTTTCGTGTATTTGTTTTATTATACCCTCTCTTTACCATACCTTCTTCTGTTCTCTATTATAAGAAACAAACACAATAAATACTGTTTCTGTACGAAATAAATACAGCAAGTATTTAAAGCATGTAAGAACTAAGCATAATAAGAACCAAGCACATTAAGTAAAGACAAGCACTACTTAAACTATTTACATACTAAAATACTTAAGTATTTTTGTAAGTTTTATTTGGTTTGTATGAAATTTCGCTTTTATTTAATTTGATGTTAAGATCAAATTATCAACATATCAATAGTTGTATATACTTAGATAGGTATGTACATATGTATATTCCATAAAATTAACTGCTAAAATACCCACATGGTAAAATAAGAACCTTGCAAAATACTTACAGAATATTAGCAAAAAAATGTTTACTTTACTCTACTTATAGTGAATAAGAATGAATAAATACAAATACTCTCAGCGTATAAAGATAATAAATGTTTTGTTTGTTTTTTTTTTGTTTTGTATTAACTTGCTTTGATCCCCCTTTGTACTTAGAATTACTCTGAGAATTTTTAAAAAAGCAAATGCTTTTGAATTTAAATGTACTTAGTGCAAAAGCCTAGTATGTAGTGTAAATTGCGTTCAACATTAGCAACGATTAGAATTTTAATTTGCCGTTTCTTAAAATATTTAGTATATGAATGACTTTGAATTTTCGCTTGTTGAAAATTAAAATGCTTACATATTGATTCAGATCCATGCCTAAAAGCAATGGTAATAGATTCCAGGGGAAACATTAATTAAAATTGTATGCTTTTGGTCCAACAAAGTTTCTGAAGAGAGCGGAAACTCTAGCTCTTCCTCTTTTAATATAAATAAAAATATTTCATACCAATTGCTAGACGGAGCTGTTTGGAGATACCACTCTTTTAACTTCTTAATAACATATGTATGTATGTATACGTATGTACATACATAAATATGTATGTATGTATCTATATTCATGTATAACTAAAATTCTACCAGCTCTTTGAAATATTAATACTGTTTGTTCATTTTTTCACCTTTCTACCACAAAAGGATTTTAAAATTTCCAAATAAATAAGACAAACAAATTAGTGGTGTGTAAACAAATGCAGCATACTCGGTCTTTGAATACTTTTGAATTAACTTATGGAAACACATTGCTACCAATGTCACTACAACACATCTTAATTAATTTAAATATTTTTTTATATTATTTTGAATTTCCTTAACAATAAGTGTGTTTTTTTTATAGAAATCATATCACTCTTATTTGAAAACCTTTTATTTCTGCGATTGAAATTGACAATTACTGAAAGAAATATTTCAAACATTTACTATTACACTGAGTTTCCGAAAGCGTTTGAAACTGTTAACTACTACCTACAATTAGAAAAACTGTACAATATTGAATTATAGAGTAATCTTTTATTGTTTTTTTTTTTTTTTTAATTTCTGCTCAATAGTAAACTAGCCTTTAAATTGGTAACGTGGCGTCTTTTTTTTATGAAGACTTATTCGGATATTCCTTAGGATAAACACATTCGTCCATCGCTTTTTATAATTTGTAAAAAAAGGTTTACCAAAAATTTTCGTATATGCTAAACGCCTTAGATTGCAGATGATGTAAAATTGTTCACTTAAATAAAGCACATACGGTGACCATATTTTTCGAAAAAAAAAAAACACAAAATTAAATAAAAATTATTGGTATTAACTTAATTACATAGATATATTTTATATCAATAAAATAAAAATATAATTCAAACAATGTAATATTAGTGACTAGTACAAGTAGTTACATATGTATGTACTTATTTTAATGTTTAAAACAGAAATTAAATATAGAAAGTGTCATATATGAGTGGTTTCTTAAGGAGAAATTCTAAGGATTTCAGAGATGCGTAGACACTTAAATCTTTGTATGTCTATCTGCTTCGCAGTATTTTGGAATATTACTCGGTAGCTTAAAATATTTGATCTATTGACCTGCTTTAATGTTTCATTAGAAAATATAAATTGTCTAGAGATTGCAAACATTTTTAAAATAAGGACTAATCGATTTGTTAATGTATTGTTTTAAATATTCGATTAAATAAGAGGAAATTAATTGTTTTGAGACTAATATAGAAATACACAGATTTGAGGTCGAGTTAAACAACAAACATTCGCTTACTTTATTCCATAATATAGAAAAATTGATTTGTTATGTCAATTGTGTTAGAAACAGTCTGATCTATGAATTTATAATCAAAAGAGAGTAAGTTTAGTCCAAAAAATTCAAAGTGGCAACATTGAATTCAATTGAAAAAGATGTGCATCACTTTAAAATTGTTTCCTATTACATTGGCAATAGCTTTACTTTTACTTGTCGAATTTTGCGTTAGAGTTGTATATGTATATGTGTACATTATGTGCATTAAAAGCATTTAACAGTATAATTTATCTATACACCCGTATATAAAAATGAATTTAGTTTGTCTGTCTGTTTTTATGTACCTTATAGGAAGCCAAACGTTAAGGTACCGATCGTCTTGAAATTTCAGAACCATATTACTGATGAGAAATTAAAAAGACCAATTTGTAAAATCTTAATATTTACACACAAATAAAAGTTCATAAAATACACGAATATTTTATGAAAAATTTGCCAATGAACGATTTTTATATTTCTTATGAAGTTTTTCATAATATCAATGGAAAATTCATAAAATAAAACAAAATACTGGGAAAAAATTTTTACATAATATATATGAAAACTGCATAAAATAAATGAAAAATTTATTTTTATATACATATGAAACATTTCATAAAAAATTGTCCAATGTACGAATCCTAGCATTTATGAATTACTTCATAAATATAATAATACGGGTTTTTTGTTCATAGTATAAATGAAAGAGCGGAATTGATTTATATGAAAAGGTTCATAATATTTATGAACGTTTGCGTATTTATTACATATATTTTATAATTTTTGTAAATATACTCTTATAGTTGTTATGAATAGTTTCATAATATATATGACAGTGTTAATAGTTTTAATAATTTTTATAAATACATATAAAAATAACGCAATTTTTAAATAAAAGTAAAGCAAATAATAATATAAATTCATTTCTCTTTGTTTTACAAAAAAGCTAGTTAATTGTCAAAAACATGTCATATAAGAATACAAATAATTATGCATTTAATTCATTACAAAGCGTTGAAACTTTAATGTTAGTTTTGGAATATTTCAATTTGTAAAAAAAGTGTTCAATAAATGGTCCAAAAAATTTAGCTTCTTCCGGATATTTTAAATTAAAAACAAAAAATATTTTAAAACATACGTCTAAAGCATGTATAATATACATTGTTTTAAAACGAATACCGTCAACGTAAACGAAAATGTCCTTAATTTTATGTATATCGCCTATTACTAAAATACGAGGTTGTAGGAATTGACTTGTTGTACTCATATGACGAAGTTTATCTTCGATTTACCCATGTGAATTTCCAAAAACTGCAAATGCCCCTATGGAATCTGCAACACTGTACTTTCTAGATTGCTTTCCACTACATTTATTTGGTGATAATAGATACTGATTAAGGTTCATTAACAGTATAATATCGCGTGTATCTAAATGGAAATAATATATATTAATTATTTATATTACTTGTAATATTAACTATTTCGAACATACTCATTTAAGGAACTTAAGTTGATTCCATTGAAACTTTTTCCTGAAATTTTCGCTTTCAAAAATGCTTCAATTTTGAATGATTTTAACGCCCAATTTTCGTGAATATTTTCGCAACTTGGATGTTTAATAGAAAAGCCTACATCAAGCTGAAATTAGAAATAAATTAATAATAAATGTATGAATTGAACTTTGTAGAGTTTCATACCATGCAAATCCCATTTACATTTGTATACTCGGGCCAAATTTTGAAGACATCAGCAGCAGTTTGACATTTTTCTATGTGTGAGAACCGGTACTGGCTACATTTTTTCCAGTAGTCTATATATTCATCCTTAGTTAGCTTGTCATCACATAAAGAATTGCTTAAAATTACACAATCTTCTTCGGGCACTATTTTGAAATATTATATGTATAAATGAAAGAAAAAGGATATTTATAAGAATATATCCAGCACGTGTGTATATGTTATATATTTGTTACCATATTGATTATCTTCATTGCTAGACGTTGAAGTAGAAGACTCTGACTGACAATGCAATTTTCATTTGGACTTTCATATTGCAAACTTTAGCATAAATACGTCCTCTTTTACATATACGATCAAATTCCTTGAAATAAAATCATATTTAGATGTGTTAAAAATTATATTATATATATACATATATTTATATATGTAGCAAAGGTTAAATTAAACACTGTTAGTTTTTATATTTAAAATATGTTTAATTCAGTTTTAAGTTTTTAGGTTCAAATTATTACATTATATTTTTGAGTTCAAATTAAATTTGAATAAATAGATTTAATAGAGAGTTTTAATTATGATGTGTGTGAAGTTAAGCATTTAACTATGTCCGTCCGACTTTATCAACTTTTCAACTTGAAATTATTCAACTTCCGACTTTACTTCTTTTTTCGCTACTCGATTTTTTACGACTGACTCTAATCTATATTTCTGTCCTTTCTTCACGTTCGTACGAGTTGTATAAATTAGTATGTAGATACGTATTGCTTCTATCCTTTATATTATCACGTCATCCCATATATATATTTATATATACATATATACATTGTAATAAATGTATAAATATTTAACAAATCTATATAAATAAAAATGAAACGTTGTCCGTTGCTAAAAGCATAACTTAACATCGATTTCGCTAATTTTTTCATCTTATTGCTTAAAGTGCTCCGAGAATGGTTTATAGCACAAAAAATTGACCACACCCACTCTTACTCCTACTTTTTCTATTTATTTAAAATCTAAGAACGGCGCGACTGATTTAGCTAATTTTTTATTCTAATGTTTGTAATAACCCAACTTATCTATATATAGGTTTTTACTATCAAATTAACGTTTTTTCGATTCAAATTAAATATTTTAAAAATCAAACTCAAGTTTTTTCAAAGCAAATTAAATTTTATTCTAAACAAATTAAATTATTTTCAGCATTATTTTTTCCTCTTCTTGCTCTTGTAGAGCATTAACTTCAAGGCGACTAAGAAAATTTGCTACTTTATTAGTTTTACCCTTGATATACTCTATCTCAAAGTCATATTTATTAAGTTGTATTTTCCATCTCTGTAACTTTATGTTAGGTTCTTTAAGAGTACTCAACCATACTAGTGGTCGATGGTCCGTTTGGATTTTAAATTTTCTTCCAAAAAGATAAGGTCTAAAATATTTAACTGACCAAACAATAGCTAGTAACTCTTTTTCGATTGCACTGTAATTCAGCTCATGTTTGTTTAATGTTCGAGATGTGTACGATATAGGATGACCGTTTTGTGAAAGCACTGCACCTAAAGCTCCATTAAGACAAATAATTTATCAAACTTTGGACACGCTAGAACTGGGCTAGTGCACAAAATTTTCTTTAATTTATTAAATGAATCAATGTAGCTTTGATTTTTAAGATCAAGAACCGAACCTTTTTTTAAATTGGAAATCCTTGATAAATTTCCGGTAGAATCCAGTTTTTCCTAAGAAAGATCTGGATTCTTTTATAGTTTTCGGTAATAATATCTTCTGAATTACTTCTACCTTCTAAGGATTTGGTTTTATACCATCTGGTGTTATTATATGCCCTAAATACTCTGATTCGCGTTTGAAAAAATTGCATTTGTCAACATGCACTTTAAGATTATATTCTAATAATCTTTTGAATATCTTTTTTAAAGAAATGATATGTTCTTGAAGTGACGTCGAAAATACCAAAATATCATCCAAATATACAACACAAATATTATTTATAAAATCATGAAGTATTTCGTTCATCATTCTTTGGAAGGATGCAGGTGCATTCTTTAACCCAAAAGGCATACGTGTAAACTCGTTATGTCCTGTTGAAGTGGAAAATGCCGTTTTATACCTGTCTTCTGGTAAAATTGGTATTTGGTGGAATCCTTTTGCCAAATCTATTGTACTAAAATATTGAGAGCTTCCTAATTTCGTAAACAAATCTTCCATATTAGGAATAGGAAATTTATCTTCAATTGTTATATCATTTAATTTCCTATAATTCACTACAACTCTCCATTTCTGTTTCCCTGAATTATCTATTTTCTTAGGCACAACCCAAATAGGAGCATTATATGGACTACACGATTTAGTTATAATGCCTGCATTTAGCATATCATTTTCTTGTTTTTCGACCTCAGCTTTATGAATTTCCGGAAAACTGTACGTTTTGCAGTACACTGGAATATCATTTATTGTAGGTATACTGTGTTTGTATTTACCAACCGAAGATAAGTTTTCATAGTCAATATAAAACACATTGTTAAATTCTTTAATTAATTTTGTCAGCTCTTTTATTTCCTCGTCGTTTAAATGTTCTTTTTCTAATTTTTCAATAATACAGTCCAATCGAGGTTTATTGAAATTGGTATCGATAATGAGATTATTAAAATATTCTATATCATTTTAATGTATGGGTCAGCAGTATTGTCAAATACTAAGGGAATCTTCGTACTATCCGTTACTAATACATTTTCCTTCAATTCGATTTTCGCACTTATTGGCTTTAGAATATTACAGCCAAGAATACCGTCAAAGTCAGTAAATATTTCCGTTTCTAGCATCTCAATTTTACAATTTGGTAAATTAAATTCTTTAAAGAATGGGATTGTAATTTTTGTATTTGCAACGGTCTTAGAACAAATAGTATTTAAATTTATAGGGGATTTTAGTTTCGATTGAAATGAAGAGTGAAATAAACCTTTTCTGATGAGACTAGTACCTGAAACTGTATCGATTAGTAAATTTATGGGAATTGATTTTGTTTTCAACACTATGCAGGGTAAATTTTTTCGGCTTGTAATTGAAAATTTGATCTTTCAACACATTCTACATCCATAGGAGAATTTCTTTTAAAAAGTGTTCGAGAGTGGCCACTACTATTGTTCGACATACTTCTATTTACAATGTTTCCACTATCATTATTATAATATCTGTTATTATTAAAATTTTGTTTTCTAAAATCATTATTACTAAGACTAGTATTTTTCTTTTCAAAATTTCTATATTCATTTGGATATGAATAATTGGGATAGTCCTTGTTATGGTTAAAATTAGGAGTTATATTTGGTTTGGATGAAGAATTTTGTAAAAATTTTGAACTTTGATACTTACATAAAAATAGTCAGTTTCAACAAGTATTACTTTTGCTTTTAATAAAGAATAAGGATTTCTTGATTATAAAATTAATTTAGGTTCATTAGGTAGTTTGCTAATGAAAATCCTTAAAACAATTTTTTCATTATTTGCACAACTAAACCATTGTTCGTTATTTTTATCAATACTAGTTTTTAAATTAAGTTTAGTTTTTAAAGTTTCTATATAATCCAAAAATTGGTTTACAGAGGTTTTTAACTCGGCCGTCTTAATTTTATTAATTATACTCTCTAGGCTTTCTGTTATACTGAAATTGATTCTTAAAATTACCTTAACTTCTTCCCATTTTGTTGGATTGTTGTTATTAATCAATGTGATGTTGGCTGCGTCAACAATTTTGTTCCGTATTCTCAGATCAAATAGGTTAAAATATGTGTTGTCCACATATTTCCGCACTTCTTCAATATTCATTATGAATATTTCCAACTCTTCCGGCTTTCCACTAAACTTAAGAACATCAGCTAGTAATTGGAACGGAATCATTATTGTTATCGACATTTTAATTTCTTCGCTTTTTATTTAAGTTATCACAAAAAATATTGTTGAAACTATGAATACAAATAATAGTGGATGTTATTGTGATCTTTTAATTCAGTGTAGAGATTTTAATTAGATGATAAGTTGGTTAATTTTTCCGCTTTAGGATTTTGTTGAAGTGGAGTCTGTTGCTCTGTTCGCTGGTATGTCTGTGCTGTTTGTTCTTGAGAATTCGATTGCTGCACATTTCAGTTTTTTTTCTATCGATATTATTTTCGAATATGTTTTCTTTGTTAAGTTATTTTAGCAAATTTTTGTACGAAAATATTATAAAATTGAAAATTTACGTGTTGGCAAGAGTGTAGTTGGTGAAAACAATTAATACAATATCGACTATTTTATATATGAATGTAGATCGCTCGTTGATGTCGAGATTATTGCTGTTTTTTTTGTGGTCGTAGTCGTAGAAATTTTATATTTCGTATGCTATTTTTTTTTTTTTTTTTTTAAGTTTTAATCCGAATATTATTTGATGTTATAGTTATTCTGTGGTCCGCAAACCCGACTGCGCCAATAAATTAGTTAAATATAATTCTTAATATATATCTTTCAAAAAATATAATATATATACTATATATATTTAATTCTTTAAAATTGATTTTTATTTTCTAATTTTTTCTTAAATAATGAAAAATAAATGTATATATTTATTATAATGTTTGTTTAAGCAATAGGTCTTTTGATTTAATATATATGTATATATTGTTGTTTTATTTATATTTATTTTCGATATTTCGCTAACAATTTGTTAGCATCTTCAGGAAAATTTTATAAATTATTTGAAATTTTAATATTGATTTGTGTATTGGGTGTCATAAAATTTTTTTCAATAATTTTTTATGGAAAAAGTCTAGGAAAATTTTAAAAAAATTTAACTATTTTTATGCTAACAAATTTGTTAGCGAAATATCGAAAATAAATATAAATAAAACAACAATATATATATATTAAATCAAAAGACCTATTGCTTAAACAAACATTCTAATAAATATAAAGAAAAGGTCAAATAAAATAGAATATAAATATAAATGTATATATTAATATTGATTGTTACTTTTATGAAAACTTAATAATGTCTAAAAAATATATATCAACAATGATAACATAACTTATGAAATAGTTCCTCAAGGAAAGATGAAAAAATATTGGTATTAACCGTGGAATGAGCTATTATTGTTTTATGTAAAATTTTATGTATGTTCATAGCTGCAATGAGGGAAACATTTCGTCCTCTAAATTTGTATGTGCTAGACGAGTGCAGAGCTTTGTGTATCCTTGTATTCATTTCACGGGAGAATACTGGAAAATATTTTACCTTATAATTAATAACAATAAGAGAAAAGTTATCACAACTAAAAGAGAAAAAAATAATTTTAAAGCTTCCTATATTTAATTCAAGAAAAACTAATTTGGAGTAAAATAAATTGAATTTGAAAAGAAAAAAAATTTAAATCAAACCAAAAATAATTGCTTTAAAATGCAAAAAAATGTAATTTGTTTTGATAATAGTTTAATTTGTTTAGAATAAAATTCAATTTGCTTTGAAAAAACTTGAGTTTGATTTTTAAAATATTTAATTTGAATCGAAAAAATGTTAATTTGAGAGTAAAAACCTATAAATAAAAATGAAACGTTGTCCGTTGTTAAGCGCATAACTTAGAACGGCTACACCGATTTCGCTAATTTTTTCATCTTATTGCTTAAAGTGCTCCGAGAATGGTTTATAGCACCAAAAATTGACCAAACCCACGGCTACACCGATTTCGCCTGTTCCCGTGTTGGGAAACCATCAGCTTTGTTTGTTTACGCGCCAGACAGCAAAACAAAAAATGTCGTGTATCGTAAAGCATTAGAATGAAAGAAATGGTTAAAGTCAACCAATCGATACAAAACATATTTTTGTTTTTCTACTCGAACGTCGTTCTTATATTCGAAGTGTAAATAAAACACTTTTAGAATCTCTGTGATCTCAATTCAAAATAAAACGTGATCAAAATTTTTACAAAAATAAAAACTGTTAAAATTATCATCAATCAGAAATGCCTTTTTTTCCTTAATTTTTACTTAGTTTCCATATTTCCAATACCTTTTTACAAAATTATCACCAACAAAATTATTTACATTTAGACAGGACAACGTCTGTCGGGTCAGCAAGTACGAAAATAATAACACTTACAAGTTTTTCGTTGGGAAATAGCTTGAGTATTTCTTCTTACAAACTATAACTCTCTCTCATTGAAAATGATGAATCTGAATCAACAATGTGTTTTGCTATTATACCTATTAAAAGCTTTCTTTCGTGTGCTTCTTTATATGACTGGTGTTTATTATAGAACTCAATTAAACTGTGTCCGTTTGTTGATTTTATTAATATGCATTGTAGATTATCCTTAAATTCTTTTATATTTTCCTTGGAACAGTTGGATAACTCTGAACATCTGCTTATATTATCTGGCGTTGTATGTAGAGGTTAGTTGATTTTTGATCGCCAGGACTGCAAACGATGTTCAAATAATATTGCTAAGCTAATGGGAACATCTGTGAGAATTTTCTCTATTTGGTGTGTTTTTATAATTTTAAGCACCGGAACATAGCAATGTTGTGCTTTGAGAAAGAGAAGTTGTTATATTTTCTATTAACATGAATAAAAAAACTATTACCTTTTAGTTTATCAAAAAGAGGAAGTAGGTTCCAAGGTGAAAGTAATACATGTAAGTTTTCATCTTCCTCGTTTCGCTGCGGCTCGTTTTCCATTCTAAAATATGTACATATATATTGTTTTATAAATATGCTTTGACTTGAAGTACTCTTTTAAACTTATAAAGGATTTGCCAAATGCCGTTTTCATCATTGCTACTGCTGGGCCCAATATGTTTTAGAAGTTAATTAGGTGATATTCATTCGAATCGTGAGAAATTATTTCGTACGATAAGAAATGTGATCTATATTGGTACGACCGGATTTTTTCACAATAAAAAAAATAGAATTGTCAACCATTTTTACAATGGCAACAATTCTAAAAATTAAAACGTCGTTAGAATATGTTGCTATATATGAGTTTTGTTTCTAAAAATATCCATAATGTTCCAAATTCAAATACAGTTTAAAACTCATACTTTTGAAAAAATGATGTACTTTATTTTCTAGTTCGATATCACTTATTTTATTTTAAACCTAGTAGTAATTTTTGGAGGATTAAGTAGAAAATGGGCTGTAGCATGTGGCCAACAGTGTGTAGTATGCATTGCGATTCAATAGTACCGCAACATGCTAGCATTGACAAACTGCAAGCAAGATATTTTGTGAGTCGGTAATTTGACACTTGTACGGTTAATCAAGTGCAGCAACACAATGCACTTAAATGAATCACATTTATTAACTGCATTTGTTTGATTGTAAATATAAGCAACACAAAGTATCTGTTGCTTTTAAGTATGCACTCGTTGGACTTTAAACACATGCCATACATAAATAGTTGGAAGCTAAATATGCTTACCCAACAATAATATATATTTCTATTCTTTTACTCTTATGTTAAGGTACCCCTAAGAATTATTCTCATAATTAATATATAAGCCAATGTCATTTAGTTTATAAATCAATTAATTAATCATCAGTCTTAGGAGCTCCAATAATAAAAGCTCTAAGACCAAAATTAAATAAAATAAAAACAATTTTATTACATGGCGATCCTGCCAGTTCCAAGAGTGCTGTAAAATACTAAGCACCTTGGAATGAGCAGAAGAAGGAGAGGGTCCGCCTAGCCAAAAGGCACCCCAACATTGGACTGTTGAAGAAAATAAAGGTCCGCCTGGCCAAGAGGCTACCAAAGAAGGATGACCGCCTAGCTAAGGGGCTTTGAGCTAGCCAACATCTTCCACTAAAATACCACCACCAAAAATAACAGAAGGAAGACTGCCACCACAGACAACAATACAACAAAAAAACAATAATAACAAAAACAATAGATATTTTTTTATATACATATATGACCTTTATATTAAAAGTGGTGCGCTAAAGTCACACACTAGGGCCAGTAAGCGTTAACCGCTCGTGGCAAACATTTTTTTTCATTGTTGTGGATTTCTACATAACTCGTGGCTAAAATCTTTTATTAAAAGAGCCTCATAATATTAAAATAAATAAAATGTTACTTAAATAAAAATTAAATAAGACAAAAAGTAACACTTAAAGAATATTTTTAAATTTTTCAAGAAAATTATAACTTTATAATGGATTAAAGATAATAAAATTAAATTTAATTTTAACAATTAGAATAAAATAATTAAAGTTAATTTAACCTTTTAATGTTTTAAGACAAAATAATATACATAAAAATAATATTATAAAATTAAAAGATGGGCAAAACAGAATCAAAATTAGAAAAGCCCAGTGCAAACGTGGTTACCAATTTGGAAATCATAGACCATAAGTCAGAAATAAATTCATTATGGCTACTAACGCTGATATTGGTGATAATATCAGCAATAAATCTATTACTTAAGATATATCTGTTGCATAAAAGAGCTCTACGGAAGAAATATGTTAGTAGAGCTAATGATTTGGATAAAATTTAATACATGTATTGACGAAATATTGCTAGTAGTTTTAGAAAATAATAATAAAAATAATTTGACATAATATAAAAATGTATTAGTGTAGACGACCTACATATATATATTAAATATGGCAAAATTAAGATATAAGTCACAATTATACAGCGAAGGCATTAATAGCCTGATGCTAAAATCTGTAGTTAATCAAATAATAATATTAGAAATAAAAAGTCACCATAAATAAACATACAACCCATTTTGTGGCAGTAAAAGATAAAAAAAATTATTACAGTATTAAAAATTACAACAAGATCTATGGCATATAAAAAGAAACAACAAAGTAATACCGAAAATATTCAGCATCAAATCAAAAATAATGATAAAAAGCCCAATATAACGTCAGAAGAAAACTGTTTACTAAAGGGAATCTTGACTTAGGACAAGTTTTCCTTAGGCTTGAAAAAGTGGCCGGTAAATTATATATAATGTTCATTAATGGGAATATTGACCTAGGACAATTTTTCCCAAGGCTTGAGAAAGTGGCCGGTGAACAAATGGCACCTAACGAGAAAATTTTAGAATTTATCTCAATTAAATAATTTATAAATAAAAGGGCATAAAAGTAGCGCTACTACTTAATGAGGTGACCAATATAAATGATAAGAATGCTCAGGCAATTCTTGATCTAATGCTGAAATACCACGATGATCCGATAGAGGGAGGACATTGTGGAATATATCGAACAATAGAAAAAATAAAGAGGTATTACTATTGGAAAAATATGATAAAAGACATAACGAAATATGTTAAATTATGTCAAAAATGCCAGAAATCAAAAATAATAAACCAAAATTGATTAGAAAATTGCTGAAGCTTTTCAAATTATTGTACACATTGAAAACTCTCAGAATAACTTAGAAAAGTCTATTGTGACACATTTTATTACTGCCATAAAATTCAAAATAGGGTTAAAGGTTGACAATATAAAAATAGAAAAAATAATTTTTGGTCCACTAAATAATTTTTAAGTAAGAATCATTTAAAACTGTTTTATTTTTGCCTAAAAGTCTAAAGAAGACGTTAAATTTAGTCAAAGGTACAGAGTGAAAAGTTATTTGATTTTCAAACTAGTTTAATAACATAAAATTTATGAATATAACATATATTTTTCTAATAAAAATTTTATTATTCAAAAAAAAAAAAAAAAAATCCAAAATATTTTTGCAAGAAGATATGGAATGGGAGTACAATTTAAACTGCTTGTGTTTTGCTTCATATGGAAAGTTCCAAAACAAACTGAGGGTACCAGATTTGTTTATAATGCTTGGGTAATGTATAAGAAAGTGATATTTCGGTTTAAGTGGCTTGTCGAAAAGAAACATGTATTGGCTGTTATGATCTTCAATTTTTTTTCT
Source organism: Lypha dubia (assembly GCA_947311025.1). Lineage (NCBI taxonomy): Eukaryota > Metazoa > Arthropoda > Insecta > Diptera > Tachinidae > Lypha > Lypha dubia. The sequence continues at coordinate 85,938,131 of OX371261.1, forward strand.
TAAATTAGAAGAGAATTGCGTGTTATAAGAAAAACTTAATAAATCGTCAAACATAATTTATAAAATTGAGAACGAATTCCCATACAATGTCATTTAATGGAATTAGGTCACCTACAAACAAAGGAAATAAATATGTGAAGGTCATCATTTGACGACCAGACATTTTAAACTTATTTGTATTCAATTCGTTTGGCAAAATTGCATTAGGACGATATCTTTCTTCAAAAATACCAAAGTTAAAATATTTGAGACGAAAATTAAGCAATGATAAATCAAAATATTTCTTTTTATGAATAAAGTCTGATAACACTTCACTAAAATTATAGTGGCATATGCCTTCAAAAATATCATGCATTATGACACATTTATTACATGAAATGAAGGAATTTCATTAAATGTGGAATCCTTATCCGTTACTTCTATTAAGAATTTGCTCTTTATAAGTTTCTGGCGTTCTAAATAAATGAAACATTTCCATACATAGGCCTTTAGCTCTCTCTTTAGATGCTGAACATAAACGGCAATAGTGGTTGCTGGAAAATGACTTTGAAAATCCCATCATTATGTTTGAAGCTAGATTGTCACCTAACACCAAACAAATTGCGAAAAAAAACTGATTTCGTTGTCCCACTACTAAGCTTTATTTCAACTCCATTCAACTCAAGGTCTTTCACTACATCTGTTAAGCCTTTTAGACACTTGTTCGCGCCCATTTTCTTAACATGATTGGAGTTTATTATAGACGCTAAGAAAATATTTTCATTTTTTATTGGAAGTATTATTGCATATGATTGTTTTAAGGAAAATTGTAATTCCGTTCTATAATGGAACGATTGTTGTTCTGAATGGATATTTGAAACCTTTAGATTATCAACTAAACCAAGATTTGAAAGTTTTTTACAATTTTATGCTCATTTCGTCTAAATATGCACTAATGTCATCTAATGTGCTAGATAATGAATTGCTTTGGAAATTTGTATGTGAAACTATGTTTTTTATTTTATTCACTATTGGTAAAACAATAAAATTTTTAACCATTTGTTGAATTTCTAACACATCTTTACGGCAAACATTATCTTTGTTATGCAAGTGCAAAACGAAATTTATGAAAGAACTTTTTAAGTCATTTAAATTCACCTCACTATTGTTAATACGATGTGATACATCCAAATTGACATTAATACTTCTAACTGGATGAATATCAATTTTATCGGTTGAAGTTGTAGGCAGTTCGATTTAATGTTTGTAATTTAATGTTTTCTTATGAAATGTCTTTTACACCTATAAATAGGTTTCCCACCTTTTTTTGCAATTAAAGTACATTGGTTGTTAAAGGTTAGGAAAAAAAAGTACACAGTATAAAAATAAAGTACAATTTATTTTCTTTATTGTTATATTTGAAAACGTATTTTTTATTGCTTTTCGCAAGTTTTATCAAATAATTATCATATTTAAATTAAAGTAAATAATTAATTCATTTTTTATCAGATTCAGAGGCGCTTTGTTTCTTTCATCTCGCCATTTGAACTTCATTACAGAAAAAACTCTCTCTGTGAATGCTGACGTGGCAGGAATAGAAATTAAAATTTAAATTTCTTTATACAAATTTGATAAATTATCATCAGTCTTATTATATAATAGCTGCCATTTACTTGCTGTAGATAATTCCGCAAAACCTTCAGAACTGTATATCTGATCATAAATTTTGTTAAATGACGCAATTTCTCCATAAAGATCATCCATATTTATATTAAGTTTTTGCAGATTTAAATTTTCGTTTATGCTAACAATAGATATTATCAAATTAAACTTTGCTCTTTAAATTTTTATTGCTAATTGTAAATAACCAAATTGTATTTTTAAAATCAAACCATTTATTCAAGTACTCTAAGGCTTTATCGATAAATAACAAAAAATTCATGTGAATTTCCCTGTCCAGTTCCGGTGCAGACAAAAGGGTAATTTTTTTGCTTGTTTCATATCCAAATATCCAAATTGCCAAGACATACTCTTAAGAAAGAATCTTTTTTTTTCAATTTTATTATTTATTGAATCTTCAATTATAAATTGAAACATCAATCAGTTGTTCAAATCTTAAATCTAAATAATAAAAAATTTTAAATATATGTTTAGCCAATACTAAACAAAATTTTTAATTTCAACGGTTGATTTTTGTTGATTTACATCTCTCGTGTACGGCTGAGAGAAAGAGTATCCCTCCTCCTGAGCCGGGTGTGACCTCTACACTGTATAATATTGCGCGCAAGTGGATTTGGGTGCAGCTCAAGTTTTTTTACATATTATTTCGCGTGTTTTGAAAATACTGTCTTCACCAACGGAACATCAAGATCTTTATGAATTCGATGATTTCTGACATACCAGGGGGCTGCTGTAATTGCACGTAGAATTTTATTTTGTCGCCTTTGAATTTTTTCTACACTCGATGAATCGCCACTGTAAAAAAACGTCAACAAATGACTTATATAAACCGAATCTATTTTGAATTGTAAATAAATCAAATCATGCGAAATAAAGTATTTTGGTGTACTTTACTGTTTCTATAAAGTATAGAGTACAACTTATCAAAAAAACGTACAATACTTTATTATAAAGTACGGGTGGCAAGCCTACCTAAGTACATATAAATGTTATCAAACAATTGATGACAATTTTTATAAGTGCAATCAAACTCATCATTTGTTATACAGAAATGCTACTTTTTTAAATGTAAAATAATTATATAAATCAACATCTTAAAATATTTTATTACACTTGAAACGTAATCATTTTAACACTTACTTACATACATATGTATATTTTATTAAATTAATTTACAATCAAACACTGCTTAAAACACTTTTTAACCACACGCTTCTTTCTTTATTGTTTTTTATTATACAGACTTATACAATGCACGTTAACGCAAAACTGAAATCATATTTTTGTAATGCGCTAAACAAAGAACATACTTACCTTTTCTACTGTTCTTACACATGCCATACCATCATCACTCATCAAGTTTATACCGTTAGTTTCTGTTAAACAAGATCTACATATGAATGTGTTCTTAGAACTTGTTCTTAGGGTTTGGTATTGTTATATATGAAAGTATTCATAACAAACATATGTACATACATATGTACATGGCAAATTTCTAACATTTATGTGTTCGATTATACAAAAAGTAGGGATGATAAAAAAAAATTCGCTACAAGATAATATTTAAGAAATTGTTTATAATATTAAAGACAATTTTCAATATACATACATACACATTTATGAAAAGTTTTTATGAATGAGATTCATAACAGTTATGACTAAACTCCTAAGGCCGAAATTTACAGTCTTTAGTTAACTAATTACAATGGTTTAACCAAAGATTTTTCATACAAATATCATGAGTTAAACTATCATCATTAGTTAACTAAAGACTGTAAATTTGGGCCTAAGTAAATACTGGGAACCAAAAAAAAATTCTTAAATATAAGAAATGTTTCATAAATTCTAATGACATTTCATGGATTTTATGAACAAAAAAAATTATGAGTAGCTTTCATAAATAATATGAATATTATTTTTTTGTGTGTACATATCTGCGCAACTAAAGCAAGGACTCTTTTAAAACACCGGCTTGTTATTAAATTATTGCTTTCCCTCCGAAAAAATATGTACTAATTTTATATAAGTATGTATGTATTTAGTATTCAACTTTTAATATAAGTTAATTAACTGCCTGAAACAGTTATAATTATTTATTGAGCCTTAATTAATATTGACAATATTTTTTTTAATACAGCAATACTTATGTATATAACATTTTATTCGAGCAAATACGCAAAAATTTATGTTAATTTTTGGTTTTTTTTTAGTATTTGTTTGAATAACATGTTATATTTTGTAAAAAGAAAGTTTGTTTTTAATTTGCTATTTTGCCAATAGTACCAATTATATAATTTCTGGCCCTTTCGTAATGTTTGGAAATTCGTACTATTGGACCAAAGTTTTTTCCTCATTTCATTTAAAATAAAACATATACAGAAAGTTTAGTTTATATTATTTTTTTACAAGCAAAACAAAATAAAAAACTTAAGAAATTCAGGTCAAATCAATAAGTGTTAAATCATACATTTGTAAATATGTATGTATGTAAATAATTTATACAAATGAATGTAAAATATTATATGTGGGAACTACAAAAAAACAAATTAAAAACTAGACTAAAAACTAAAAACTTTACGAACTAACAACAGGTTACAAAAAACAGATTTAGCGACCTATTGTGCACTCAATAATCACACTCCTGATTTCGAGAGAACGAAGATTTTAAAGATCGAGAACAATTACAGACGTCGATATGTGCTAGAAATGCTACACAGTGTAGCCAGGTGTATGGATTTCTCCCCAAATTGCGGATTTTAGCTGGTTTTTGGGGACAGATTATCGTCGTATACCTATTATCAATTTTGCTTTATTTTACCATTTTCTTTCATACATACATATATGTTTATGTATCTTGGCGTTTTTCTTCTCCATATTTCGATTATTTCAAGACGATGGTATTGAGGATGTTGGTTTATATAACAATTTGTTCAAAATTTTTAAAACCAGAATTTATTGAATTCCATACTGCCAAAATGTATCTACTAATTGACGATAAAGAAAGTAATTTGGTTGTTGCTGAAATTGATGTTGGTATAGAATGTTCAAAGGAATTAGAAGCAAAAGGAGTTCAAACAAATTTTTTTAGATTATTTAACTGTACTAGCAAAATAAATGCTTAAAATATTCACTGAGAGTATGGAAAATTTTGAGTTATTTATAAATTTACAACTCGAAAGCACAGAAAAGAAATAAATTTGAATCCGTGTATGGAATTTTAATATATTCTATGGATTCAAAATTTCCATTGAGCACATACGAATGCATTAACTTAAATAAATGTATGTAATAAAATTAATAAAAAATTGTTTTTATGATGCTTAGTATACATATATGTATTTATTGGGGACAAACTTGGGGATTTCCAGTTTTAAAATGGGGATTTTTGGGGACAACACCCTGTAATATACCTAGCTACACTGATGCTACATATTATAAATATTCCAGCAGATAAGAGAATAAACTACAAACTGATACAGAAAATTGCGCTCAGATATATAGACACTTAAGGTAGAATTAGTCTTGACTTTCTGTTCTGTTCAGGATCAGCTGTTCACTTTTTGTGTATGCGAAACATGTATTTTCAATTAGTTGTTCTATTCTGTTACGGACCATTCTGTTGAAAACTGACTTTTACTTACAGTTCTAAGTGACAGATTGTGAATGAGTATACGTCAGCTCCTACCTTACGGTTTATCTGACGGTGTACTTAAACACTTAGTGTAGATTAAGCGTTCACCATCGCCCCCGAGCCACCCCACTCAGGAACCCGAAGGCATCCCCGAGGGGATGACAACAGGTAGCAACTTCTCAGACATGACCAAGGCCCGTCATGTCCAAACACCTTGCTAAAGTGAGCGAGCTACCTAAACTCTGGAATTCTGTTGATTCACAACAGCACATAGAGGCTTCGCATCGGTAGACACGAAGTCCGCTAAGCGAGCATCAGTCTTTAACCGACACCTCTCCCAGCTTTTGGTAACAACCACAACCACTACGTGAACACTCGAAAGAGACCAACAACCGGCCCATGGGATCCTGTAACCGGTATAGTAGAGGAGAACTCTACTTCCCGGTGTTAAACAAAATATTATATTCATGAAAAATTTATAGTGAGTAGAGTTTTTTTTAATTAAATAACGTTTTTAACTTATTTTCTTTAAAATTATTCAACCTGATAATTAAGACGCAGCGCCGTTTTAAATTTATGAACACTGCCGCCGCCGAAGATAATAGAGGGTGGCCCAAAAAAGACTGAAGGATTAAAAATAGTTACATCTTTTTTGTGTTTAATAATTTTTTTTTGTCTTTTGCAGGTTATTTACTGGTTTTTGGAGATAAATCATGGCTACATATGATGTGCAGAAACGCGTCAAAATCATTGAATTTTTTTATTCTTCTGGAAGGTCAATTATTACAACTCAACGAAATTATCGTCGTCATTTTAATGTCCGAACAGCACCCAGTGACAACATGATTAGGAACTTAGTCTCCCGTTTTGAGGAACATGGAAGAGTGTCAGATCTTCCAGGAAGAGGTCGATCTGTGCGCAATGAAGCAGTTGTGGAGGCTGTACGGCAGAGTGTAAACGAAGATCCATCTGTCTCTACTCGTCGTCTTTCTGCTCAATTGGGAATCTCCAGGGGGATCTTAAAATGTTTCCGTATAAAATTCAAATGGTACAGCAACTGCTTCCCCAAGATCATCAGGCACGCCTGCAATATGCTATTCGTTTTAGTCAAATAGCCAGAGAAAATGATAACTTTTTAAACAATCTTATAATGAGCGATGAAGCTCATTTCCACTTAAATGGCTATGTTAACAAACAAAATTGTAGATTTTGGGGCACTCACAATCCTAGGGCATTACATCAGCGTGAATTACACCCCGCCAGATGTACTGTTTGGTGCGGTGTTATGGCTGATAAAATTATCGGTCCATATTTTTTTTAAGATGTGGATGGTCAACCAGAAACGGTTAACGGGGCTCTGTATAGGACTATGATAGAAAATTTTTTGCGTCCACATGTTGAGAATAATCGAAATATATGGTTCCAGCAAGATGGAGCAACTGCGCATACAGCGACAATGGAACTTCTTCATAACATTTTTGGTGATCGAATAATTTGAGAAATTGTGATTTTGCTTGGCCTCCACGTTCACCAGATTTGACTGCTCCAGATTTTTTTGTGGGGCTATTTGAAAGGAGTTGTGTATATCAATAAACCCACAACAATTCAACAGCTTAAGCAGAACATTCAAGCAGAAATAAGGAACTTGGAACCAGAAACTCTACGGGCAGTAATGGAAAATGCGGTTAAAGGAGCCAATTTTTGTTTGCAAGAAAATGGACACTATTTGAGAGATGTTATATTTCACACTTAGATGTAAAAAATTTCCATGAATTAAATATTTAAAAACATAAAAAAAATTAATAAAAAATAAAAACAAAAAAAAAATACAGTTATTTTTAATCCTTCAGTCTTTTTTGGGCCACCCTGTATATGTATATTCGGCTATGTATATTCTGCAAGAAACAGCTGATACGTTTTTACAGAACTTCTAACAACAAAAATTCAACAACAAAACGGTACAGAACAGAACAGAAAGTAAAAGTCAAGACTAATGAGGCCTTTCGGCTGGATTCACCCATTGTTTCCGAACAAAATTTTTTTATAGGAAGGTTGACGTTCCACTTTCTGAGAGAGATAGAAAAAAAAAATAGAACAAATTTTATTCGGAACATTCTCAGCTTGAATTGGTTTAATCAAGGCAGCTGATCTACTTTTTTCTTGCATAATGCGAGTAGAGCTCGCATGTCAAAATTTGTACATGCAAGCATAGGGGCTCATATGTCAAATGTTGTTGTAATGTTGTACTTGTTTTAAGCTTACAGTACACGGAATGTCAAAAGCCACATTCGCATGTGGCTCTGACGTAATTTTGACGTCACCATGAAGCTACATTGGCAACATGTCGTGTACTTCCACTTTTTGTGACACTCACATGCAGCACACCTTGATATGTGTGCCACATGTTCCTTTGTAGAGACATGCAAACATGCGTATTTTAGACATGTCGTGTACTAGCTTGGTACATTTGAATTTTGACATTTGTAATATTTTTACATGCGCATGTAGCAGTCCCAAACATGTGGCAGCAAACATTTTTGACACAACATTTTTCAATAGTATGTAGCCAATGGCACTCTTGCCAATATTGATTTTCTCCAACAATATGTGGTAGGAATTTAATGACGAAAAATTTTTTTTATTATTATTAAACACGCGATGACTCAGTCAACAAGATAAAAACATAAACATTGTAAACAATCAATATTAACATACAGTGCTTTATTATGTTTCCTTTTTATGCTGGAAACCAATTGGGACGAACGGCGAATTTCGTCTAGTACGACGAATTCGTTGTTAAAAGTTCGTTTCGCAAATTCGTCGTGTGGCGCACAATTGGGACGAACAAATAACTGCTGTCATAATAATGAAAAAAATTGTGTGTATTTCTTATTACAAATTTGTTTTTGTATACAGTACAGCCCCGATTTGCGTCGATCCTTTTTGCGTCGTTTCGATTTGCATTGCTTTTTAAAATTTGGTTGAACACGCTTTGCGTCGTTTTAATTCCGATTTGTGTCGTTACATACCTACTTATGATTGAACTTTTTATCTGAAGTCATAATTACAAGTGAAGAATTTATCAAGTAGCATGTAAAAATGCAGTTCCCCATTTATTCTTTACTTATGGCGTTTTCTTTTCTGAGTAATATGTTGCATTTATTCTGCCTTCTACACATATTTCTGTTCTTTTCTGCAAAATATGTGCTATTTTAAAAGTGTAACGAGTTCTTTTCTCATGATGTTACCCTTAAGAAGAAAAAAAATGTTATATGTTCAACACTCATTTTAATTAAAGGGGCATAAGTGCTGCATTATATTAACAGCTGGTTTTGTTATTGTTTCTTTACTTTATTGATTATTGCTAACATTTATGTTCTTTTGTAAACTTAAAATATGCAACACTTCCTAAAAGTCGTGCGAACATTTAAAAATGTTGCCAAATCACATGTAACATATATGTAACATTTTATTTTTAGAAAAGAAAACGCCATTATATTTTTATACCATATCACTTTTTTTCTATCAAAAATAGAATTTTTGCACTTAGAAAAACGTGATCCGTTTTGCGTCGCATTTCTCTGGTCCCCTTTAACGACGCAAATCGGGTGTCTAGTATACAAACATAACAGCGATAGTGTTACCGCACAAAGAAAGTATTTCCTTTATAAAATTAAACATTAAAAAAAAAGATTAGTAACAAATTTTATCATTAATAATTGTGATTATTTAACTAAAAAGCTCCAAATCATAAAAAGAAGCACTTACTAAACTAAAAATTAACATTATTTACTAATATATTTGAAAACTAAAAAAAACGAGGTAACACTGTACTTATTTGTTCGTCGTTCGTCGGCGTATGAAATAGAAATATATCTATCAGAGAATTCGTCACGCACGACGAATTTCGTCGACGTCAGTGTTGTGTTCACTTTTATATGCATACATGTGTTCTATTTTTGACGACGAATATTCGCAACGAAAAATTCGTCGTTCGTCCCAATTGTGTTCCCACCATTAGTGTAACTTTTGACGATCACTCAAACACAAGGACGTTAAAATAGTTGTTTAATTGTGTGTGAACTACTCAAATGTTGTTGTTACAGTACTGTTAATGTTAGTTATAAATACGGTGACCATATTTTTCGACAAAAGAAAAGGACACTCAAAATTAAATAAATATCATTGGTATTAACTTAATTACATATATATATTTTACAGCAATAAAATAAAAATATAATTCAAACAATGTGATATTAGTGACTAATACAAGTAGTTACATATATATGTACTTATTTTAATGTTTAAGAGTATAAACACAATGTTTGTGGGGCGGTGCGATTTCTCGTTGCGGGAGAGAGAAGTAAACATAATACAACGGATTACGGCGACGGCGATAAATTTACATTTTTATTAATTTATATGTGTATACATTCAAACTAGAGATATGCAAGTGTCGTGAATTTTTCGTGTGAAGCGTGACTCACGCGTGAATCACGTGATTCGCGATTACAAATTGATAAAATCACGCGTGTGTGCGTGATCGTGATTCAAAAATATAATACCGTTCGTGACCATGCGTGATTTTTTATTACAATTTTCACGCACTCAAAACAGTTCTATATGTTAAAACTTCCGTTACAAATGCAGACATTCATCTACATCCATACATATCCATGTACGTACATATGTAGATATGAAAGTCCATTTTGTTTTCTGTATGTTTAACCAGACAATGAAAATATGTAAATTGATATTGGTGTCATAAAATGTATGTATGTACATATCAATAAAACACTATCTTGAACCGTTGTATGTAGTATCTATATATGTACATACATACACCTTTGGAAATCTTACTTTAACCTAAACCTAACAACACTAGTACTCCTTTTGAATTCCTTAACATATAAGTAATAAATTTAAATAACCTGCCTTAGCAGACAGTGCTTGATTTTTTATATTAAAATTATCCTTTGTATTGCTAATTTTTCGAGCTTTTCATTAATTTTTTTCATTTAATTGAGATCTTGAAGTAAATAAAGAAATTAATTACAAAATAAAATTTTTTAGTTATGCTAAATCTTTTATTGCAAAATTTGTATTTCACCGTGTGCGTGCGTGCAAAATTATTCCCGTCATCCGTGAATGTACGTGATTAAACATATTGGGTTCGTGAGTGTGCGTGAAAAATATTTATGTTTCGTTAGCGTAATTTTACTCACGCGCACAACTCTAATTCAAACATACTTCAAAAACATTTCTTTTTGTTTACTTTATTTAAAAACTATGCCAACATCAGAAGGAGAAAGAGTATCAAAAATTGAGAGAATAAGAAAGTCCGCAATGAAAATAAAATAGATTTTAATTTTATACCGTTCCGTACAACGGTTTGTTACTTCAAAATCGTATGAAAAACCGCACCGCAATAAAATATCGTTACATTGTGTTCAGACTCTAAAACAGAAATTAAAACAAAAAATTAATTAATTAATCAAAATTAACAAAGAAATTAAATTTAGCCAATAATACAAAAATAATAAAATTCAATAAATAAAAATAACTAAAATCAATAGTTTAAGGATTATATATTATTGATATTTTTCTGAAGAATGTATTTTTTTTATTATATCAATGTTATTTGATAAAATCAATTTAAATTCTGCACAGTCCATTTGAAAGCCGACAGAAAATTTGACACATTGAACATGTTGCCAGGCAATTCCAGGTTATAAATTTATTTTGTATTGAGTTTAAAATTTCGGTATTTTGAGAAAATAAAACTTTTGATTTTTGAAACTAAAGAAAAACATTAGCCATCAAAAATAAAGGCAAAAAAGAAAAATTCAATTAAAAAAGGACAATTTTTTTGTTTAAATTTTAAAGGACCTTGTGTCAAAAAAAAAAACGACTGTCCTTTAAAAAAAAAAGGACGGATGGTCACCGTTACTATATGGATTTTGATAGCCTAAAGTCTGTGTTCACACGTGAAAGTTTTCTTTCATGAAAGTGGTAGTTTGTCGGTGGGGAGAGAAGAATGGTGTCGGGTACACCCTTTCATGTTCTCTGATATTTTGTTTTGTTTTGTAGTTCGTAATTGTCAACACTTAAGGCCATGTCAGATAAAACTTTTGCTTCGCGTTGCGTTGCAGATTCGCTTTGACATCTAATATAAAATGTAGGTACTTATATGAAACATGTCACACAAAGCACTTTTAACACAACGCAAAGCCAACAGTTGTTCAACTCTCATCTTTTTGTGCGCTTTGACAATTAAATGTAAATACTACCAACACCTTTTATAGGTAAAGTGACTGTTGTCGAAGTTTTTATTGTATCATACACCTTTTGCTTTTCGCTTTTTCATTAAAGTTAGAAACGTCACGCAAAGCGACGAAGTTGTATATGACACGGCCTTTAAATTTTTTGTTGTGTGTACCAATTCACATGAAATTAAAAATATAAAAATATTTAGTTTCATGAAATTAAATTTCAGTGTGTAGACACGAATGAAAGTTTAAAAGAGAATTTCAGAAATTTCATGAAAGAAAACTTTCACTTTCAAAAATATGGTTGTATTGCTGTTAAATAAGTATTAGTGAGTAAGCAGCAAAAAATATTAAGCGTTATTTTCCTTAGGAAATTATTTAGAACTTTCACAAAAAATTTAATTGTCTATTTAAAAAAATAAATGGGAATAAGTGAATTATAGGTATGTTAAATCGACTTAAAGAAATATTATTTTAGTGCATTGATATACAATCTATATATATAAAAATGAATGTTTGTTGGTTGGTTGGTTGGTAAGCGATAAACTCCTACATTGCTCATCCAATCGTGTTGAAACTTGGCATGTATAAGTAATTTTTCATAGAATAAATTTTTGGACTATCAATTTTTCCGTAACTCTCCGCTAGGTGGCGCTGTAGATAAACTTCTACACACTGAAAACTGCTTGACTTCGAAACTTTTTTTTTTCGCCAATCTATTATAAATATCGGTCATGTGTTTGCTATTGAAATTCAGCAATATCGGTTCACGGGTAGCGGAGATATATCCAAAAAACCGGTTTTTTGGGGTCAAAATTATGCATTTTTTTGATAAATTTTTTGAAAAATTTTTTTTTGCGCCAAAGTTGGTAATATCACTTCTTATGGAGATTTGAAGGCAAAAAAAAAATTTTCCCGATATCGGTCCATATAAAGCCGAGATATAGCCAAAACCCTGGAAGCAAAGTAAAACAATTTTTGGTGATAAAAAGTAAATCTGATAATAGAAATAGGTCATTCAACCAAAAAAAAAAAAAATTTGGGAAATCGGTCCATATATAGCCGAGATATAGCCAAAACCGATTTTCGATATAATTGGCCCTGGAAGCAAAGTAAAACAATTTTTGGGAATACAGAGTAAATCTGATGATAAAAAAAGTTTGAAAAAATTAGAATTGGGAAATCGGTCCATATATCGCCAAAACCAATTTCGAAGAAATCGATTCTGGAAGCGAAGTAAAACAATTTTATCTTTTTACTCAATCCGATGGAAAAAATATTTGCTAATTTTTGAGCAAATATTTTGCGAAAATGAGCACTAAATTAAGTTAGTTGCAAGATTTTGTGAGTTTTTGCCTTTATTGAGCTAATTTTAAGTGTAGAATATGCTTTTCTTCCATATTTTTGAAATTCGTTAATAAGAATAAAAAAACCTTTAAACAAACTTCAGCTGACTGGACCGATTTGCATAAATTTTTTTGTAGGCGTTTGGGTGGCGCCCGGGTGGTTTAGATTTACAATTCGGTCCGATTGGACAAAGGGGCGTGGTACCTCCCATACAAACCACATATTAAAAATCTATTATTTCTGCTCCTAAATCGGTTTGGTGTGCATTTTTTAAGTGCTGCTGCAAATATGGGCGTGATTGGACAAAGGGGCGTGGTACCTCTCATACAAACCACAAATTAAAAATCTATTATTTCTGCTCCTGATAACGGTATTTGAACAAAATTTGGTAAGTCGGTTTGGTATGCATTTTTTTAGTGCTGCTGCAAATATGGGCGGGATTGGATAAAGGGGCGTGGTACCTCTCATACAAACCACAAATTAAAAATCTATTATTTCTGCTCCTGATAACGGTATTTGAACAAAATTTGGTACGTCGGTTCAGTGAGCATTTTTTTAGTGCTGTTGCAAATATAGGCGGGATAGGACAAAGGGGCGTGGTACCTCTCATACAAACCACAAATTAAAAATCTATTATTTCTGCTCCTGATAACGGTATTTGAACAAAATTTGGTACGTCGGTTTTGGTGTGCATTTTTTTAGTGCTGCTGCAAATATGGGCGGGATTGGACAAAGAAGCGTGGCACCACCCATATAACCCAAAAATTTAAATCGCCATATTTTGGGCATTTTTTGACCTACGTAGATGATATTTGGTACATATGGTATTGGCATAATTTGGAATACGTACCGGGAGAAAAGTGGATGGGACCACGCTCCTTTTTAGGAAAATTAAAAATCGTAATATAGTCTTAACTACTGGACCGATCGTAACAATAGGATATATAAATACTTTTAATTTTATTTTATAACGAGGGGGGTAGCGAAGTACACCGGGATCAGCTAGTAATATATATAAAAGAAATCTAGGAATACCTTTTATAGTGCTGTGCATATATGAAAGTTAAGAAAATATAAAATATATTCACTCTTATTTGGAAATGTTTTATAGCATAAGAGGCATTGCATATTGCCAAAAGCATTCACATGCATGAAATATTTACCAACTTGCACCATTGTATTAAACCTGTAAATAAATGTTTGCTGGACAAATTGTCTAAAAAAACGTGAAGACAAAACAACAACAGCTTATAAGTTGCGTAGAAATGAGATGGAATTACCTATAAAATATGAAATACCTATCACGAACTTGGTCCATATTTTGATCTCAGTACTTTTTACGGCCGAAATATTTTGGAAAGGAACTTGGCCTTATTTTCACATATGTGTTTTTGTGCCGATGAACCCTAATTCTAACCAGGTAGCAGCTTACGCTGTCATTGAAAATAGATTAACCATGTGTGTCCTCAATTTGACATAATTAATTATTCCGAGACTACCTGATACTACTTTATTAAAAACTTAAGGAATTAGAAATAAATTTTTTGTTGCGGTTTCAATTGCTTTGCACTATTTTATATTATTTATTAGTTAGCTAGCAGAACGTATCAGTATACCGCTTTCAAGGCCTTTTAATTTCTTTTTGATTCAATTTTTACATGTTGATACAATTTTCGGTTAGCCTGAAATCCCCCTTTTTCTGATTGGAAAATTGCTAATCATCTACAAACACTCATAGTCCATTACCTTCAAAATGTATGGAAAGTTTTTGGGAGTTATTTAATTTTGATGTGTAAACATCTATACGCTAGGGGGTAAAATTGATTTTCACAATACAATCACAAATTGTTGGTGAGATGTGAGATTTTGATAACACGGTGTAAGCTGTGTATGAGTGTATTAGTGTAATCATACGGACAACAAGAAGTACCGAGGAAATTAACAGCTGCATAGAAATACACTAACACCATCTAGTGCGCAATAATATAAACACTAGATGGCGCAATAGGAGCTACTAATTTTCACTAACATATAATTATGCTAGCGCTGTACAGTTCGAAAACCATTGCTGTAAAATAACTACATGCTCTACATTTTAGTAAACAGCTGAAAAAATGTTTTATTACTACATGTTTACAAATCTCCCCTGCGATCGGACTCGCATAATTTTTTTTTTATGTTATTTCATTTGGCGTTATTTCATACGACCTTTCCCAGTTTGAAAAACTTTACTAAACCAAATATTTGCCTTATTCCTCTTGCCTTCGACACTTTTTAAAGGTCTAATCTTGTTGTTGCCAAATAATGCTTAAGTCGTTAAGCGTTAAAATGTGAAGGCCACAAATAAATTCAAAGCTTCTGAGAGCATCTCGTAATAAAATAGATTTGCACGCCGTATCTCTATACCTCCACTGAGATATCCAAAGCCAATAGTATTTCCTCTAGATTCGGTAAAAATTTCTAAATGGAATAATGCCGACCAACCCATCTCGTTTCGCATAACAATGTAAGTCTGGCTGAAATGGAGTTATTAAGTTTGTCGGAATAGCAGGGCGCTTGTTTCTCATTCATCGTAGGTATAATCTAGTATTTTTTTAACGCAATTTTTTAAATTCAAAATAAAACTCTTTACAGCTTTTACAATAATGGTGGCTAGCGTGTTTGAATTACATAATTGACTCTTCAACGTCACTTTCCATTTCCTTTGAGGATTCTTCAAATGCTTCTACAAAGCCATACAATTGTCTTTCACTTCATTTTCTTGGACATTTTAATATCTTACAGCTGAAGAAATTTGGGCTTTTGCTGATAATTCCGTGATTTCATAAAAAATTAGCGAATAGAATATACTTTCGGCAAAGTTTTCCAATATTTTTTTAAAATAAGAATTTGACAACATTTAATAATATTATATGGCGTTGAGTTGGGGGGGGGGGGGGGCATATCACTTCCACCATGTATCCGCGCCTGTTGTCAGCACACCCTTTTATAAAAAAAGTTATTTTGAATGTCGGTCCAGTTATGAAGGATTTATGCGATGATCAATATTTATTTTTATCACTTCAAGATTCCCATAAAAATGTATTTTATGCCAGAAGTAATCCACATAAAAATTCAAAACATTTACTGTTTTAGTTGCGAAGATATGAGGAGCCGTAGCACAAAACATACTTTTTCGCATTTTTTGACATATTGTGTTTTTGGTATTTTTAGAATATTTGGATCGTCTAGAAATTTGTGGAAAATATATAGTTAGCAAATTTTTTTTTAGTAAGAAAATGGTTTCTAAAAAAATTGGTGTACAACAAGACGTACAGCTGAATTCTATTAGCCAATGAGAACACAGGTTGATTGACGTTACACTTTCATCATGCGCAGAAAAGTTTTTTATTCTTGGGCGATGTCGTAATCTTTATATTATCATTCTTGGCTGTGCCCAACATCGGAACAACTGGTAAGAAACGTTCAACTAATCAGAAATAGGAAAGTAATTCCTTTATTCTCAAATAATATATGTTTTCACTATTGATTGATTATTAATTAAGTTTTATATAAAGTCCAATTTCATCAGTTTCATATAAGTTCACATTCTCAATTTTATTATGAACTTTTTTAGGAGAAAATTTATCTAATACATTTAGTTAGTAATTTTACTCTAAGGTTTTTATCAATAAATGTGGTGTTATTTTGAATTTCTTTATATTACTTTTTAAGCTTTTTAAATGTTCTTTGGGAATGACCGACGTGGGGAAAATTAATGCGTAATTCAGGCATCAATCAATTAAATATTTGGATATGTGATTGTCATTGGGGTTAGTCGGTATACGATCTTTGCCATGCTATTTTTTTCGTATTGACCAATTTTTTAACTTTAGCTCTTTTTACTTTCTGCATTTCAGTGTGGCATGAGAATTGAATTTATACGATTACACGTTAGAACTGTGTTAAGCATACCAGAATCCATACATATATGTATCTACCTGGGATGACAATATCTTCCATGCCTTTTGATTTTATCTCTTTAGGGATCATCGGCTTTTTTCAACGTTAATGGCCAAGTGATATATTAAGCACTGGTTGATATATAGAATATATAGGAAAAACCTCAACTTATTAAAACTAAAATTGTGTGTATTAAGTTAGATCGAACTTTTCATTAAAAACATCAATTGCTTATTTTATTGGTATAATTCCTAGAATTTGAATACTATTAAGCCTAAAACTAGTCGCTAAACAGTAAGTTTGGCTTTATTTAGCATAACGTATTCGATATTAATGTTACCTTAGTAAGTCTTAGCTCCGCAAAAATATCGGTTTTAACACTAATTAGGGTCTGACTGATATTGACATGATCTCCAAGTCAAGTTCTTAAAAAAATTTATTAGTAATTCTAAATCTGATGACAAGACTTCGTGAATGACACGTAAACACAACTATAGTTTAGTCTTAACCCTGTAAAATGTCTACGTATATCTTATAATATAGTTTTTGTTCAGCCTTTAGTAACTTACTTTAAATAAAAAGAATAAGAATATTTGATCTTGAGGCCAAAGTGGAAAAAATTCCACAAGACGCAAAAAGTTAGTTTTTAGTATTTAGCTAAATTTCGCCCCTGACGTAGATAATAATTATAGGAATGCAGTAGAATACAGAAATAACCGAAATCTTCCAGTTGTAATTGACTTTTTCGAACTATTATCTTTTCTAAGCAGTTTTTGAAATATTAAAAAAAATACAATAATTAACATGGAATTTTTGAATATACTGAACTAAATAGAAATTAACAGCCTTGTATTCACCATTAAAAAAACTAACATAGTTTTAATTTGTATCAGGCTAAATGCCTGAACAGTTAATTGAACATTTAGTTAACCTATTAATTAAGCTAATGAATTAACTTTTTAGAGCGACACGGTGATACCGAAATTCGGTTAAGTTATCAGCACGTTTTACATTTCTGCGACTTAGCTTCTCCTTGGTTACAATATATTTACAAGCATACTAGATCGCTGGTGCCAAAATGAATTTTTTGAATACTCACTTTGAGAAAAAAAAATTTAAAACTGACAATTTCAACAAAAATAGTCTATTGCGAAAAGCTTCGTTTACGAAGTTTTTGAAAAAAATTATCTTAGATGTGGTTTAAAGTATGCAATATCTTTCAAATATATACAAACATGAGGTTGGTAGTTTTACTAAATGTTTTTATAATACCCAAATCATTAACGAATTTCATCAAAAATATTTTTGAAACAATTTTTTGTGTTATAATCAATATAAGAAAAAACTTTAAAATTTCTATAAACAGCAGTGCAATAAATTAACTTAAAAAGTTAAATTTTTGGTCGAATTTCTTTTAAGCTGAAGCGGAAACCCATATTTATTTTCACTCTTGAATAGGAAAATCTACTTGCACAATATCTATTTCATCAGATACAAAACATCAGGTTGGCATATGTTATAATATTTTATTAACATGAAGCAACCCACTTTAGGATCTTGTGCATCATTGCCGCTAAATATATAGCACCCAAACGTTAAAAAAATTGTTTGGCATCGGCCTGCTAGTTTGAATATTCAAACAAATCAGTGATATATCTTTTTCGAAATTGATAAGAATAACTTTCATTTATAATACTTTTAGTTAAAATATGACTTGAGTTTTGTTTCAACGTTGTTGATCCTGAAATTACGATTTTTAGGGATATTTTTAACTTTCATTTTGTTTTATTCATTCAAGTTTTATTTTTGTGTAACTGCTTTCAAAGTCTTGGAGTAGAAGATTTAAAAAAAAATAGAGTTGCTTTTATGCGCACATTTTTTAGGCATGTTGCTGCACTACACTGTGCTCATGTTCTTAATACCAAGCTGCAGTCTTTTTGAAGTGCTTTCTTGATACTTATTTCTATCGCATAGTAGTAGTTCTCTCAATGGTATACGTAGTAACAGTAGAAGTTGCAACAACGAATACAATTATTCTTGTTTTACAAAATTTTATTACGTTAAAAAAGTTTTGTTAGTGTTTGTTTGAATAAATCAGTTCCTATTTTTTGTACAAGAAGAACATCTTATGATCTGTTGCAACTTACAGCCTGAGTATACATACACATATATGTATATACATATATTATTTTATTCGTTACATGTTATTGTTTTTGTTGTGTTGTAATAGTTTTAGAATTCCTATTAGTAGTTGCTGTTGTAGTAGTAGTCATAGCAGTGGTAGTAGTTGCTTGTAGGATTTTTATATTCTCTATTTAAAGTACTTTTTAAACAACAAAGTGCACTACATTTATGTTGTAAAGTTGCTGTCGCAACAGACACAAATTGAGTTGAATTGTGTTTACCCTTCTAAGTTGGAAAACTTTTAAAAACAATACAAATTATATTTCCATTTAATTTAGTCTAATGGAATTTGTTCATGAACATCATCTTATGCAGTTCTTATAAGTAAGCAAGCATATGCTTTTTTAGTTTCCTTTGACTGTTTTTGTATTTTTGAAGAAGAAAGACTTTAAGAAAACACAGACAAAGACAATCAGAAATAAAATAACAGAAGAACTGTTCTAAACAAGTATGTACAAATAAATAAGTTTAATGCAAAAAAAAAAGATTCATATAAATAAAGGTGAACAGTACTGCAATTGTAATTCAAAATATTAATACTTAGGTTTATAACAAATTTTTGAAACAGCCACTTCAAGTTAATCATATGTGTGTCTTATTTAGGGACTGATATTTTTAAGTGATGATACACGACACACACATATAAATATGTATGCATGTGTCTAAATGCCCGTAGTTGACTAATTAAAAAGTGAAATCTGCCGAAGTATGTATGCACAGTGGTAGGAGCTTGCATGGTAACTTTCGTTGTCCCGTTATGAAAGGATACGGAGCTAAAAGTAAACGGTTAAGCAAATCAGTATTTGATGAAATGCGTGAAATTTTACGCGTGAGCTGCAGTCGAAATTTCCTTGTAAATTTGTTGCTGGACTCTACAGCTTTTTGAGAGAGCTTTGGCTTGTCGAGTATTAGTCCCATTTTTTTTCGGAAATGTTATTGAATATTGTATTTTCCCTTGAGAAATTCTGCGTTTCCTTCTATAGACTTTATTTTCCACTGTTTTTGTTCAAGCCTATACGATATATGAAGAAAATACTCGAAAAATCTAATATATGCGGGCAAAGTTGACAATCCAAAATCGCCGTGATCTATTTTAACTTGTTTTGCAGACACACATATTTCAATATTGTTGATTTCGGTGTGTTTTATATTAGATATGTAGCACTATGCGTATGAAGTTTGCGTTGAGACATTACATACTTTACCATCCACCATTGTTAGTTGCTAAATATGGGCAATATGTATATATTTTGATCATATTTGAGTCTTGTGGGAACTAACTATTCAATTTTCTTCTTGTAATATGTAGTTTGTCTCTTCGTCAATAAATAATTGAACTGTCTCTATTTTAAACTGGAACCTGATTGGATCGCAGTAGTGGGTGGATGATGGGCGTCCATTTTTCGAAATTATTTTGGTAATTTGAATTTAATAAAATCGTCTCCATATGGGCAAGACAATCAGAATATGTATTTTGAACTCTTGTTTGTTGTTTGACTGTTCATTGACGAAGGCATATCACTGGTCAGAGAACACTCTAACGACAGCGATTAATATCATTGGTATTGGCATCACAAAATGGACGTTCGGTTTGAATTTTGCATACTTTTATGGTAGGTCAATTCAGAATTGACTTCTGTAATATTAGGGTGCTAAGGTCGAACTTTTTCCCTGTGTATGCTCAGATTTGTCTCCATCGGCCGGATGTTTTCACCTTATGTGAGACCCAGGTGTCCAAAAACTCTGATCCACAGGATTTTTATATACCTGGTTATCACCTCCTATCGCTTTTTAATCTACACAGGGGTCTTGCAATGCACATACGTAATGAAGTTGTGTACCAGTGCCAGCAACCACTACACTAAGAGAAAAATGACGATCTAAATTTAAGAACAAAATTCTTGAATGTAGATTGCAAAAATCTTCAGATTTCGATCTTGAAATTTGGTCAGTAAGATTTGACATATTCAAATTTAAGCATAAATTCTTAATATCTAGATATATATTTCGTTGGTAGCTATACCAATTCATCAGTAGATGTTTTACCCTTTATGTTTAAAAAAATTCCAAAGCTCATCTATTTATACAAAAATATATTTGTGAGTTGTTGTATAAATAGATGAGCTTTGGAATTTTTTTAAACATAAAGGGTAAAACATAAATTCTTAATTTTAAGATCGTATTCTTCAATTTTAGAGCTTGGTCTTAAATTTTAAGATCGCATTCTTAAAATCAAAAACGCATTCTTAAAATCAAGAACGTAATCTTAATTTTAAGATCGTATTCTTAAATTTAAGAACATATTCTTAAAGTTAAGATTTAATTCTTGATTTTTTCGAAATTTAACATCAATGAAAGCATATGGTGTAATAAATTGTAAGGCGCTGAACGAAGATAACGTATTTAAAAAAAGTGAAAAAGAAATATTAAATTATTGTAAAGGCAATTAAAAATGGAAAATCAGAACACCATATGCGGTGTTTATAAACATACCAGTGAGTGACCATTTATTGCCGCTGACAAATGGACAATATGATGTGATCAGCACGCCGGAAGAAATTGCATCGGAGTTGTCAGACGACGCATTGTTGAAAAGCCTTCTACAAGAGTTTCAAATGTAATCTGTTTTTCTGTATCTCAAGGGTAAGTACTCCTTCTTATTTATATATAAATAGGTGAGAAAACATGAATATTAAAAGAAATAGTTGCAAATAAAAAATTGTTCACATTCATAAATTTGTTTAACCACTTTTATTGGACAGTAAATTCATTTGTTTCAGACTCAAAAGTGACTTTTTAAAGTTTGCAGTACATGAAGAAAGAAGACATAAAAGAAGCAATTCCTCCTCTGGGACTTAGAATGGAGTTTCGCGAAAAGTTGTTTGCGTGGAAAAAGAAAGAGGTAATAACAAAAGAAGAAAAAACAATAAGTGACACCACTAATAAGTTTGCTTTTAGTTTGGAATAGACGACGATACGCTTTCAATGCCATCAAAGGTAGGAGAATGGCTGAAAAATTGTAAGGATACATTTTTCACACCAACTTCTTCAGTAAACTCGGCAGTCAATAAAAAAAAAATGTTTGATAAGGTAAGCGTCTTAGCTTCCACTTTTAAGCAGATATTATATATATTAAATTAAATAATTACAATTAAATTATAATATATTATATACATATATTAAAAAAATTAAATTATATGTATATTAAATGTATTATACACATACATATGTAAATATTTCAATAAATAAAAGTTTTAAAAAATAAAAACATGTGTTTGATTTCGAATTCGGATAAAAACCAATAAGACTATTTTCAAGAACACATTCTTACAACCGATCTTAAAAGAAGAATTTCATTAAGATTACATTCTTAAAATTTAAGAATTTATTCTTGATTTAAGATTTCCAATAAGAACACAATCTTAAAATCGAACTTAAAATAAGAATTTTTTCAAGATTATATTCTTAAATTTTTAAGAATGTGATCTTAATTTAAGATTTTTATTAAGAAACAAATCTTGAATTCGATCTTAAAATGAGAATTTATTCAAGATTACAATCTCAAATGCGATCTTAAAAAAATTAAGATTTTATTCTTGAATTAAGAATTTTCGCACTTAACAGACTATTAAGATTGAAATGATTTGATTTTTAGCTTAAAATCTTGATTTTAGCACGTTTTTCCCTCTATGTAGGCACGTCTGATCCTGAATTTAGCTGTCTTTGGGTTAAATTCAAAATTAGGACACACTATTTATATTTTGGGTTTCTTTACAGAAGTCCAAACGCGGCAAGGGATAAAACATTATCCTACTTCGATTCCCTTTCCGATTCAATTTCGAAGATCCTTGAGAGATTTCCGAAATTGTCGTTGCTGGTGATTTAAATGTTCACAACTCATCTTGGCTTCACCATTCGAGTCACACAACCCCAGAAGGCCAATATGTTAAGCTTTTCGCCACGCATAACGACCTTGCGCAACTAGTGAATGAGCCAACACATATTTCATGTATTGAAGGGCACAATAACAACACTCTCGACCTGTTTCTCACTTCGCACCCTGAAAGTTCTAAGTGAGTGTTAATGCACCTCTTGGTAACTCGGATCATTGTACCATTTCCGCCACATTTTCGTTCTCCCGATCAGCTACGAGACGCTTAAAATATATGACCAAAAAAGCGCGTTGGGCTGAGCTCAACGAATTTTTCCGGCATTTCAATTGGAAGCTATGCTTTCTAGACAATAACGTCGATGCCATGGCGAAAATGGTAGAAAATATCATTTTGATTGGAATTCCATCTAAGCAAATTTTGATTAACCCGAAAGTTAAGTCTTGGTTCAATCAGACGTGCAAAAATGCAATCAGATCCAGAGAGAAAGCATTTAGTATATGGCGTAATAATAAAAACTCCGATACTAATTCGCTGCGCAAAAAGGCGAGATCTTCATGTGCAAGAGTGCGAAGGCGCGAAAATGCTTTGTACGAGCTGCGCCTTTGCACTAAAGTTCTTGATGGTCCACGGGCTAGCAAGAGCTTTTGGTCATTCGTTAAAAGAGTTAAGGATAATGCTAGTTCCTCCATTCTACCTCTTTTAAAGGACGACCATGTATTCACTGACCCGGTTAATAAAGCTAGCCTTCTGGCAGAAATGTTCGCAAGAAATTCTCACTTGCCGGAAAGCAGTCAACCACTACCCCTTCTCGAGGGAGTATCTGTAACTATGCCAAAATATTTTTTCGAGCAAGTGCAGTTAAAAAGGTTTTAGCGAAGCTTAACGTAAACAAGTCTCCTGGGCCGGATGGTATTCTAGCAATGGTCTTGAAACAGTGTTTTCGACGTTAGCACTTCCATTGGCACGCCTCTTCAGCACTTTGTACCATGCTGGTGAATTTCCAAAGTGTTGGAAGATCGCCAATGTAACGCCGATCCCTAAAAAGGGGGAGACCAATTACCCTGAAAATTACCGCCCAATTGCAATTTGTTCTGCGCTTCCCAAAGTAATGGAAAGTACGTTGAATTTTCATCTTGTGAGGTATTTGGAGCGCAACAGTTTTCTTAGCGATTGGCAGTATGGCTTCCGAAGGGGCCGCTCTACGGGGGACCTACTAGCTTTCCTTTCGGAAAAGTAGTGTAATAGCAAAAGTAAAGTGGTGGCTCTAGATATTTCCAAGGCATTTGATAGAGTGTGGCATGGAGCACTTTTGTAAAAACTGATTGCTTTTGGTGTCGGTGATGGCTTCATTCGCTTTGTATCGAGCTTTCTCAGAGATCGCACTATACGAGTTGTTGTAGATGGGGTCTCATCAAACGAGTTCAAGATAATTTCAGGGGTACCGCAAAGCTCCGTTCTTTCTCTTACCCTTTTTCTTATTTTTCTTAATGACCTTCTACGTTAAACTTCCAACCCTATCTACTCTTTTGCAGATGACAGCAGCTTAGTTCATTCGTGTTCATTCGGCAACAGGCAAAACATATCGGAGATCCGGGCAATGCGGCAAAATATGAATGATACGCTAAATCGCGATCTCCTGTCAATTTCAAATTGGGGTCATGCTAATGGGGTAAATTTTAAGGCACGAAAGACCCAATGTACTATGCTCACACACAGACGTATGACCGGACATGCTGCTCCATCTGTAAATGGGTCGATGTCGCGAATTGACTACAATCGAGCGTTGAAAACGGCCAAGTGTGAAAATGGGTTTAAATAATTATTTTTCGGTTGATACTGTTTTATAAGACCATTTTATGTATTAATAAGCAATGGGCCATGTATATTTAAGGATTTTTTCAGCCCACGGGAATGACAATAGTTCCTCAGCATTTCTACCTTTTTTTTGATGGTGCCATGTTGTATTTGATGGTATGTTTAAAAATCCTATGATAAATTTCTTTAATAATTACCATAGATTGAATAATCTCAAATTTACATTGAAAAGGTCATTCCCGTGTTCCTTTTGTCATTACCGTGGTTTAGATTATACCCATGGTAATGACTGCACGGTAATGATGGAAACGTGAGTATTCTTGGATTTAAATGTGGAAATCTTCAAAAAAATTTATAAAATATATTATAATCTAATGAAGACTTCAAAAATTAACAAACCAATACCACAAACTTGGAAATTATAATATAAATAACGGAAAAATATACTTACCACGAGAATGACAAAATTTCAGGAACATGCGCAAAAAACACTAAACACTTCAACAGCTCTCGAACAACTGACAACATTTTTCACTTCTGTCAATTAACTTTAAAACTAACGGGAATTGTCGTTACATTAAAAGTTTACACCTAACCGAAATACCGGTTTAAAGCATTTTTTCTTAATAAACAAATTGGCCCACGGGGAATGACGACAAAAATTGGCCACGGACTAAAATGTCTCAAAATCATAAATTTTAAAATAAAATTATATTTATGAAATTAAAATTGACTTCGTTCATTCTTCTTGAATAACTTGAAATACTTCATTAATAATATATATTTTGAAATATTAATGAAAATCTGTGTTTTTTGAACACAAAACGATCGGACACACGCCATGGTAATGACGATTTGCACCGTGCGACCAAATTTTTTCATAAAAATATGTAGAATATTTTATTTTCATTTCCGCGCCTCGTTAAAGGACATTTTGTTTTATTTATTCCTGTTCTCAGAATTTCAATTTTTCAATATTTTTAATACTAAATGCGTCGGGCCACAGAATGTAGTCATTTCGCGATATCGACCCAAATATGGATTGTAAAGGTATTGAGGAATCAGAAGCTCTTGATGTTTTTGTCATGAAAATACATTGTGATGTTCGATGGAATTATCACATTTTTCATGTCTCAAAAGAAGCATTCAAGTGCCTCGCCTTTTTAAGACGGTGTAGGACATACTTCACTCCATATGATCTCCTTAATATTTATACCACCTTTAGCCGACCGAAAATGGAATACAACTTTCATGTATGGGCCGGTGCTTCAAAATCTATTTTGAAGTTACTCGACCGCGTACAGGATAGGGAAGAACCATATCGGTGATAGTAGGGTAGCCAACTCTATTGACTCACTGGAGCACTGTTGGGTGTGTTTCGTTGCTCTATCGCTACTACAACGGAATGTGCTCTAATGAAATTAGGGAACTTGTTCCCGAAACCTGTCACTTTTCACGTACAACACGCTCTTCATCAAGAGCACATCCCTTTGTGGTCAATATGCAAGTGTACCGCACTACGCATTTCAGAGAGAATTCGTACTTTGGCCGCACTGTTCGTATGTGGAATAAACTCCTCGCAGAGGTCTTTCCTGCTACTTTCAGTGTGTCAGGGTTCAAATCGAATGTCCACAAACACTACTCCCTTTATCCTCCTTCCCAAAACCTATTCTCCTAGTTCCGGCTCAATGCTTTGCATGCGGATTAGAAATTAGAAAACAAGAAATTAGAAAAAAAAAATATATAATTTTAGCGTAATTCGATTGACCTTCTTCAAATGTGTATCTTTCATTTTTAATATAGCTTTTCACGATATCCTTCACTTTTCTAGTTTTTTCAGCACTTGCACATTTTCCTAAGCACCCAATATGTAAAATATGTGAGCGCGAAATTCTGCCATTACAACATTTGCAAAAACAATTTATAGAAAGGGTATGATTAAGAAAAATAAAATTAAAAGTCCTTGGAAAAGAAAAAAAAAAACAACCATATTTCTTTACATGCATAACAATAACAGAGCAAGGCAAACATAAATTATCAAAACATCACACAAAAATTCAAAGTTACACATAAAAACAACGAATTCGCTTTGACGAGCAAACATGAGCAGCGGATATTACCAATTTAAGAATCCGGGAATAATAACTGATAAACAAAAAAAATCCATTTGAGATTTCACAGGGAAACACACTTTAGCTGAAAGTTAAATATATGGACGAACGAACACTAAAAATAACACTGGAAAAAATATTAATTTTATACAATGGGATCGACCATAGTGGAACTGCGCGGTGATGAAAACGTAAATCGCTTGATGGGAAAAATTTGGGATTCTGCAGACACTCCGCATGTTGTACCATACTGTTTTATGTAGCAAAATTAATGTGAATATTTAACCAAAATGATTAAAATATAGTAAATGCTTGTTTGGTTTGAAGTCCATCTTATTAATATTTATAATAAATAAAAAAACTCTTATATGTTTTGCATCTATTTATTCTCCGGTACTTAGACCAACTTGCAAACTCATGTAAACAACGGACAACGCTGATAGTTATGCATTACATAATATTTCCTAACCCTACGTCTTCACGAGCCATCTACTTGAACATGACATGAACATAAGGTCGCCGGAGTAACGGTAATAATATGTCCACCTTCTAGAATGTGGCGAATATTTACAGATGTTCATGTGCTGACTAACCATAATTTAAAGTGCTTTTTTTATGGTTTTCGCTGTTTTTTGTACAGTATTTGTTGCAAAACAATATTTGATTGAAACATAAGCTGCCATAACCTAAAAAAATAAACTGTCAAAGATAAAATGACATTGAATGGCGAACATTGTTGCTCAGCCATATGTTCGGGCATTGATGTCAGAGCGTGGACGAAGTACATGAGCGGACTACATTAACAAAATGCGATGTCTGACATGATGCTCATACCAAGTTCATTGCTAATGGAGACGCCTAGTTAATAACAATGACTTCAAGCCAAACGATATTTTACTATATATAATATATATATCTAAAATATATCATACAATGAAAAAGATTAAGTGTATTTGTTTATTTATACGCTTTTATTTGTATTGTTGTCTTATACTGCAGTATGGAACTGAGTAATAATTATGACAATACATATAGTCAACTACTAATATAAATTCAAATAAATATATATACAGCCTTATTCATAAGAAATACCATTAATCAAAACGGTTTAATAAAACTAATTTCCAAACAAAATTTGTTTTATACATCATCTTCCAGTTTCAGAGAGATGTTGCAAAAATTAGAAATGCTATTTTCCCATTAATCTCTTGTAACTTTGAGTAAATTTGTTGTTAAAATTTGTTAGACTGTTGATGAAAAAAATATTCAATTCAATAAATATTTTTGTTAACAATTCTCATCATTTTTAAATAAACATTATTTAAATCAATTAAAATATTATTTAAAAACAAGAGATTCTCAATAAATAAATTATTTGCTTTGATTAAATCGTTATTAGAATAAAAAAAAACGATTATTTAAATTAATAACATTTTTATTAAAAGTATTGAAAAAAGCAATAATTTTACCTGAAAAAAAAGAAAAATTCAATAAAAATATTGTCTAAATATAAAAAAATTTCAATGAAACAAATTTTTAATTTTCATTTTTGTACATAAGTATGTATGTATGTATGTATTTTATTTTTATTGAATTTAATAATTGATTTTATAATACATAAGTATGTATGTACATTAGGGATATAACTTTTTGCAATTTTTTGCAAATATCATAATGGCCCTAGCATAGTCGAATAGTCCATTGAAAATTATATAAAAAAATGCTATTACTTGTTCGCAGTTGTCAAAAAAGTTCACCCACCAAACGCGGTAAAGTTTTAAAATGATTTTTTTTATTTATTTACCTAAAAGGCGCAAACAAGTTTTTTTATCAATATATCAACCTGCATTTAACATTTGTGTAAATACTTAGGAAGCTGAATGTATGTCATTGAAAATTACGTTATGAACCTTAATTGTTTTTATTATTCAAAGAAAATTATTAATGTGTTTCAAATATTCCGAGTTTGTGTTTAATACTTAAAAACAATGGATTTTAAAAGAAGTCGTTTAAGCGTTTTGAAAAATGCAAAAGTTTGGACAAAGGCTTTGACCAAATTTAAAGATAGCACAACAATGTCGAGAAACATTCCAGATATCGTCATTCCATTACATGAATTGAGCAAAATGCCAACCCAAAAAATTATAATTGGAAGATTTCATGCTTTAGCTGCTTCAGAAAAATCAAAAACAAAGAGGTATAAAATTATCTCAAAAGAACTTTGCGATTTGTGGAGTAAGATGAAACTACCAAAAATTCAAACTAAATCAGTAAACAGAAAAGTTGAAAAATTAATTCAAATATATGATAAAAATTTAAAAAAAAAACGTGGTTATAATTTTGAAAATATTTTCAATATTTCAAATGAAAATACAGATATTATTCAGTCCGAATTAAGTAGCTTGAAAGACGCTATGTCTGATGAAAATTCAGTATCAGAGTACGATTGTGAGAACCAATACTCGTCCAACGATTGTGATTACAAGCCCCCGGAAAGAATGAAATTAAATAAATCATTAATAAATCCATCGGTTGCTTTAGTTACTAATGCCAAAGTCAGTACTAAAAAAGCAGCTAAAATCTGTAAGGAATTAGCAGAGTCTGGTATTCAAATTGCAACTCCATCACAGCCAGGTGTTTATAAAGCTGTAATCAAGTCGGCCGTAAAGAAAAAATGTTAAAGGAAACTTTGAAAAATGAAAACTGGTGCTTGCATTTCGACGGCAAAAAAATTGGCAATAAAGAACTCCAGGTAATGGTTTTAAAAAATGAATATACCGAAATTAAGTTAGCAGTGCTTGTTTTGGAAAATGGAAAAGCCCTCACAATTTTTAATGGTATTAAAAAAACATTACACAAATTTGATTTATGGCAATCCATAAAAATGGTAATTTGTGATACAACAAGTGTAAATACTGGTCACAAAAACGGCGTTGTTAAGCTATTAAAGGACTATTATAAATCAATTGATCTTCCTCCACCACAATACGTCGGTTGCCAACACCATATTTTAGACCTCATCCTAAGGCATGTTATGGATGAGTTCTTGGATGGAGAAACATCATCTCCTAATATCTCTTATAATTTTGTTCCGGAACTAATAAATAACTACGTGGATCTGAAAGCCAACTACATACAGAATAATGAATACTTAAAAATAAAAAACATTAAATGGCGCGACGATATGCAATACTTGTACGAGCTTGGTTCTGCATTTAAATACTACCAAAGAAAAAAAAAATTCCCTTATATAAAATTTAAAGCCATACCACCATTAAGCAACGCTCGATGGAACTCAAGGGCAATTCTTGCCATTTTAGCATTTGTGCTTATCCCGAAATACCGAGACCAGCTTACCCCAATATGTGAATTCATATGTGGACCATGGTATAATATATGGTTTTCCAATCATTGTTTTAATAAAGACAACTTCGCAGCTTTAGATCAATCCTTAGCACGATTTAAGAACGGTCAAGCATGTCTTAAAAGACACTGGGTTAGAGAAGCTTCAATAATCCCAAAGCAACAGCGAAGCAACATATGCGCAGAACGCGGTATTAAAGTAATACAGGACATTTATCCATTATGCAAAACAACGCGCACGTTAAATTTGAAGTTTATGTCTTTTAATAATTAAACAAAATTTTTCAGTTCACTATTTTACTTTATTAATAAAATAATTAAAAATTTTTATTTAAAATGAATGTTTTTTTTTGGGAGATTTTAGAAAATCGTTTTCGTGGGTCAGGTTTTTTATCCGAAATGACCCCAAAATTATTTTTTCGTAAATAACACAACCTTCGCCATCGCGTGGTGCTAGGGCCAAAAATTGGTTATACCCCTAATGTACATATAATGGTTTAAAGGAAAATAAAATCAATAGCTTATTTATAAAAAGGTTTTATGTAAGCTTGTCTGTACAATAAAAATAAATTTTTCATTACAGTATAATTCATTCATATACATATGTATGTAAGTATATATGTACATAATTACATTAACTTATTTCTTAATTTACATTTATATATGTACATATAAAAATTTGTTTACGGTAGGCTAAGATTTAAAATTTCGTTAATAATTGCCGAAATTTTAGTAAATTTTTTATCAGATTTTATTTCACAAAAACAAATTTTCAAAAAATTAAAAAATACTTCCGTTTCGACCGGAAATTGTAAATTATATGTCGACAAATAATATGTCTACAGCCGTTAATATTGCACACATTGGGTATCGTATACTGCCAAAAAAAAAAAGAGTATTTCCTTTATGTTTAAAATGCTGCCAATAATCAACAGTCTTGGTTGAATATTAGATTTTTGGATTTTTAATAAATTGATTTTCATTTTCAGTTCTTCTTTGGAGTTAGCAATAATTGCGAAAGATTCCTGCGAATCTTGCACAGAAAACTTCTTACTGATTTTCGCCCCATTTTCGTTAAGCATTTTTTGTTGGGGGGGAAATAAGTGGTAGAGGTACCAAAGGATTCCAAAAGTTTTGGATTCTGCAAAGAAAAACTGTTAGTAGTGCTACTCAAATTAAGTATGTATTTACATATGTATCTTAGTTTTTCGTTGTTACGAAAGTAATGAAATGAGTTTATGTTACCTTGAGAACACGAATTAAAATTTTTTATCTGCAGGGAAACAAACACGTTTGAAATTTTTGCAGTTAGCAACTTTAAAATTTTTCCATGATATGATTCCCATCTCGGAATCATTTCTTTGGCATTCTTAAATTTAAGGGTGAAGTCAATATCAATCTGAAAGTTATAATGTATACGAGTATATGAAGGAAAATATGAAATATTATTTTAATTATGGTTCTTACCAGTTGGAATCCAGAAGGTATTGAATATTCAATTCAGGCCATTCCTTTAAAATATCAAGAGTTGATTTAGATGCCAGCATTTGTTGGAACCTGTATTGGGAGCACTTTCTCCTATATATATCGAACTCATCAGCTGTTATTCCTTCACTTCTCATGTTTTCGACAACAGTTTTATCTCCTTCATCGATAACTAATAAAAACAAGTAATATTATTTGCACTGTAAGTCTAAAGCAAGCATTTACAATTATTTACCATATTCATCTTGGCATTCCCGTTTTTCTGATTCTGTTGGTTGCAGAATCTGCCTGGACAGTCTTTTTAAGTTATAAATTTTTTAATAAATTTTCCCTCTTTTTCCGTTGTTATATTAATTCTGAAATATAAAAAAGGTTTAAACTTATAAATTTTTTTTT
The DNA here is from genome assembly GCA_947311025.1 of Lypha dubia. NCBI lineage: Eukaryota > Metazoa > Arthropoda > Insecta > Diptera > Tachinidae > Lypha > Lypha dubia. Next base: position 85,970,226 of record OX371261.1, read on the forward strand.
TTAAACAACAAAACTTACCAATTCCTCAGTCTGAAAAATATTACATATTTCCTTTTCCATATCCTTGTAATCAGACATTGAACATGTTATGCCTTCCGATTTGACGTAGCTTGCAATGGTTTTTATGAGGAGGTGCCTTTGTTTCTCATGAAGAATTTTATTTTCTTCATAATATTTTAAAATTGATTTTCTATTTTTAGTATTCTGGAGCATGGATAATACCGAGATATTTGTCTTCTTTTCATGTGTCATCGAAATAATTGTAAAACCACCAGAATTTTTCCTCCAACTTTCCAAATTTATCTCAAAAACAGCTTAATCACCCACGGGAAGTCCATAAAAAGTGTTTTTATGTGGTCAGGATTTAAAATCTTTAGAACGTCAGTTGTTATCGATGTTCTGAGTACTGTTATCATAGATTTTTTATTATTCTACTTATTTTTCTTAAAAAGAGTGTTATGTTTTCATATTACCATTAAAATTAGTATAAATATGGCTTAGTTCCATTGAGTTAACAGGTCAAATAATGTATTGTCAACAGCTGTAGATATTGTGTTATCCTAAAAATAGATGTATTAGTAAACGCTTTTGTAAAATTTTTTTAATTTAACAAAAGTTTTCCCCAAAGAAGTTTGAATTTTTTCAATAGGTGGCCCCACTATATCTTTTATATCTATGATATCGAAAGTATTTAATATAGATTTTATTTCATAAGCCGCAAAGTGAGTGTCATAACTAGTTTTGACTTTTCGACCACATAAAAAAATATCATTAGATTAATTTCTAAAAATACACACAACTATAAAGATATCAACTTCATTAAGGAACCTTGCAATGAAGCATTTATTTATTTCTTAAACACAAATAATCACACCATACATAATATTATAGTTTCATAATTTTTATTATATATGTATATGCGATAAAAACAAACCGTTTAGTTAAGGGTGTCCCTAATATACCTACATATGTGTACATATGTACATACATAAGTAATTGTAATGACCAGTGCTTTGCCTTCGTTATATAAACAGTCAAACAAGAATATAATGTTGATGACTTGCCGTGACGAGGGATCGAACCCAGTTCCTTACTTATAGTTTTCTTAGTAGTAAACGTGCTAAGCCCTTGAGTCAATACCTACCATCTGCTAAATAATTATTACATCAGATTTCTTTCAGGTATCCCAATTTATCTGGCGTAAGAAAATAACAACTAAAATTTCACAAAAGTTTAGCGTTTTGTGACACAAAATTTAAACAAATAAATAAAATAGTTGGTAAGAAGGTCGCAAATCAGCGTTTTTCGTTAACAACTCCAGCATTATCGAGCGGCTAACATAGTGGTTCAGGCCGTTCATATTTTTTCCGTTCATTTTACGGTTTGTTTTAAAGCTATTATAAGGAGTAGAGACAGAGCTTAGAAACCTTTAAAAAATTTTTGTTATGTAAAAGTTATTTGGGTCGGTCTTGGAAATTAACTTTCTATAAGCACGCGTTAACCACTTGAGGTCTGAAAACGAATTTCGGCTTGAAACGGCTTTCTGTACGGGATACATATATACATATTTACATATTGAGATAGAGCTTTTGCACATAGAAAAAAAAGTTTAATATTATCACCAGAAAAATATTGTATACATTTATTTTTTTTGAGTTAATCTACAAAAAGTGTAGTTTTAACAAAGTAACTGACTTTGAGACCACATATATGCAAAAAACAATGCTCCGATTGGCTTTATCTCAAAAACAAAAAAAAAAAGTTTATGGGTGGCATTTTGCATGCAAATATTATTTTGTATGGCGCTTGCAAGATTTTCCAAATGCCTTTAAATATTTTTTTTCATATAAAGATAAGAATGCAGTCTTGTGTTAAATGTTTTTTTTGTTGCTTATTTTGTCGACACCTGGGGCTTTTCTGGTGTTAAGACTAGTAATAGTATTTTCAATCTCCGTCATGTTACATCTCATCGGTATTTCTGGTAAAGAGACGACTGGTGGCAGTTCAACAATATCAGCAGAAATATTCGGGGTAAATACTTTTTCTAGGTGCTTAACAAATAGATCACCTTTTTTAGCATCAGTTCTTGCCCAGTCACCATTAGAGGCCCGTAATGGAGGTTTGCATACCACTGGCCTTTTAAGTCCTCTGGCTGCACGCCACAGCGAATAATCTGTTGATGGTGTTGCATCGAGTTCTTGCAGAAATTTTTGCAGCGAAGCTGTTTTTTGTGATTGTAAAACTTTTCTTAGCTGTTTGGTACACTCCTTAAGCCTTAATTTTAGCTGAGGCGATCTGTAACGTTGCCATTCTCGTCGAGCTCTCCGTTTTTCAGTCAATAGCCTTTCTATATCTGCACAAAAAATATTGTTAAATCTCGCTTGTTGATTTGGTTGAATTGAAGAAGCATTAAGAGCAGCTTGTTTAGCATGTGCTTCAAACAACCTAATAGAATTTTCTATGTCATCAGGTGTTCTCAATGGCATATTTTCCGTGCAATGAGCACTCAAATATTTTTTGTATTTCAGCCAGTTAATACGTGCAGGTGTTAGCGGTAAATCACATGTTGGTGTTGTAGTTGTTTGTGAGTATATAGTGATAATAGTAGGCGAGTGATCTGAAGACAAATCCAGAGATGCTTCTACTTCAATCATTTCGCTGGGCACGCCTTTCATAATTCCAAAGTCGATAACATCAGGAATTTTTTGACGATCCGTTGGCCAATATGTTGGCTGACCACTTGAAACTACATTCAGACCCATTTTTGAAATTGTGTCAAACAAAACACGACCCTTGGGACTGATTAAACGAGCCCCAAAAAGTGTGTTTAGCATTCTAGTCGCCAGCTGCTAGAAACCGGGACCCTAGTGTTGTATAAAATGCGGTATATTGACTCTCTGAAATTAAAAACCTGGGAGGAGAATAAACAGATGATATCACAAGCTTTTGATAAAAATTTTCAATGCAGATGTTCGTTGCTTGAAGGTATTCTTCACGAAGGTCATTTAGAAGGTAGTGTTTTATTCGAGTTTTTATTAGGATTCCAGAGCCACCACAAGCTCTACCTTGAGGATCCTTGGTGTCGTAGAAATTATATCCACTAATTCGAAAATAGCTTCGGGACGTCAAGTGAGTTTCTGAGATAAGCATAACATCGATTTGTTTATCCAGAAGAAAATATTCAATTTCATTTTTATGTTGGCAGATGCCGTTTGCGTTCCAAAAACAGATTCTTAAGTTCATGGTTTGTTCAATACAGCCTGCAACAAGGTAGACTGCATTTTCAACATTTCCTGCATCATACAGGACATGTTGAGAGTGAATGTATTTACCGTTTGTATAAGGATCTCTATTGAGGCTTCAATACGACTAAAATTATGCCCTGATTCTTCATTTACTGGTACAGTTTTTTGCGCCGGAATCTGGTTACTCTTTAAAATATTAGCGTATGAAAATTGACTATTAGGTTTTTGTTGAGTAAGAGTCGTGTTAGACTTTAAAACATTTGAGTATTGATTATGGCTAGACGACGGTTGAGGTAACTGTGGGTAGTTTAAATGATTGTTGGGCTGAGCGGGAGTAGCATTTGTTTTTCTGTTCGACGAATTTTTAAAAAGAGAATAAAGAGGGCAATAGTAACACCAAAAATAAATTAAAACATTGAAGTAGTGGAAGTTTAAAGTTGGTGGCATAAAAATAATACCACTGCGCATTATATGAATGCCTAACACAAAAAATTCAAGGATTGATATTTGCTAATGGAAACATTCCAGAATTTCGAAGGAGATTTCATCGGACGATGATTAAATTAAAAAAAAAAAAAAATAATGAAAAGTGTATATTAATTATAATTTTTTAAATTATTACGAACTGTTTATTATTAATATTTGTTAATATTTATATAGGCTAAAGTTCGAAAATGTTTATAATCAGAGAAATATTAGGTAGACATTGTTAACATATTTCGAGCAACAAAGTGTATTAAAACTGAATATTATGCCGATCTACTATCAAAACAAAAAACTAAGGTAGGAAAAATATCATAAGGTACCTTTTCATAGTTTCATTATTTTGTGCAATCTCATCTTGGAACTAACAAAAAGTCGATACGGATTTGTGTTTTATAAAATTGATTGACAAAATGAACGGTCACAGCATTGTATATGCAAGCAAACGATCCTTCGCCAAATTACTAGTGAAAAACGAAATCCTGGTTCAAATAATGAGTTCCATAAATAATGCTATCGTATACGCACGGTGGTATAAAAATCATCCTTAAGTTGTTATATGATTTTATGTATGATTTTATCTTTAGGTTTTAGGTCACACGAATGTGATAAAAGTTTTAATAAAAAACACTTTAGAAATATAAGAAATAAATTATTAAATAGATAGATTGAACGTGATTTATAAAATACCGTACAATCAAACCCTAAAGATCAGCGAAGGCCAAATTGGCACCAAAGTGCCGAACATCATTCGACGTCTTGTATGTATAAAACCAATTTAAACAACAATTTAATTCAGTTGAATGATAGCTTTTGCACAAGTAGGTTTATGTCGCATTGCCTTTTGATATTTATCTTTAAATTTTTTTATTAGATACACAGCGAATATTTGCAACAACGTACAAATATTTTATTCAAGCATAAGCGTATCTAGACTGTTATTCTGGGGTTGGCAAGTGCACCGCTTTCGCAAAAAGAAAAAATATATCACAAAAATTCAGTTTGCAATAAATGTAACAAAAACAAAGTATTTAAAAAGTTAAAGGTAACTATGTAGTATTTTCAAGTTTAATATATATTAATAATAATTATATTAAAATCAATTTATTATTCTAACGTTAGTTTTCTATTTTTGTTGTTGTTGAAGACCTCTTCTGAAGTTATTTTGTATTTGACTATTTCATTTTCAATATTTAAAACTGCTAAATTTGATAATCGTTCCTGAAGCATTGCACTACGTAACCATGTTTTTATTCTACGCATAGCTGAGAAACTTCTTTAACAACTAGCAGAACAAATAGGAAGGCTTATTTTATTGCCACTTGTAAAAGTTTGTAAATGTTTGGATAAATATTCTTGTCGATTTTGGATTTTAGCATATCAAAGTTTAATTTATTTTGCTGGATATATTTTTAAACATATTCTTAAGTACTAGTGCTTCAGCTTTCATTGAATCACAAGCAGTTTGCAAAACATGTTTGTAATTAATAATGAATTCGCTAGCGCCTTCCAAATCTAATATAAAGAAATCGTTAACAGCTTTAGCTAATGGAGGGTTTGAAATCGGCATTCCATGTTAGAAATTATGGTATCGACTACTGGATAATATATATTTAACTTCCAATAATCAACTTAAGGAATATCTTCAGGCAGATCCAAAAATTTTGTTAAATGCAAAGTAAACACTTTTGTTAAGCTATTGAAAATATCAATACACTTACAAAAAATTTTAAACGAAAATAGCAATTTAAAAAAAGAAGAAGGAGTCTGGGGTGGGCAGAAGCAGGTCTGGGTGGGTTTTGCCCACCCCAGCCCTCCCCTATCTATGCCAATGTATTCAAGGTTATAATCTATAAGCAGATTTTTAATGAAAATAAAGTAATAAAAGGATGATTGTAGGAAAATAATTTTTACTTATGTATATTCAATAACTTTTTTTTAATTCCTGAGAACATACCAATCATTCAACCTTGAAATTTTTTAAGTTTTAAAATTTTTATATTGTTTCTGTTGACATACATACATACTTGTTTGATGTAATTTATTAACTTAAAAATTTGTTCGTTTATCTCAACATTTACACAAAACCAACAGAAAACAGAGGCCCTTGCTTATTTTGTATATGTATATTAATTGTAATATTAATTTTTTTTTTAATTAAGACCAGCACTCAAGAGCTCACCCCTATGTATGCAGTGTATTGTGCCGGAACTAGAAAAATAGGTTTTGGGAAGAAGGATAAAGGAAGTAGTGTTGGTGGACATTCGATTTGGACCTTAACATACTGAAAGTGGCAGGAAAGACCTCTGAGGTGAGTTTATTCCACATACGAACAGTTCGGCTAAAGTACGAATTCTCTGTAATGTGTAGTGCGGTTCACTGCCAAATCGGCCATAAAGGGCTGTGCTCTTCATGAAGAGCGTGTTGTGAAAAGTGACGGGTTTCGGGAGCAAGTTCCCTGATTTCAATAGAACACATTCCGTTGTAGTAGCGATAGAACAATGAAACACACTGAAGATTGCGTCGATGCTCCAACGAGTCAATAGAATTGGCTACCCTACTGTCAACGATAAGCTTCTTCGCCCTATCCTGCACACGATCAAATGAAATAGATTTTGAAGCACTGGCCCACATATGAGAGTTGTATTCCATTTTCGGTCGCATAAAGGTGGTATAAATATTAAGGAGAGTAGATGGAGTGAAGTATGTCCTACACCGGCTTAAAAAACTGAGGCACTTGAATGCTTCTTTCGAGACATGAAAAATTTTTCATTTCATCGAACATCACAATGAATTTTCATGCCAAGAACATCAAGAGCTTCTCATTCCTCAATATCTATACCATCCATGTTTACAGATGGAGCAGCACGTCCGGTCATACGTCTATGTGTGAGCATAGCACATTGGGTCTTTCGTGCGTTAAAATTTACCCTATTAGTAAGTATGACCGAATTCGAAATTGTCAGGAGATCGCAATTTAGTGTAGCAGTCATATTTTGCCACGTTTGACCTGTTACTGATTGAATACGAATGAACTAAGCTGCTGTCATCTGCAAAAGAGCAGATAGGGTTGGAAGTTTCACGTAGAAGGTCATTTAGAAAAATTAGAAAAAAGGTGAGAGAAAGAATTCTTTCCCATATTAGAAAGGCAAAAAAATTTTGCCAAGCTTACAGGTTGCCTGGAAATGAGATGGAAGTGTACCTATCAAGAACTTGGTCCTTATTTTGATCTCAGTACTTTTTACGTCCGAAATATTTGGATATGAACTTGGCCTTATTTTCACATTTGAGTTTTTGTGCGGATATTTATTAAACATTGCAGTGCTGCCAGCGAATTATATCCTACAATGCCCAATGTCCTGATTTTTTTTGTTCTATTAAGAAAAACTTTTTTGGTTTGATTTTCAAACTTAAGTATATTTTTGATTAATGTTCGTTTTTTTAACATATAATTAGCACAGGTCCTTGCTTTTTTGTATATGTATATTAATTGTAATTTTTTTAAATTATTACGAACTGTTTATTATTAATATTTGTTAATATTTATACAGGCTAAAGTTCGTAAATGTTTATAAGCAGAGAAATATTAGGTACACATTGTTAACATATTTCGAGCAACAGAGGAAAAATTTAATATTTATACATCCCTTTTACAGATTTTTCAACAGCACTGGCTGAATAGAACAAACGTTGTTCTCGGTAAAAGCCACTAAACCTCGTCAGTATTCATGTGCAAATGCTTTCACTACTTGTTACGTAGCTTCGTTGAACGTCATTACATACTCTATTTATACTAGGGATGCAACCGATACCGATACCGATATATCGGCGATACTTCTGGTTTTCCGATATATCGATATCGGCGATATTTTACTGTCGATACGCCGATACTTCTTATATTTTTTTAGAGTTTTTTGAACAAAATATTCACTTTTCAACTCTTTTTCTTTTGCATGACAACTATGAGAAATAACATATTAAAAGCAGAAAATAAAATCAAAATAGAATACATAATGAAATTGTTTCTTCTATTTTGATTTGCACCATAGTAATGAAATGTTCTCTCAATGCTAAATCTTGTGTGTGTTTGTATGTTTTAAGATTTTTTTCAAGGCGCATTAATACAAGTGGTGGTAATTCTACAAGAATTACAACTTAAAATAACAACTGACATCTCAGCCCCTATGCCAACATGTACAAATTTAGACGCCACAAAATCCATAAGCATAGCCACTGCTACATTGTCTGACGCTATTCCGCTAGTTAACAGTCTTCCAACATTATTAGAAAACATAATACATGAAGCAACGGAGATGGAGAGTAGTTCGGAGTCCCAAAAATTTTAAAAATTCTGAATGAAAGATTTGAGGGTTTATAGAATAATGAAGCCTATTATTTATCTACAATTCTTGACCCTCGATACATGGTGAGGATTTTTTGTTGTATGCTTTGCAATGTTTTGTCATATCGGGCCAATAACATGTTAATAATATTTCTTTGATGTTATTTTTGTAGCCTCTGTGTGCACGATTATGTGTAAATTCCACAATATTACGTTGTTGTTCTTTATCGATAATGTCTTTTTATTTAATTGGTGTATGTATAAATGTTGTGTTTAAAAATGTACTTTTAATAATAGGAGCTACTTTGAATAGGGTTTCTGCTGTCGCATGTATGGGTGTTACTCGTTTTGGTATGATCACCTTTTTTAATTCTTTTATCAGGGGTTGTTCTGATGTGTAATTTATGGTATGTCTTACTCTATTGGGAGAAACTGTACGTGTTCTTACCTCATTGATGTCTTTGTTTGGTACCATACGCATTAAATGGAGTATGAACCGTTTTAAATATAGTTTCTAAAGATGATTCGGCTGAATGTATGGTGTCTTCTGATGTCGTACTTAATACATTTACAATGTGTCTTGACAATGCATCTGCCACTACATTTTCTTTACCTGGCTTATACTTAAGTTTAGCACCATATTCCTCAATTATATTCTTCCAACGTTTCAGTTTTGTGTTTGGGTTTCTATCCGAAATGGAAAATGTTAGTGACTGATGGTCAGTAAATATTGTTAAGTCTGGACTTCCGTAGACGTAGTTCCTGAATTTTTCAATGCCCAAATTATGGCTAGTAATTCTTTTTCGTTGGTACTGTAATTTTCCTCAGTACTTGTCAAGGTTCTACTGATAAAAGCAATTGGTTTACCTAATTATGTTAGTACTGCACCTAAGGCTACGTTTGATGCATCTGTAGTGAGTTCAAATGGTTTATCAACTCTGGGTTGTTGAAGTTCCACTTGTTCCTTTACACAATTTTTTAGTTTATTAAACTATATATTAAACGCATCTATGGCCGGTTGATCTAGTTTTATTATATTATTTTTACTTTCATTTTTTGTAGCATTATCATTTTCCCCTCTTAAATGTACAGTAAGTGGCTTAGCAATTGTTGCATAGTTTTTTACAAACTTACGGTAGTAACCTGTCATTTCTAGAAAACCTCTAAGTTCCTTTAAGTTCTGTGGAATGGGCAGCTTATCTATTGCTTAATTTTTTTCTGGATTTGTTGAAATCTTTCCATGTTTAATTACATGTCCTGAATATTCAACTTCTGTTTGAAAAAACTTACTTTTTTCCTTTGCTTTTCTTAGAGTTGCTTTATTCAGGGCTTCGAAGATAATTTCAATATGTTTCATTTGCTCATCAACCGATGATGAATATATTAAAACGTCATCAATATAGACATAGGCAAATTTTCCAATGTAATCACGAAGTATTTCGTCTACGCATCTTTGAAAGATAGCAGGAGCATTTTTTAAGCCGAAAGGCATTCTTTTATATTCGTAGTGACCACCTAAGACAGAGAAAGCTGTCTTTTCCTGATCAGAATCTTTAATTTTTATTTGATGGAATCCTGATTCCAAATCAAGTGTTGTAAATAATGAGGCCTGTCCTAAATTTTGCAGTACTGTTGTAATATCTGGTATAGGTTATCTATCTGAGATAGTATTTTTATTTAGCTTTTGAAAGTCTACGACCATTCTACGCTTGGGTTGACCAGATTCGTGTGTTCCTTTTTTAGGGACTGTCCAAATCGGTGAGTTGTAAGGGCTATTACTTTTTGAGATGATACCTTCATCAAGTAATCTTTTGACTTCCTTATTGACAAATTCATTGTCAGCTATTGGGTATGGGTATTGTTTTGTATACAAGGGATCTTCTGTCACAGTTCTAATTGTAGCCTCTAGCAAGTTTGTGAAAGGTAATGGCCCAATGCCATTGTTTTCTTCCATTAATTGATCTATTCTTTTTCTAAATTTTTCAAATTTTTCATTAACCAAATAGTTTATTTTAACTGTTTCCTCTTCCCCTAATTTAAATATCATTTTATCTAAATCTGATTTTCCTTTCAATGTTTTTAATCCTTTATAACCTAATAATATATCAAAATCTTTTAATTCATCTGTTTCGTAAAAGTCTAATATTTTATTAAATATTTAAGCAGTTTGTTTTTTTTTTCAAAATACGATGTACGATGAATTGAATAAACTTTAACATTTGATTTAATGTTTGTTCAATTTCCTCATTTTTTCTATTTAACGATTGCATCGTTACCTGCATACTTGCAATTTGTTCTATCAAAGCTTGCATGTTTATTTGTTGGTTACCAGGATTTGCCATATTTTCTCCTTCTATTAACCTGTTATTATCGAAAATTTTTTGCCTTTTTCCTTTCATTAATTGCTCACCTTAAAATTTTTTTTTTTTTTTTATTTATTCTAGAGCACAAATTTATTTTATTGTGGTCAGAGTTTATAAAAAAATTTTAGAGTCTTGAATTACTTTACAAGAGTCAGTTTTATTATCCTTGTTGCGGCAAGGATAAATATCGTGGTGCGCCTCGTGAAGAATAACAATATATTATTCTCCTGGCAGGATCGCCAGTTAATTTCTCATTTTTATATTATAATAAATAAATACTTTTTTTCTTGAACGATGAGCGCTCAATTTTTATTTATTTTTTCTTAATTCTAGTCAGAATGTCTTAGTACACATGCTAATTTTAGACTGACTGTCTTACTGAATAGTTTGTCTTATATATTACATGTGTAAGTACTGATAAAGATAAGTTACTCATAGCTATCAGTATGTTTACAAGTTATTTATTTCTTAAATTACTTTGTTTAGATATCTTATTCTTATTGTTGTAAGTATTTTCTTTGTTTATAAAAACTATCATACATGTGATGTTCCTTAACTCTCGCGAGGCTATGGAGTGGCAAACACTGTTTTAATCGTACGTTCGCGACCCAAAATATCATTTTATTGTAATTGCTTTGTATTGCATGTCAATAAGTGCCAGAGATAAGACATTTTAATTAAGCTTGGTGTAACTTATTTGTATATAAGTTTTGGATTACAATTAAAAATCTTTTTTTTTATTTGCAAAATTCCGTACGTTCGCGACCGTAAGTAAATTTTTTTTTCATAAACAGTGCATTTATTTTCTTAACACGCATTTATTTATATGGCCTGTTCATAAAGTCATCACTGCGCTGTATAATATGATTATTTTGATTGCTGTTGATTGCTTGTTTTTGCGCATTTTAATGTTTGCATTTATGAACGAAAAAATATAACAAAAATCGAAAAGTTAATGATAAATTTAATTTTTGGGGTGGACGATAAAACTAATGATGTAAAATTGTCTAATCTAAAGAAAAAAAAAAGTTAAGAAATAATAAACAAAACAAATAATAAAGTAAAAAATTTAACTCTTTATCATCCGTTGCATCAGCCATTTTTATGATGAGCGCAGTGATGAATTTACGAACAGGCCTATACTTTCGTAGATGGGTAAAATATGTGATAAATCGCAAAATGAAAACCAAAAGCGTTATATTTACAAAATTACAATCGATCCACAAAAACTAAAAATTTTACATAAAAAATCTGCTGAGAGGATGCAAATACTACAATTAGCATTAACAAATATATCATAATTATTATTAAAATTTCATTATTTCAAATTAAATAAAATAGTCTATTTCTTGTTATATATATTATTATAAATTGAATAATAAGTTTTTTTTTGTAAGGAAATAAAAAGATATTTATGGGAAAACGCTTAGTGATAATAATAAAAAAACACATTGAAAAATCCTACGTTCATGACCAATACTTAAGCTAATTAAACAACAACCAATACAGATATATTATTGTGAAAATATTGGAGACCTACATTAATACACTTTCAAAATAAATTAATCGCTTTTGAATATTCCGTTCCATTTCGCAGATTTTCACATTTTACAACTGTCAGCCAAAGTTAACATCTATTTTGCGTACGATCGTGACCACATGTTTATAACTATCATTAAGAAAACTTAAAATCAATGAAATCCATCTTTGGCACTAAACATAGAGATACCAAAATGCTATCAAATCGCAAAAATTGCTAAGAACATTTTTGTTTTCTATGTATTTTGTACATCAAAAGCATACGAACGTACGTTCGTGACCCCAGTGCAGTGTATTTTATATAATTAGTATTATATATTATATTTATTTTTATCTACCTATAATTAGCGGTATCCTAATGTAACACTGTATTTAAATTCTTCATCAAATTCCTTTAACATAATTACAAAAACTATTATTATACATTGGAATTTTTATTGAATTTGTTAGTTTATAAGAATACTCTTAACTTAGAATATAAGAACTTAATTTTTGTAAATAAAATTAATTATTATTTAGCCTTAGAATCGGCTCTTTCTTTTTAGAAGCATATATCTGCTTCCTGTTAAATATCTAGGCATTAATATGCATGATAATTGTCAGTGGCGTAATAACACCGACACTTTCTATTTTATTTAAAACGAAACCTTTACACCAGTAAATGCCCACAAGCCTTATAATCATTTGTTCAATTCACAAGCTCAGTCGTCTGTCTTATGGTTTAAAAAAAGGCGATATTTGTTTATGTGCTTGTGAACAGACAAATTTGTTGTATCGTTATTTTGTCGTATTTTAAATGTCAGTTTAATATCAAAAAAATTTAAATGTCAGTTTTATATCAAGTTGTGAAACCAGGTGTGGCAATTATAATTTGACGCTAAATATAATCAGCCTTATCGTGTTTGGCGTTTTTCGACTACGCCAAGTACTAGATTAATGAAAAATCTGGCGTTTGTCTTTAATCTAGTACTTGGCGTAGTCGAAAAACGCCAAACACGATAAGGCTGAATAACTTTTTTAGCGACAAGCAATTTTGATTAAATTAGTTTGAAAATTAAGTTGAAATGAATCATGTATATATTTATCATTAAGAAGAATGTATTTTCTGGTGTTACTTATCACATATATAAAATATTTTTACAAATTAATTTAACAAATAGAATATTCCCAGACCCGGCCTCAATATAACAATTGAAAAACATATAAAATTCAATCGTATAATTATAACACACTTTTGTATGAAAATTACCAACAACAAAAATACAATATTGTATAATTATACGATTAGACAACACATATGACGTTAATACGAGCTTGTGAATTAAACAATTGTATCATGCATTCAGATTATGCACATTCGCAAATGATCGAAATGATTTACACTTGTTAATGAATTTTCTGCTTGTGCATAAAAAGCGAACATGCATAAAATTGAATAATACTTGTTTGAATGTTAGGGAATAAGTAGGCTCGATCATACTTGTTGCAGCTTACTGGTACACGTATAAGAAATTGCAAATTTTTTTACCAAAACCATTTTTTTACACAGACTGACTGCTTTTGTATACTGTGGATACGATACAATGTATTTTAATATTACTTTCTGTTTAAAAAGTTGTGAACACACTTAATAATTGTTAATGATAATATAAACGTTAGTGAACTCCCTTAATGTTGTTAGTTTTAAGTATTTTGTTGACTCAACAATTAATTGTTAATATTTTTAGTATAAATACCACAATAAAATTATATATCTTTGTCAATAGTAAAAACCCGCTTTTTATTGATTGATCGCATTATGTTCAAGTTACAAGTGCTTGAAAGTAAAACCACACAAACAAAAATTAGTACAGTTCAAATTCAAGTGTTTGAGCTGAGTCATACTAATAAAATCATTTACACATTTTCAATTCTAAACATTTTGGTGCCACCGACCACCATTGATTTTAAAGCTTCCCCACACCAGCGGTAAGGGGTTTTAAAATTAAATTGGTGTTTTACAACAACACGCAGCCTACCCATTAATACTGCTGTTTTGCCATAAATTGTCTATTTCACCATCAGGAGCTTCTGTGTATTTTGACGGCGTTGGAGAATCCAAAAAACATTCCAAGTATCACACAAACGTTCAAATGAGGTCCAGAGATCTCAGTTTTTCAGCAAATGTAGAAGCACACATATTACCAAGTATAATTCCCGCACAACCAAGTCAAAACATTAACACTTCTTCTTGGAATATTCCCAACAACATTCACCTAGCAGATCCTCAGCAGGAAAAAATAGACTAGCTACTGGGAGCAGAATTTTATTGCAAATTAACAAAAAGTGGGACGATACACCTTGCTGAGAATCTATCAACTCTACAAAACACAGAACTAGGCTGGATTGTAGGAGGTGAAATAGGAAAAAATCCAATTCGTAACCCACTATGTTCACCCACATGTGCAATATCTGGAGACACCACTTCATTGGAAGGAGCGAAGCATCTTTGGAAACTGGACGAAATTGAGGACAGCGAAAAGGCACTTTCGTCATCGGAAAAACAATGTGAATCACATTTCACTCATTATGTGCACACCAATCCAGATGGCCGCTTCACTGTCAGTCTTCCGTTTCGAGAAAACCCAACGGCATTAGGAGAATCCCATAAGATGGCCTACAACAGGTTTCTCTGCTTAGAGCGTCGTCTTCTAAAAAATGTTGACATTCGGGCGCAATATATAAAGTTCATGCAAGAATATGAGCATCTAGGACACATGCAAAGGGTCCACATTAATACAATATTAGATCCTAAATATTTCATTCCGCACCATTGTGTGATGAAACCCGATAGCACTACAACGAAATTAAGAGTAGTCTTTGACGCATAAGCGAAAACATCATCAGGCCTCTCGTTGAACGATCTACAGTCGTACAACGTACGAGTGAATTGTTCTCGATCCTACTACGTTTTCGAGTAGCGAGTTTGTATTCACCACCGAAATTGAAAAAAAGTACCGACAAATACTGCTTGATCCCGATAATCATCAATAAGCTACTACAAACTTAACACGGTAACTTACGGAACTCGTGCAGCACCTTATCTCGCCACAAGAGGTTTAAGGAAAATTGCTAATGAAAATGCTATCAATTATCCGTATGGTGTGAACATGCTTAAGAGTAATTTTTAAGTTGATGATGGCCTTGGAGGCTCCGATAGTCTAAACATCGCACTTGAGACTCAACACGAACTTATAACGATTCTCAAAAAGCATGGGTTCAATCTAAAAAAATGGTGTGCAAATTACCCACAGTTATTGACGAATATTCCAGCCGGCGATCAAGAGGTAGATTTAGACTTCAACAGTTACAACGCTAACACCATAAAAACATTAGGGCTTTTATGGTTGCCAAAAACAGATCAATTTTGCGTCAAGGTAAAAATACATAACCTATAGATTGTCTCCAAACGTACGGCAACTTCGGATTTGCCCAAATTATTTGATCCTCTTGGACTACTAGCATCAGTAGTGGTCAAAGCAAAGATATTCATTCAGCAGTTATGGTAGTTAAAGTTAGACTGGGATAAGCCATTGCCTAAGAACCTGCAAGAAATTTGGACTAAATTCAGAAATGATTTAGACAGTTTGAATCATTTAAAGGTGCCTAGACACATGTTTAAGAGACAACTTCCAACCAAAACAGAGCTGCACATATTTTCAGATGCCTCTGAAAAAGCGTATGGCGCCGTTGCCTATCTTCGAGCGACTCTTAAGCATGGTGCAATCATGGTATAATTACTTTGCGCAAAGACAAGGGTCGCACCACTAACACAACAAACGCTACCTTGGCTAGAGTTATGTGCTGCAGTTATGGCTGCTCAACTGGTACACAGATTAAAAACGGATCTCCAAATAAAAAATCAGCCTGTATTTTTATGGACTGATTCCGAAATAGTACTATCCTGGATAAACGCTCAATCTACCTTGTATCATACGTTTGTGGCTCATCGAGTCTCCAAGATCCAATCATTGACATTACCCGATCAGTGGCGCCATGTCAGATCAAAGGACAACCCAGTTGATATACTCTTCAGGGGCGTACCAGCACACAGCCTTTCTGGATGCAATTTATGGTTTTATGGACCACTTTTTCTGCACGGACGAGAAGAAATGTGGCCACGCAAGTTCTAACAACAACTCCAAATTACCAACGACGCTGAAAAAAGGAAGACAACTATAATTTCAGCAGTCAACTTTGTCAACGATGACTTGATATACAGAATTCCACATAAAAATTCCTTCAGAAATTTGCAGCAGGTAGTTGGATACACTCTAAGATTCATCAGAAATATCAGGAAGAAAAATGAAGACCGATCACCTAATAAGTCATTAACTCCGACTGAGCTAAATGGTGCACTGTTCCTGATCATAAGGTCCATTCAGAGGTCCGACTTTTTTCCAGAAATCAAACAACTGCGAGAAAACAAAGAAATCGACAACAAAAGTTCCATTGTAAGTTTGTCCCCATTCCTAGACGAATCAGGCATTCTACGAGTAGGAGGACGACTAGAGGCTTCATTATTATCATACGACGCGAAGCATCCAATGCTGGTTCCATACAACGACCCCCTAATAAAACTTTTATATACAATGATTCACGAAGACAACAAACATTGTGGACCACAAGCTCTTTTGTACATAATACGACAACGATTCTGGCCAATAAAGGGAAAAATTATGGCAGGTTCTACGGTTCAAAAATGCATTACATGTACCAGAGCTCGTCCACTACTGTGTCAACAAATTATGGGCAATCTTCCGCAAACTAGAGTTACCCCAGCACGACCTTTTATCAATGCTGGGGTAGACTATTGTGGACCTTTTTGGATTCACTACAGGGTCAGAGGCAAACGCACAACAAAGGCGTACATAGCCGTTTTCTGCTGTTTTGCCATCAAAGCGGTTCATCTTGAACTGGTTTCGGATTTATCAACATATGTCTTTATAGGCGCCTTAAAGTGGTTTATTGGTCGTCGTGGACGGTGTCAGAATATTTACTCTGACAACGCCACCAATTTTGTTGTGGCAAAGAATTATCCGATAGCATTTATTCAAGTTAGGCCCAGGAATCAAATATCTCGACATTCAGCTCAAAAGGAATACACTTTCACTTTATTTCTGTGGGAAGCAGCTGTAAAGTCTGCAAAACATCTTCTTCTACGGAGTGTTGCGAATGAATCACTAACATACGAAGAATTGGAGACAGTCGTGGTCGAAATTGAGGCTATACTAAATTCTCGTCCACAAACACCCATAAGAGCACAGCCAGCAAACATGTCAAGATTATCCCATTGGAAGCATGTGACCCACATAAAGTAGGAATTTTGGAAAAGATGGTCAACAGAATACGAACTTCAGCAACGATGGAAATAGCGAAAGCCATCAGTCAACCTCAAGAGTGGAGACATAGTAGTAATTAAAGAAGATAATATACCTATTATGAAAAGGCCTTTAGGTAGAATTGTTCAAGTATGCCCAGGTGATGACTGCATATCTGACGTAAGAACTGCATCAGAAATATTCAAACGTCCAATACATCGACTGGCACTATTGCCCATACATAATGATCCAGAAGCACTTACTGAAGACATCAATTCGTATATCAACAACTATAGCCCATTTCTCCCTCTCTTAATTCTGCTCCAGCCTCTTTCTCTATTAATCAAGCTCCAAACCCGACTGAAGAACCTAAGCCGAAAAGTCGGAAAATACCAATCAATCATCTAACCCTGACGTTACTCACGTTATTACTACTAGTACCACTGGCCCTCGGAACTCCAGTCAAAAATAAGAAATTTGGATTAAGAGTCGGAATCCATTTTGAGCAAACTGGAACAACAGCTATTTCAACTACGGAATGGAATCTATTGGTATACTATGATTTAGCTCCTTACTGGACAGAAACATCAATTCTTGCCAATGGCATACCGTCGTTACAAACCTTATGTAAAATTATGGAAACATACTCGTCTTTTCACGGTATTCAAGACCACTTTCAACACATGGAAAGTGAATTACAGCTAGATGACCGACTACTACGAGTTAAAAGAGGGGCGCTGGATATCGTTGGTAACATTGCTCATTTATTATTTGGCGTCCTGGATTCTGAATACGTCGAACAGATGTCAGAAACAATAAAACAAGTCAACGACAAAGAGCCGTATTTGCTAAACTTATTGAAAAATCAATTGTAGATTTGTAGTGTGTTTGACTAACCACTACTGCATGCCGTCTGCATGTAGCAAGTGAAACATAACACTTTTTTTACTGTTTGAATAAATGTCCACATTCAAATTGTATGATCAGAGTGTATTATGCTGATCATTCCCACACATACTTTGTGTATGTGTTAGTTTAAGAAATAGAATGTTTAAGCTATGTTAAGATTTTGTATTAAATAATAATTAAGTTCATAAATGTGTCGCACAAGCGGCTGTCCAGAACCCAAAATAAATTAATAAATATAAACATTTAATATACTTTTGATAATACTAAATCAATAATTGAACCTGTTTCATTTTTACAACATGGCGATCCTGCCAATAAAAAGAAATTAAATTGACAAAATAATAAAATATTAATATATAAAAAAAAGAAGAAATGAATGATAAATTAAATAAAGGATAAATTCCTACAAAAGTGATAGTAAAATAATATCCAAGAGTGAAGTGAGGCAGTGCAACATGGATCTGCTGGTGCAGTTTAATGTGCGATGAATTGATCTAATCTTAGATTACATTGCTCACATGCTCAACTGTGGTCTTCTTCCGTGAATTGATCTGGTTTTGGGTTGCATTACTTATATGCTCAGCTTTAGTATTCTTCCATAAATTACAGCATTGGGACAACAGCAAAAAGGAAAACACATACCCCAAGCCGTATGAAGTTAACAACATTTCAGCAATCAGGATTCGGTAAAGAGTTTATTGTTAATTTTTTTTAAAAGAAAAAACAAAAGGAAAAGAAAAAATGATTTCTTATTTGTAAATTGAATGTTGTGAAATTGGTTTTATTGAATACAAGAGAAGAGAATTAATTTTATATTTCCTAAAGAAAGGGATATGTTTTTTTTTGTGAATTTAAGTTTTCTTAATAAAAGAAAAGAAAAGATAAAAGTTAAAGAATAAAATGAAATGATTATAATTTTGAAAAAGAAGAAAAGGAAAATCAATACTTTTGAACTTTTCAATGTAAATTTTTGTATGAAGATAACATTATTGAATTTATAAAAGTAACATTATTGGATGTTTTGAATTAAAAAAAAAATTTTTTTATGATTGTGAAACTAACAAAAACTTTATTAATTTTGATTAATCACTGAGAAACTTACGAGACCCTCCAGTCGATAATATCAAGAATAAATTAAACAAAATTGTCAATAATATGCATCACTGAGAAACTCCCGAGTCCCTCCAGTTGATGTATTCTACTATATAAGGGTAACCGTGTCGATCAGTAATTGGTTCTGATCGATATATGTTTGATGACCGGTCCTCGGTATACAGAGTATACAGAGTGCTGAAACTTAGACATACATATGTACCAATTTTTTTTTATTTTAAACTAATACGGCCCATGACATAAAAAGGGACATACTAATATTCATGCAGTTGTATAAACTTAAATATAAGTAAAACTATTGTAAACTTGATTTTGCTAATGTAAACAACTGTATGAAAGACTAGCACGAACGGACTAAATAGTTTAAAATATTGATTGATTTATTTTGTCTTGAATTGAATTTTGATTTATGATTCTACCCTGAATTTTCCTAAAATAATATGGTGAAATAATCCCATAAAAGTAAATCGAACAGATTTAATAGTTTGAATAGATTAGAACATTAATTGATTAATGATCATACTTCGAATTTTGAGAAATGATATGAAATAATAAATAATATGGTGAAATAATTGCATAAAAATATAGAATTTTTTTGAAAACCTAATAACAGATTTTTCTTTTGAATACATTTTTGGTAATACCATGCTATTTTTTTTTAATATAAAGTAATGCTTCAATATGCTTCGAATTTTGAAAAATTTTAAAATATTGTAAAAGAAATATATAAAATGAAGAATAAATGAATTCAAACATTATTATTATCGGTTGGTTTAGAAATAAATATATGAGGCGATAAATGCCCATGAGCACTGTGAAGTACCTAGACTACTTCACTAAACTAATAATGAAAATAAAAAAGGGAAAGCGAGTACTTTCCAAATTTGAGTTGAACGACAAAATTATAAATAGAAACGTAGACTTAGGTCACCACTTTCTAAAGCTTGAAAAAGTAGCTGATAATATTGCTCTGACAACATTGCGACTTTCACTAGATGATGATAGTACGCTTACTAACCTAGGAATGAATATTGAAAATCTTCAAAGAGAAAGGTATTATAATCTTGCAAGATTCTAATATAACTATTGTGCTCACAAAAAAAAAATAAATAAAATCACCACCGATCAAAAAAAGTTAATGAATAAGAACTTTTCATCTGATTTTCAACAAATAAATATAAACAAAGTAAATGAATAGAAGTATGTAAATTTGAATTGAATTTTTTTTCTTTCTGTTTTCAAAATAATTTTGAATTAAGAAATGAAATAAATAAAAATAGAATCTCGAAGTATGATACGTTTGAAATCAAAATATATTGTTTGAAATGAATTTTGTTTTTGCAATAGTGCAACAAATTTGTTTGAAATACGTCCATTGTAAACCAATTTTTAACAGCTTTGAACATTTTTTTAATTGCGTAATAAAGAGTAATGAAGAAGTAATTTAATAAGGTTATTGATAATGAATAACGAATAGTTAAGAATTTTTTTTTTTTTTAAGAGAAAAATACAATTTTATAATAAAGTATTTTTTTTTTATGCTAGCATACAAAAAATTGGGCCAAATAAACATTAAAATATATCAAACAAAACATTAAAATATATCCAACAAAACATTTTTAAATATATAATTTTTTTTTTGCTCTATTTTCATAATTTTGATTTATGACCATTGCAAAGTTCTTTATCTTTATAAATATTACATATTAATTGAAATATATATCCCTTACTTTAATTTTTTTATATAATTTTTGCGTATCTTTGTTGACTGTACAATTTCTTACCAGCTATATTAAGTCTACGATTATTAGTAATAATCATATTATTTTTTTTTTTGTGGTAATTTTATTATTTATTGAATCTTCAATTATATATTGAAACATCAATAAGTTTTTCAAATCTTAAATCTAAAAATACATTAATATATGTTTAGCCAGTGCTAAACAAAATTTTTAATTCCAACTGTTGATTTTTGATGTTTTACATCTCTCGTGTACGGCTGAGAGAAAGAGTATCCCTCCTTCTCAACCGGGTGTGGCCTCTATAATTTAGAATGTTGCGCGCAAGTGGATTTGGGTGCAATACTAATTTTTCAATATATTTTTTTGCGTGTTTTAAAAATACTGTCTTCACCAACGGAACATCTAGATCTTTGTGAATTCGCTGATTTCGGATATACCAGGGGACTGCAGTAATTGTACGTAGAATTTTGTTTTGTCGCCTTTGAATTTTTTCTACACTTGATGCTGAGGCAGTGCCCCATAACTGGATTCCATAGGCCCATATTGGTTTCAGGATCGCGATTTATAACAAAAGTTTACAGTCAAGACTTAATATAGAATTTCTTCCAATAAGCCAATTCATTTGGGCTGCTTTTAATTTAATTTGTGTTAGCTTTGCGTCTATATGCGATTTCCATGTTAATAATAATAAAATTTTTAATGATATATGAATTAACATTTTCTAAAAAAGGGAGGGAAGGCATATTCCCTGAAAATCCCTGTAATTTTTAATTTTAAACATTTAATATACTTTTGATAATACTTAATCAATAATTGAACCTGTTTCATTTTTACAACAGATTCTACAATTAATATCATCCGGCAAAATCAAATAACAGCTAAGTCAAGATTCGAACGATTGGAGCAAGAGATTAAAAAATTTTCAGATGATATAAATGACATCTCCAATACATTAGTACAAGTAGAACTAAATCAACTATTCCATTCAGCGGTTCTTTAACTAACACTGATCACAAACAATATAAGACAGATGCAATCCGTAATCCTTGACACTATCATGGATACAGATCATGGGCAGATCAGTCCATGGTTACTCACTCCAGAACAGTTAAAAAATGAAGTCAATCAAATCATTCTGCATTCACCACCGTCAGTGAATCTTCCAGTGACAGAAAGAACTGACTTACTCCAGCTATTTAAACTCATGAAGATAAAGGGCAGACTAACACGCCGGCATGCAGTTTTCAAAATAACTTTACCATTAGTTGAACGTGAAAAATTCAAGCTGTTTCATTTGAATCCCTTACCCAACATAATGAACAATATGTTGTTAACAAAAGGATATCATATTACACAGTGAATTAACTGCAAACATTGTTACTTCAATTTGATTGGTCAATTTAACGTAAATTTTAGTTTTAAGTATTTTGTTGACTCAACAAATAATTGTTAATACTCGTATTTTTAGTATATTTATTAGAATATTTATTTAAGCTATAGGTCTTTTGATTTAATATATATATATATTGTTGTTTATATTTATATTTATTTTCGATATTTCGCTAACAATTTGTTAGCATCTTCAGGAAAATTTTATAAATTATTTGAAATTTTAATATTGATTTGTGTATTGGGTGTCATAAAATTTTTTCAATAATTTTTTATGGAAAAAGTCGAGGAAAATTTAACTACAGTATATAAAAAGGCTTTTGTATGAAATGTCACAAAAATTGTTTCCAAATTTTAACAATTTGTTAGCATCTTCAGGAAAATTTTATAAATTATTTGAAATTTTAATATTGATTTGTGTATTGGGTGTCATAAAATTTTTTCAATAATTTTTTATGGAAAAAGTCGAGGAAAATTTAACTACAGTATATAAAAAGGCTTTTGTATGAAATGTCACAAAAATTGTTTCCAAATTTTAACAATTTGTTAGCATCTTCAGGAAAATTTTATAAATTATTTGAAATTTTAATATTGATTTGTGTATTGGGTGTCATAAAATTTTTTCAATAATTTTTTATGGAAAAAGTCGAGGAAAATTTAACTACAGTATATAAATAGGCTTTTGTATGAAATGTCACAAAAATTGTTTCCAAATTTTAACATAAAAAAATTATTGAAAATGAGTTAAGTATTGGATAGATATAAAATTTTTAACATAGAAAAAATTATTAAAAATGTTATGTTGTAAAAATAGTTTTAAAAAAAAACTTAACATTGAATTTAATATATCAACACAATTAACATTAAAATGTATAGTATGTATCTTGGCTGTTTTTTAACAAAGAAAAAATTATTAAAAATGTTATGTTATAAAAATAGTTTTAAAAAAAATTTTAACATTGAATTCAATATATCAACGCAATTAACATTAAAATGTATAGTATGTATCTAGGCTGTTTTTTAAATATAAATATCAAAAAGTATTTACAAATTTTTATAAGCTTTATAAAAGTTAAGAATAATAAAAATCCTACAGGAAATTAAGTTATTATTGGTGTAAAACCAAGGAGCAATAATATGATTATTTTCCTGTGGGACCATAATATAATTAGATATGTAATTAAAAAAACAAAGTAACAAAAAATTCATAGTGTAAACTAGAAACAATTATTTAACATTTAGATTTTTACTAACTAAATATCTATAATTCTGTGCTAAATTTTCTGTATCTACTTTGAAATTTATTCTTTGTGTTGCTGGTGTATTAATTATCTCTAACATTTCTAACATCAAACGCTGTTTATAATTATTTTCTGTATTCAGAATTGAAACATTTTCAAAGTTAGGAAAGTGAACTAATCTGGAACAATGAGATGACAACGCTGTCTTCTGTGAATTGATATGACTATATTTCTGATCTGACTTATGACCTGTTATTCTCGTTTTTAATTTATTTTTGGTAGTACCTACATATACCATGTTACAATTCTCTCCATCATTTCCCCTGCAAGGTATTTTGTAAACTACATTCGATCTTTCCCATTTATCAATTTTGTCCTTAGTTCTACTAAATAATTTATTTAATGTGTTATAGGTTCTATGAGCTATTCTATATTTGTTCGTATCAAAAATCTTTGATTTTGTCAATCAATTTTTAATATATATATTAAATCAAAAGACCTATAGCTTAAATAAACATTCTAATATATATAAAGAAAAGGTCAAATAAAATAGAATATAAATATTTTTAGTATATATACCACAAAAAATTATATTTCTTTGTCAATAGTAAAAACTCGCTTTTTATTGATTGATCGCATTATGTTCAAGTTACAAGTGCTTGAGAGTAAAACCACACAAAAAAAAATTAGTACAGTTCAAATTCAAGTGTTTGAGCTGAGTCATACTAATAAAATCATTTACACATTTTCAATTCTAAACACTTACCTAGATTATGTTTATTTACGCATGCGTTTCTTATTTTTATAAAAACAGTCTGAATTTTGTAAGCTGGCTTAATTAATAGTTGATATTTGGATCTCATTTCCAACTGACTTCTAAACTAACTCGTAAATGATACATACATACATACGTATGAATGTGAGTCCGAAGCCTTTCCACAACTAACTTCTTTTAGATAAGTTTTGAAGTATATTTTGCTATGAATTTTGCAAATATAACAATTAGGTATATTATTAGTATTCTAGTATTTTTAGAAAAAAAAATTCCTTCAAAAGGGTTTAAACAATTTTTATATTTAATGATAATTTTCAAAAAATCAAATGTTCATGCCACTTCAAAAAACGTTTACTTTCAAGGAAGTATTTGTTAGAATTATTTTACTTATTTTGAGAACATTTTGTCAAACGATAAAATGGTTATATTTTAGCTGTAAAAATTGATTTAGGAAATGACTAACTCTTAAAAAAATTATAAAAATTTCAATACTTAAAAACGGAAATAGCTGTCTTCAAGTTAAGTTCATAATATATTTCTTCTATTGGAATTTTTTTTTATTAAATTTACTTCCCATTTACAATATCGAAAGAATTTTAGAACATGTTTTTGCTTCAAATTTAACTATGCGAATTAAAAAATATAAAAAATTCTTTCGACAAAGTGAAGTAGGCAGTTAGAGAAAATAATTTTTTAAATTACATATTGTGGTTCATGAGTTATTAGTTTAAAAAATGTTTTTGTTCATCTGAAAAATTACGAATTTAGTGATTTCATATGTGTAAAGGCAAGGTGAGAATTAAAAAGGTTTGGTAGTCAGGTGATAAGTGTGCATGCGGTATAAGCCGAAGTTCTTGGTTCGAATCCCCATTTACCAACTTTTTTCCAAAAAAGAAAACTCGTTTAATTTTCCCAACATCTGTAGATTCATCCAATAATATTCTGTACTTTGATGATGAAATATCCTTCCTAAGCTCAATTACGAAATGAGGGGCTAAAACGTTTTTTATTATTGCACTACATATTGTTCTATGAATACGAATTTTGCTAGTTCCATCCAAACTCTTTTTTCACAAGTCACGGAGGTGGTCAATTGACATACATACATAGGTTGACATATAAATAAAGCTAATGCGGCTTCTTGCACTTTACAATTGTCAACAATGGTTTCATTTCGCTCAAAATTCAATTTTCGAAGCGGCCGATTTGTGTTTTTTAGTTTCAGCGTGACATAGAAGATCATATAATTTTATTGAAAGTGAGCATCTGTAATATTTGCAAAATACTTTTGTTTCGTCCTTTCCATCCGGCACCAGTGAAGACTTTAATTTACCATTCCCGACGAAATTTTTGGTTTAGGGGGCATTGCATTAAAATTTTTTATATATATGTACATATGTATATATTTTTAAAATATTACAATGCAATTCACACATTAACAGATTTTTATAAATACCGTTATTCGAGACTCACTTTGTGGCATTTCAAAACAAACAGGAATATCCATTTCTACAACAATAAAAAACTTGTAGTATACATTAGTCTGTAGCTGGCAAAAAACATTGAAATAGTGTAGCCGTAAAGAAGGGAATATTAATAAAGAGTTTGATAGTTGAAGGATATCTAAATTCACCAATCGAGTAAGTATGTGCAATAATATAAAGAATTCCGAAAATCGGTTCGCGATTCTAAATGCACAGGCGATGACGACACAACTACAACCAGGTCGAGTAAAACCCCACCGATATATTTAAGAGAGCAGAACACTAGTTTTTTGGTAAAAAGCCTTATCTTTAATTGGCGAAAATGAGTTCTAAGTAATTCCAATTAAGTGCGGAAATATCAACGAAACGAAAATACAGGTAGTGCAAGAAATTAATTACCGAAAAATAGTTTCGGACTTTGAGTCAAAAAACAAAAATTTTTATACGTACCAATTAAAGAGTGCTAAAGGTCTAACCATCGTAATAAAAGGTATAGACTCTTGCGTAAATCCAGAAGAGGTAAAGTCTTGCCTTTAAAATTGTGGCTTCAAAGTTAAAAATGTTTCAAACATTAAAAATAGGGAAAAATTCCCCAAACTATATTTAGAGTCGACCTACAGACTGAAGATTTGAAAATAAAAAAGAATGAAGCCCACCCAATTTATAATCTAAAGTACTTGTTACACCAAAGAGTTACCGTAGAGCTTCCACATAAAAAAACTGAACTGCCAAGAATTTGGGCACACGAAAACTTGTTGCAAGTTGCCTACAGTCTGCGTTGTATGTGGTGAGTTACACAGTACCGCTAACTGCGACAAAATTAAAGGTTATCCCAAGGCGACAAAATGTGGCAATTGCGGCGGAAATCACACTGCCGTTGTTATGTTTATCTCAGAAACTTATTTGAACTCCCGAAGCTATTTGAGAATTAGTGGATATAATTTCTACGACACCAAGGATCCTCGAGGTAGAGCTTGTGGTGGTTCGGGAATCCTATTAAAAACGCGAATAAAACACTACCTTTTAAATGATTTTTGTGAAGATTAACTTCAAGCAACGAACATCTGCATTGAAAATTACTATAAAAAACTTGTAATATCATCTGTCTATTCGCCTCCCAGATTTTCAATTACCGAGTCAATATAAAGCTTTTTATAAATCACTGGGCCCCCTTTTTCTAGCAGCTGGCGACTACAATGCTAAACACACATTCTGGGGTTCACGTTTAATCACTCCTAAGGGACGAGTTTTGTTTGACGTCGTTTCTAAAATGAATTTGGACGTAGTGTCAAGTGATCACCCAACAGATCGACAAAAAATTCCAGATGTTATTGACTTTGAAATAGCAAAAGGTGTACCCGTCGATATGGTTGAAGTTGAAGCTACTTTGGATTTATCTACAGATCACAATCGTCACTATTTACTCACTCACACTGTAACACCAACATGTGATTTACCGATGACATCTGCACGAGTTAACTGGCTGAAATACAGAAAATATCTGAGTGCTAATTGCGCGGAAAGAATGCCGTTAAGAACACCTTCTGACGTAGACGATTCCCTCAGGTTGTTTGAAGCGCACGTTAAACAAGCTGCTTTTAATGCTACTTCAAATAAAACTAATCAACAAGTGAGATTTAGCAATATTTTTCCTGTAGATATAGAAAGGTTATTGACTGAAAAACGGAGAGCTCAACGAGAATAGCAACGTTACAGTTCCCCTCAGTTAAAGTTAAGGCTGCAATAATGTACCAAACAGTTCAGAAAAGTTTTACAAACACAAAACACAGCTTCGCTACAAAAATGTCTTCAAGAACTCGATGCAATACCAGGAACAGACTATTCGATGTGGTGTGCAGCCAGAGGAATTAAAAGGCCAGTGATATGAAAACCTCCCTTACGAGGTGTTAATGGTGACTGGGCAAGAACTGATGATGAAAAAGGTGATATATTTGTTAAGCACTTAGTCTGTGTTCACACTATCCAAGTCTTATTGCAAAACTTATCACGATTTCTTCTTTGAACTTTCATTGGCGTTCACACAGCACTCGCCTTATTGCTTATTTTGTATGAATGTATGTATGTATGTATATCTACTTAACACTACGAATAATGCTGGGAACACAATTGGGACGAACGCCGAATTTCGTCTAGCACGACGAATTCGTTGGCAAAAGTTCGTTGCGTACATTCGTCGTGTGGCGCACAACTGGGACGAACAAACAACTGCTGTCATAATAATCCAAAAAATTGTGTGTATTTTTTATTACAAATTGGTTTTTATATACATACAAAGATAACAACGATAGTGTTACCGTATAAAGAAAATAATTCCTTTATAAAATTAAACATTAAAAAAACTATTAAAAACAAATTTCATCATTAATAATTATGTATATTTAACTAAAATGCTCTATATCATAAAAAGAAGAACTTATTAAAGTAAAAATTAACATTATTTACTAATATATTTTAAAACTAAAAAAAACATGGTAACGCTGTACTGATTTCTTCGTCGTTCGTCGGCGTATGAAATAGTAATAAATCTATCAGAGAATTCGTCACGTACGACGAATTTCGTCGACGTCGGTGCTGTGTTCACTTTCATATGAATGCATGTGTTCTATTTTTGACGACGAATATTCGCAACGAAAAATTCGTCGTTCGTCCCAATTATGTTCCCAGCATAAGACAACAAAACGAATTTCATGAGTACATGAGAGGGTGTACTCGTTTCTTTTCCCCCTGTCTCTCTCTCCTAAAAGCTAATAAGCTTAAAAATAAGAATTGCGTCGTCTGAACACAGACTTAGAAATAGTATTTAAACTGAATATTTCTGCTGATATTGCTGAACTGCTACCAGTCGTCTCTTTACCAGAAATAAGCCCTAGGTGTCGACAAAATAATTAACAATATGCTTCAAGAATTTATTATTTTTTATTTTTAGAATACTTGATTTATTTATTATAGACGCATATAACTTTCGAACTTTTGATAACGTGAACTCTTTTAATATTTATTCGTTTGGTATGTATGCATTTAAGTACTCGTATGTATGTATGTAATTTAAATTTAACTTTTGATCGACCATCTGAATTTTTAACAGAGATGGAAAAGCTTACATTATTCGATTTTAAAGTGGTTGAAACGTGTGAGTTTTCAATAATGATGGAACAATTTTTATGCTTTTTTTTATTTAATCGGTGCATATACATATATAAAAATTTTTTTAATGCAATTTACAAAAATTCGGTGCATAAAGGCGATAAATGCATACATATAAGCGAAATGTTTATACACAAAAAATTTGTATATACTTACATACATTAATTAGAAAGTTGAAATTGCACAGGCTGAGGTGCATAAAAGCGGTAAATGCTTATAACCGGCGAGCATATAAGCGATAACTACTGTATATATGTATATATACTTATGTATAATTATATAAGTATATATATATAAGCTGCAAGACGGACATGGCTCATTCAAGTTCCAGAATATAGGTACATACATATATAGTTTGAGCGCCTCATATGAATTTCGTGGAAATTACAAACCTATACATACTCTTACAATTTTTGGTCACAATTTTTTTACAGTGTTTTTTTTTCGTTTTTTTTTTTAGCTTGATGCTGTTGGAAGGGGCCTACCTCATGTAAATATTATATTATATATGTATGTATGTAAATTCTTATGAGAAGCACCTCGTCAGCAAATGTGGAAAAAGTTTAGGTCGACAAAATAAAATTCTCCGTACAATTACAGGAATGTCAGAAATCAGCGATCTTATGTATAAACATCTCGATGTTCTGTTGGTGAAAACTGTTTTCAAAACAAATGACCACATACATAGATATGTATACCTATGTATACTTACATACATACATATACAATTTATAATACATATGTCCAATGAACATTGTACACACGTATATTATAAATATATGTGTACATAAAGTTGTGTTGCACGCAATTCTACGATAGTCCTAACAAAAATAAATCAACCGCCGGAACTAAAATTTTGTTCAGCAGGCTAAACATATACATACATACATACTCGTATGTACTTAAGTAAAATTTACAGATTTAATGATGAATGATGAAACAGAACACGTCCGCAACTTGAAGCAAAAACGACTCTCAGAGAAAAAATGCCCAGAATTGAAGCGTCGGCTTCAACTTCATTCACATTTCCAATTTTTATCCACAAGTCTTGTTTTTGTACATTGATTACTGCAAATTATATATGAAATCATGTTTATGCACTTCTGCAATCAATTTTTCGACAATATTACTCATATTATTTACAAATTTAGAAAATTATAATTATATTGCTCTTTCAAATGTTATTTTGATTTTCTTTTGTTCTTATTTTTCTTTGGTTTTGTTTACAAATTGTATGGAATATAATAAAAGTGTGGTAGCATTGTTGAGAGAATTTTACTCTGAGAGTGAGAGCATTTCATACAATTTGTAAACGAAACCAAAGAAAAATAGGAACAAAAGAAAATCAAAAAAACTTTTGAAGGAGCAATAGTATATGTATGTACATATTTATAATTTTCTACATTTGAAAATAAAATGAGTGATATTGTCGAAAAATTAATTGCAGAAGTGCATAAACATGATTTCATACATATAAAATTTGCAGTCATCAATGTACAAAAACAAGACTTGTGGAAAATTGGAAATGTGAATGAAGTTGAAGCCGACGCTTCAATTATGGGCCTTTTTTCTCTGAGAGGCGTTTTTGCTTGAAGTTGCGGACGTGTTCTGTTTCATCATTTAAGATTTGAAAACTTATACTTAGATCAATTTATAATTGAATATTAAATAACTGAAAAGTTACTATGTATTACCAAACGCCTGCATTTCGCATGAGCTTGTGCCAGCTCATCAGTAGATTAGTCCTTGTTGCCTCATCATGCCAAACATTCCACAATTCAATTTAACAACTTGTTGCTTTTAAAATGTACATACAAACATTAAAATTTATGTATGTACATACATATCTACCAATATTCTATAGTATAAAGTCCTGTTGAATGTCTTTTATACATGTTCCGAAAACACGTACACATTTATTTTCTCTGTTGGTACCTATTAACATAAATTTTTAGAAACTGTAGTTTGAGTAGTACAACTACATATTGGTTTTTTAGTTGTTTGTAAAACCTAATTGAATAAATAGAAAATTTACACCTTAATTCCATACGAAGGCATAAAGATTTTCATCCACAAGTTTTATTCTTGATTACAGTTGGCAAAAAGCCAACAAAAGCAATGTTTCCTGTTTGGTTTCAATTAAATCTTCTTTATTTAGCTTTTTTATTCTCCTAAAAAGGATTAAAAGTTGCAAGTATCTAATTGAAAGTTACAACAGTTAGTTCCTATTTAACTTCACTATAATTCAGTTGTTCTTAAACGAGTTTGTTTACCATGGCAATTCTTTTAAAAGTAAAAGGAGGTTGAGAACAAAATTTTCTTTTTAAAAATAATATTATATGTGTGTATGAATATATCGAGCCTTAACCGCAAAAATAGCTTAATCAACACGGTTTTAAGTTTAATTTTTGTTTAATAAATTAAATAGTTGGCAGCATTTTCATAATATATTGCAAATTCATTGTAACGCACGGAACCGTAACGAATTTATAAAAAAATAAATTTTAGTTTAAGAGTGCATTGATTGTTTGTTTGTATTTCTTTTTTTTTTTTGCGACATCAGCGTCAGATATACATATGTATGTGACGTGGAAGTGTTCAAAAATCTCATGTCACCAATATGGGTCGCAAACTGTATTAAGCTTTTATTTCATGATAGTTTGTAAAAAGTAATTTTCTTGTATACTCTCTGGCAAGGACTCAAAAATATGTGAGTACTGCGGTTTGTGGATATATATGTATGTACGTTAAGCAGTTATTTTAAAATTGCTTTTTTAAGAAAAAAACCTACTTTAGGTGCGCTTTTGATTTTTCATTTGTGTCACAGCAGTAATAGCAGAAGGTTCTGTTTTGTAAAAGTGAAAATACTTGTGAAATATGTAATGACATTAACAATTTTGTTGTAAGTTGTTTAAATATTTCAAACAGACAATCAGTTTTTTTAAAGAAATTGCTCAGAAAACTAATGTCACATACATAGTATATGTGACATATTTTTTTTTTTTGTTCGTGAGTTGTTTCTGAAAGTGCGAAAAATAAGTAAGTGGTGAACGTGTTAAGCTTTTTGGCGGTTATGATTCGATATGTATGTACATTACAGTGACAATCATTTGGATGCAAAATTCTCGTTTTTGCTGAAATCTTGAGAGCTGCGGAGCGGAATATTGTGACACCATATCAGTCTAGAAAATTTGAGCTAAATCAAACATTGCTTAGAGCGGTGCACAGGAACTAATAAGTATAGAAGAAAATAAATAATTTTTGCTAAAACAAAGGTCATGAAGGTAGTTATATCGGGTGATTTTTTAAGCGTAGTTTTTTTTAAATCTAATAAAACACTCAAATTTCCATCATATATTTAAAATTTTTATTGGAATCGATAAATTGGTCTTTACAATTTACTTTTTAAAAATAACTTCATATAAATGTTGCCCGCGGCTCCGGTTCAAATGGTCCATTCGTAAGGTCCAATTATGCACCACTTTTTCGAGCATTTCGGCCTGTATTCCATGGCTTCAATCGTGTTTGGCTTGTCCACATAGACCAACGACTTCAAATAACCCCACAAGAAATAGTCAAGAGGCGTGAAATCACATGATCTTGGCGGCAAACTCACAGGGTCATTTCGAGAGATAAACTGCTCACTAAATTCCTCCTTCAATATTTCGATTGTTTCACGAGCTGTGTGGTATGTGGCACCGTTTTGTTGAAACCACATATCAACCAAGTCCAACTCAACCAATTGGGGCAAAAAAAAGTCGCGTATCATGGATCGACATCGTTCGCCGTTTCTTTCACGGTCGTCTTTGAAGAGATATGGACCGATGATGCCACCAGCCCATAAACCACACCAAACTATAGTTTCTTCACCCCAGATGCGACAGTTTTGCTTGTTTACGTATCCATTTAGCCAAAAATGAGCGTCATCGCTGAACACAATTTTTCGATAAAACAGTGGATTTCCATCACAGAGCACGAATTTTGATAATAAATTTCAACGATTTGCATTCGTTGCTCGTTAGTGAGTTTCTCCATGATGAAATGGCAGAGTATACTGAACACTTTTCACTTTCACAGATGTCGTTTGGACACAATTACCAACCAGTGTTGTGAGCCCGAAAAACTTAATTCATAAAAAATCACCCATTATTAAAGAAAGAGGATGAAAGAAAAATTAAACGAATGAAACAAGAAGAATTGAGTAAAAAACTGTGCGTGGAAATAACACCAACTACATTCTGTAAAAATTTAATTAAATACATATTACACAATGATTGTTAGAATTAAGAAACTGTAACATTACACTGTGAGACAAAAAAAATACGTAGGACGTTACTGGCTTATAAGTGAATAGAAGTACCAATAACCGTGCTTCCACTCGTAACTTCCCATTTTAGAGGTGTTTCGCAAAAACAGAGTTTTTCAGTACTCGACAAAAAGAAAGAAAAAATACGACGTACCAGGTATTTCGACTTCATTCTTTTTTGTATCACTGTGTTATTTATTTTAAATACATAGTATATGTCTGTGGCAATAAATAATAATGGCTTAAGTTGACATAAGTACTATTTCATTTTATTACATATTCTTAATCTCTTCTACAAGATCTATTACTCAGGTAAATTTCAAGTATAAAATGTCATTATTAATAAAACTATACGCATTTAGGGGCTGTGAACATATTACGTAACGCTCCATAGGGGGGTATAAAATCTCTGAAAACGGCGTTACGTAATATGTGCACAGCCCCTTGTATTTTAACTTAGTTCTTTTGAAATATAATACATAAGCCATAACATCTTAACTCAACTTTTTTTAAGGCAGCTACATATACTTATATTAAAATGTAAAATAACTTATAAAATTGAGTTTTGTTTTAAATAAATGTGTTGCACTTAGAATTTATTTTTGACAAAACCCTTAATATCTCAAAACATGAAATTTCGACTTAAGCCGTTACTATTTATTGCCACAGATGTAAATTAATTGTAATATTTGTAGTTACTGCGAACTGCTTATTATTATTAATATATATGTAGATATTTTTCGAAAAGTAATACATCAGAGAAAAATTAAACTTTGTTAACATATTTCAAGCAGCAAAGGAATATTTAATATCCAAACATCATTTAGATTTCAACTACACAGCAGAATAGAACAAACGTTGTTTTCGTCAGAAGCCACTAAACCTCGTCTGAATTTATGCTTTCATTACTTGTTAGGTAGCTCTGTTGAACGTGATTACATATCCCATTTATACACATTGCGATTGCAAATAAAATACGAGACTTCTTACTACTAATTTAATGCTAGCTGGTGACTTTTTATTCTTCAACGTATATTAATCCTATATTATACATTACAGTGTTGCCAATGAATTATATCATACAATGCCTAATCTCCTATTATTTGGTTCTAATTAAGTCAAATTTTTTGGTTTGATTTTTATACTTAAGTATATTTTTAATTAATGTTCGTTTGAACATATACATAATTACCACGGGCCCTTGCTTATTTTGTAAAAATGAATATTAATTTAAATATCTGTAATTACTAAGAACTGCTTATTATTATTAACCTTCCTTTACCCGCACGTTGGTCTGTGAAACCGACGAAACACTTTTTTCTAAATAAATTTTTTTTCCAGAAAAGCAGGAAAGTTGTGTTTGTTGTTTGCTGCTGGATTTTTTACAAGCTTTATTTTAGTGCACCACGTGTTAATACGAGACGTACGTGTTGATGTATTTAGTAACATTCGGTCTGTGAGACCGACGAGGTTATAAGCGCAACTTTTTATGAAGGTATTCAATAATTTTGTTTATTATTTTATGATTTATTTTTGTGAATTTTAATGTTTTATAGATAATTTTTTCCATCAGAATGAATCAAGAACAAAGAAGATTACTTTTGGAGGAATATATTTCGAGTTCTGGGTATGAGGATAAAAATGACAGCGGGGTTGAAGATTTTGTTGAGGTAGAAGATGAAACTTATGATACTGAGCAGGAAGGAAGGATACAATGAAGAGTGGAATGACGAGAGACCGTCAAAGCTCAATACATACATGTAGGGTACATAACTTACGCAACTGACTGTATTTACATACGGGAAAACAAACTAACAAGAGACAGACGAGAGAAACAGAACTAAGAAATAAAAAACCCGAACAGTAGTAGAAAATAAAAATTGAGATCGAGAAGCCAGTTGAATTTTGAAGAAGCAAGAAAGAAGTTGTGAAGTAAAGAAGGCCAAACCATTATATTTGTTATATTCTATGAACATTAGAAAAATAAAAGACAAAACTGTGTGCATAACTCATTATAGTTTAACATTATTCAAGAATTGAAGTAAAACTATATATTTTAATATCATACTAAAAAATAAAACAAAACGATAACTTTTTAAGGATTAATAAACAATAATTTACAAGTATATAATAAAAACTACTTCGCCACAAGAGTTTCATTTTCTGTGAAGTTATTAGAGGATTCCTACATACATAAGAAAAAAACAGCGGTTGCTGTTGTCCTTAATTTAATAATGAGGCTGAAAACTAAGACAACCTATGATTTATGTGTTGTACATGGAGTCTTTTTAAGATTACAAAAATTAATATTTGTTTGTTAAAAACAAGAAACTTTTTTTTTTGTATCTAAGTAAAAACTATCGATTTTGATGGCTGTTGTTGTAAAAAACTGAAAATCAATCAAATTAATGAAAACAAATTTATTGAATAGAGTAATTTTTTTATCATATGTAAGTTAATTTTATTGTAGTTTTAATTTATAAAAAAAACCATTTTTTTAATTTTTATTATTATTTATTTATAAGACACTATGTGTTTATTTAGTACGAGTTTGTGCTAAAAACTAAACCTACAACTATTTTCTAGATTAAATTACCACTAGTATTTTCTTAATTTAAGATTTTGTTTTTTGGGTCAACAAAAGTGCTTCAAAAGCGGAAGTTAAAATAATAAAACGCTTCGTTTAATTAAGCTTTTATTGAGTTGAACTATATTAAGGTCAACATAATAATGCATTATCAACTGAAGTTGACTTGAAATTTGAAATTTCTAATATTTACTTCCTTAATTTTAGTTTCTTAAATTCGATTGTCCCAATCGAATACAGAAATGGTAGATAGTTGAATATAAAATTGTTGTAAGATGATATTGCTTGTGTTTTACCAAATTTGTTTGGGATAGGATCATCGATTATAGGGGGATTTATTATTTTATTCACGAATATAGTTTTTGTTTTACTTTTCCGGAGTATTATTAATATAACAGGAGGTACAATTCCCTTATTTCGGTTGAATTATTAAATTCGGAAATTCGTTTGGTGCTGTTTATATGAAGATCATGGAGGCTTTCTAGTGATAGGAATTTTTGCTGCTCGATTTCTTTTGGTGTGAGTTGATATGCAGGTGGCATGATTTTTAATGGATTCGCATCAATATTCCTGTAAACATTATCGCCAATACGGATTGTGGTATTACTGTAGGATATGATGTTCCAGTTATTTTCTTAAGTTGTTCATTCGCGTTGACTGTTCCAGAAAATTTATTAAGCAATAAGGTTCCTGTAGAAATTTCTTCAATTGTAGGGATGTGATGACCATTTATAGAATATCATGAAGATGGGAGAGAGTTTAGGATTTTTGGTAAACAAGAATCTGCAGAATCTTAAGTTATTTTTATTACAAATTTCCAAGTTCGAAAAAAAAAACACATATCTTTGCATTTGCCACATATATTTTGTATTTTTATTTACAGAATTTACTAATTCTTTTGCTTTATTTGAATTCAAAAATGTTTGAAAATTTTTGCAACTTTCGTTAAAATTTAGTCTTACTAAAATTTCAGCCTTAATTAGGTCGAAGGACATTCTATGCCTTTCTTGTGAGTACAAGTTATTTAAAATACTAAAAGTGCTTTCACAAAAAGCATTGCTAATTGGTATAGAAAGAACAAATGAGATCAGTTTATATAGATTTTGTACTTTATTTTTATCACATTTCTGAAAAAAGACGGACCATATCTTATCAATTGGAATATCTTTCGGCAACTTATCATAGGCCTCTCGCAGGCAGCAGAAGTCAGTATACAACATATCATTATCAATAAAGTTTGATATTTGTAAAACAGTTACAAGCTCTGATAAATTATTCCACGATAAAAGAGATTGTTTTAAATTTAATTCAGAAATTTTGCTGTAAAGCGATTCGTTTCCAAAGTCATATCGTTGCTCCAAATAAGTAACAGCATTTCGTAAAAACAGATTTGCTTCTAATTTGAAGATTTCAGTTTCGTGATGAGGCATCTTTTTTAAAATAGATACAGCTTTGCTTCCATAAAACTCATATTTTAATCGCCTGTTCAGACTATTCAATAGATTACCCATTATAGTGTGCTGATCTATAATAGTACATGAATCACTTTCTAGGGCTAATACTGCTGATTGAAATTCATGTAATACGTTATGCAGAAAATACAAATATGCTTCTGACAAACCTTCGGACATGTATTCTTCATCATCATTATTAACCGCGAAATAAAACACAGTTTTCGTAGTGAACAGACGCGTTTTTATAATCGTCGCAACTGAATATAAAAAAAAAATTAAATAAAAAAAATATTTTCAAGTCACAAAATATATAAAAAAAACAAATCATTTATTGAACAGTTATTTTACTGGTTTTATTTTATTTTTTGCTTGTGTGCAATATACATAAATATTTGCATACACAAACTAATATAAGTGAAAATAAAAAAAGAGAACTCTGATGAGTTCATCTTCTGATAAAAACAACAATAATCCTACAAGCAGTAGGAATGTACAATATATAACTTTAGTTGCTGATGACAACAGTAAAAAAAATGAATTAAACAAAAACCTGAATTTAACAGAAAACACAAATACTCGTGCGCGATCATTATCTCTGAACATGTTAAATAGTGATCAAGAAGCAACAACAATTGCACCCATCAGCAAACTTGTCAGCTTAGCTGTACAAACAAACAAACAAACAATAAGTAACAAGGTGACCAACGTGCACAAAATGGTAGATGCGGTGAGTACAATAAATGATAATAAAATTCAAACAGGAATGGACAGATACATAACCGTGTTAAAAAGGGGAAGAAGTCCAAAATCAGCTCAAATTACTTCAACATCGAAAGTTCCCAGAGATGGAAAAAACAATATAATAAATTCCGAAAATCGTTTCGCGATGTTATCTGAACAAGGCGATGAAGGCACAACTACAACAAGTTCGAGTAAGCCCCCACCCATATATTTAAGAGAGCAGAATTCCAGTTTGCTGGTTAAAAGTCTTATCTCATTAGTTGGAGAAAATGAGTTTTATGTAACTCCAATTAAGCGCGGAAACATCAATGAAACAAAAATTCAGGTAGCTCATGAAAATAATTACCGAAAAATTGTTTCAGATTTAGAATCTAAAAATAAAAACTTCTACACGTACCAATTAAAGAGTGCTAAAGGTCTAACAGTCGTAATAAAAGGTATAGACTCTAGCGTGGATCCGGAAGAGGTCAAGTCTGGCCTTGAAAATAGTGGCTACAAGGTGAAAAATGTCTCAAACATTAAAAATAGAGAAAAAATCCCCCAACCAATATTTAGAGTCGAGTTACAGCCAGATGGCATAAAAATAAAAAAGAATGAAGCGCATCCAATATATGACTTAAAGTACTTGTTGCATCGAAGAGTTACTGTTGAGCTTCCACATAAAAGAGCTGGACCTGTTCAATGCCTAAACTGCCAAGAATTTGGGCACACGAAGACTTATTGCAAGTTGCCTACAGTCTGCGTTGTATGTGGTGAGTTACACAGTACTGCTAACTGTGATAAAATAAAAGGTGATACCAAGGCGAAAAAATGTGGCAATTGCGGAAATCACACTGCCAACAATAGAGGCTGCCCCCTTTACTCGTTTTTTAAGAATTCATCAACCAAAAAAACCAATGCTACTCCCGCTCAACCTAAAACCCCTATTAACTATCCACAGTTACCTCAACCGTCCACCAGCCAAAATCAATTTTCAAACATTTTCAAGTCTAACGCGACTAGTGCTCAACAACAATCTAACAACAAATTTTCATACGCTAGTATTTTAAAAAGCAATCAGAGTACGGCGCAAAAAACCGTAAATGTAAATGAAGATTCGGGGTATAATTTTAGTCGTATTGAAGCCTCAATTGAGAGCTTAATACAAACTGTAAATACATTTACTCTCAACATGTCCTGTATGATGCAGGAAATGTTGAAAATGCAGTCTACCTTGTTGCAGGCTGTACTAAGCAAACCATGAACTTAAAAATCTGTTTTTGGAACGCAAACGGCATCTGCCAACATAAAAACGAAATAGAATATTTTCTTCAGGATAAACAAATCGATGTTATGCTTATCTCAGAAACTCATTTGACATCTCGAAGCTGTTTCAGAATTATTGGATATAATTTTTACGACACCAAGGATCCCCGTGGCAGAGCTTGTGGTGGTTCGGGAATCCTAATAAAAACGCGAATAAAACACCACCTGTTGAATGATTTTTGTGAAGATTATCTTCAAGCAACGAACATCTGCATCGAAACTTACTATCAAAAACTTGTAATATCATCTGTCTATTCGCCCCCCAGATTCACAATTACCGAGAGTCAATATACGGCTTTTTATAAATCACTGGGCCTCCGTTTTCTAGCAGCTGGCGACTACAATGCTAAACACACATTTTGGGGTTCACGTTTAATCACACCTAAGGGACGAATTTTATTCGACACAATATCTAAAATGGGTTTGAATGTAGTTTCAAGTGGACAGCCAACATATTGGCCAACAGATCGACAAAAAATTCCTGATGTTATCGACTTTGGAATTGTGAAAGGCGTGCCCAGCGAGATGGTTGAAGTTAAAGCATCTTTGGACTTATCCTCAGACCACTTGCCTACTATTGTCACTATTTACTCACACACAACATGTGATTTAGCGACGACATCTGCACGTATTAACTGGCTGAAATACAGAAAATATCTGAGTGCTCATTGCTCGGAAAAAATGCCGCTGAGAATACCTTCAGACATAGACGATTCTCTCAGGTTGTTTGAAGCGCATGTTAAACAAGCTGCTTTTAATGCTACTTCTAATGAAATAAACCAACCAGTAAGATTTAACAATATTTTTTCTGTAGATATAGAAAGGCTATTGACTGAAAAACGGCGAGCTCGACGAGAATGGCAGCGCTACAGATCGCCCCAGCTAAAATTAAGGCTTAAGGAGTGTACCAAGCAGCTTAGGAAAGTTTTGCAAGCTCAAAAAACAGCTTCCCTTCAAAAATTCCTTCAAGAGCTAGATGCAACACCACAAACAGATTATTCACTGTGGCGTGCAGCCAGAGGACTAAAAAGGCCGGTGATATGCAAACCCCCATTACGAGCCCCAAATGGTGACTGGGCAAAAACTGATGCTGAAAAAGGTGCACTCTTTGTTAAACTCTTAGAAAAAGTATTCACACCGAATATTTCTGCTGATATTGTTGAACTGCCACCAGTCGTCCCTTTACCAGAAATACCGATGAGATTTAACATGACGGAGATTGAAAATACTATTACTAGTCTTAACACCAGAAAAGCCCCAGGTGTCGACAAAATAAGCAACAAAATGCTTCAAGAATTGCCTTACACTGCAAAAAGAATAATACTATTCATTTTTAACAGTATTCTACGCCTAGAACACTATCCTAAAGAATGGAAGGTTTCGCTAATTACTATGATACCAAAGCCCGGCAAGGATCATACAAAGGTTGAATCCTATCGGCCTATTAGTTTACTGTCTAACATTTCAAAACTATTTGAAAAGCTGTATATGAGCAAGCTGATGCCTATAGTGACTAGTAATGGATGTATTCCAGATCATCAATTCGGTTTTCGCAGACAACATAACACAATAGAACAAACTCACAGACTTGTGAATGTCGTTAGAGACACTTTTGAAAAAAAGAAATACTGCTCTGCGCTCTTTATTGATGTCTCACAAGCTTTCGATAAAGTATGGCACGAAGGTCTTTTCAATAAATTAACACAAAATCTACCAGCAAACATCGTAAAGCTTTTAAAAAGCTATTTGATGGAACGTAAATTTGTAGTTAGGGAAGGCAATTTTGTAAGCCCTCCGCAGTCGATTGAAGCCGGAGTCCCTCAAGGCAGTATCTTCGGACCCTTACTTTATTTAATATATGCCTCTGACTTACCGTTAAGCAGTAACATTCATACATAAACATTTGCGGATGATATAGCCTTTCTAAGCGTTCACGAAAATCCTGTAGAAGCTTCCCGCAACTTACAAGAATATATATCCAAACTGGAAAAATGGCTCAAACAATGGCGTATAAAAGTTAACGAGCAGAAATGTGCACACGTCACTTTTACGTTGCGCAGGGAAACATGCCCGCCTATAAAAATTAACACCGAGACTATACCACAACACACTGTAGTCAAATATCTAGGCGTTCATCTTGATCGTCGTTTAACATGGAAATCGCATATAGACGCAAAGTTGACTCAAATGAAATTAAAAGCAGCTCAAATGAATTGGCTTATTGGAAGAAATTCTATACTAAACCTAGACTGTAAACTACTATTATACAACGCGATCCTGAAACCAATATGGTTCTATGGAATCCAGTTATGGGGCACTGCCTCAGCATCAAATGTCGAAAAAATTCAAAGGCGACAAAATAAAATTCTACGTACAATTACAGCAGCCCCCTGGTATGTCAGAAACCATCGAATTCATAAAGACCTAGACGTTCCGTTGGTGAAGACAGTATTTTCAAAACACGCGAAAAAATATATAAAAAAACTTGAGTTGCACCCAAATCCACTTGCGCGCAATATTCTTCATTATAGAGGCCACACCCGGCTGAAAAGAAGGGATACTCTTTTTCTCAGCCGTTCACGAGAAATGTAAAACAACAAAAATTAACCGTTGAAATTAAAAATTTTGTTTAGCATTGGCTAAACTTATATTTAATATTTTTTTAGATTTAAGATTTGAAAAACTTATTGATAATTCAATTTAAATAATTAAAGATTCAATAAATAATAAAATTATCACAAAAAAAAAAAAAAAAAATTATTAACCGCATCGTAATCAGCTGCTACACCATGAGAAACAAATTCCCAGATAACTTTTCGACATGCGTTTTTGCCTTTTTGCAAAAAATACCTTTTAACTGCTGGCCAGGAATATATTAGCCGGTCAATTGCTGGCAAGATAGAAAGCCATCGTGTTGGGACATGTCGGAGGAGATTTTTATATTCAAGATTGGCAAACTCGAAGCAATCTTTTAATTTTTTATTTGTTAGAGCCGAAGAACTAAATTCATTAAATGTTTTAATCACGATATTTTCCACATCAACTGACAAAGCATTTAAAGCATTTTTAACAGAGTTGTTAATTACATGACAGTTACAATTTGCTTTTATAATTTTGTCATTTTCTTTTTTTAGTTTTTGAAACACAGAATTATGAATACCATAATTAACTGCTGCATTATCAGCGCAATATGCTGTAATTTGTTCAAGTTTCAGATTATTTTCATTTGAAATTCTAACGATGTTACCGAAAATATTTCCTGAACTTCATTTGGATCTTCATACAAATCTAAAACCTGCTTATATATTCCTGTATCAGCATTAAAATATTCCACAGCATATGGAAATGTTTTAATGTTTCCAATATTTGATGCGTCGCTGTTTAATAAAAAAAAATAGCTTTAAAAGAAAGGCACTAGAAACGGTTTCTTGAGAATACGGAGCCAACACATTTCTTGTTATGGCTGCTGCTGTAGTGCGTCCACAACTAATTTTTGAAGCAATTTTACTATCACAAAAAATGTTTGAGCT
This sequence comes from Lypha dubia, assembly GCA_947311025.1. Taxonomy (NCBI): domain Eukaryota; kingdom Metazoa; phylum Arthropoda; class Insecta; order Diptera; family Tachinidae; genus Lypha; species Lypha dubia. The sequence continues at coordinate 86,013,299 of OX371261.1, forward strand.
CAATTTGATTTGGCAATCTAAACTATTATAACTCAGCCCATGAGAAACGTTGTGATAAACGAACATTAGTTCAGCCTTTGAGACTAGAGATTCATCTGCTGTGTGACAATTTTTGTGAGAGTGCCAGTTTTAAGTGTCGTTTCGTTTTGCCATGTTTATTTAACGATAGACTCCCTTCGTATTTAATGGAAATTTCTGACTGGCATAATTTACAATAGGCAGTATATTCGTCTTTCTTTTTTATCCATATAGAATATTTAGGAGCCTCAATCCACCTCTCGCAAAAAGTTGTAAATTTTTTTTTCTTGGACGGTCCAGCTTCTTCCTCGCAGTCCATATATATGCGTATTCACATCTAAACAGTCAATAAATCGTTCTGTAAGAAGAAAAACAAATGTTTTTAATTATTTTATTAATCATAAACAAATACTTACTACTTTGGCCAAAGATTTTTTCATCTTTTCAAACAGCTGTTTAATGCTGTCAAATTACTAGTGATGGACTAACTAGTCAATTGGCAAAAAATGATATTGTTGGTACTTTTTAAAGATTTTGTTGTTCATAAATTATCAGTGATGTACAAAATAAAGGTACAAGTAGAGTTACGAAAACCTGTAACTTATATATTTGCAAGGACAATTGCATAAGTATATAAAAAAGATTTTTTTTGTACAAAATATTAACTGAATTAATTAAAAATATATATTATAAATAAAACCAATATTTCACTAAAAAAAAATGGAAAATTTATATTTTACCTGGAAACTGGACACGACATTAAAAAACTGGAAAATCCAGGCCATCTGGCAAGCCTAGCATCAGCGTTGAATTATGTATGTATTACTATAATATTTGTAAATTCTAGTACCTCTACCGGGCTTGTAAATGGTATATTTTCATTTTCATTGTTTTCAATTGATAACTTTATTTCTAATTCATTTAAAAGGAATGAATTTATCATACCTAGCTTGGACCATTGGATAGCATATTTTATATTTAAAATTTCCTCCTTAATTAAACGTAATTTATTTTGTTTAAGTATGATAAGTTCATCACTTAAAATACTACTTTTCTTTATATTATTAATAAGAGAATTTGTTATTCTAGATATGTTATTTAATCTAGTTTCAAAAGAATAATCTATATACATATATGTATAAAATTGTAACGTTACTGACAGACTGATTCATCATCGCACAGCCTGAAGGCGAAAACTTGAAATTTGGACCAGGGCTTGGTCTCTCCCTAAATCGATCCACTAAGACGGGACTTTTGGAAATTCGAATGTTTAGGGGGGTAAAAAAGGGCAAAAACGGTAACCTTATATCTCTAAAACTAAAAGAGATACAAAAAAAATTTAATGCTTATCGTTGTTCTTTAGAAAAATAAGCGGACAGGTGTCTGGTACTTTTTGGAAATTCAGACCTTTAACGGAGTAAAACCTGCATTTTGGTAGTTTTTTGTCACCCCATCTATCTTTTAAACCCATAAACATAGAAATAAGGGTTATATCACATTTGAAACTTATCTAAAAAATCCAAATACCAATTTGGTACTTTTTCGAAATTCAGACGTTTAAGGGGTAAAAAGAGTAACTATTTTTGGTACTTTTTTTATAAAACATTTTTTTTTATTTATTGACATAAACGTATTAAATTATGGGCTCCCACTACAATAATGAAATTTTTCACACTTCAATGGGGAGAAAAATAGTACCAAAAATGGGAAATAAGGGAAATTTAATCTCTTACTTTAGCTTTTTGGTTCTACAACTGGCAATTTTTTTAATTATCGTTAATATTGGACCTAGAAACATAAACTTCAACATGCAATGTCCTGAGTGGATAAGAACCTATGAGGGTACTTTTTGCTCTTCAACTGATACTTTTTGAATTTCCGTTAGTTTTTATACTAGAAACATAAAATTAAACATGCAAAGTCCTGAGTGAATGAGAATTTGTTAGAGGGATCTTTTTGGTACTTTTTCGTTCTTTAACTGGTACTTTTTCATTTGCTTTAATATTAGACCTATTAACATAAAATTAAACATGCAAGGTCCTGAGTGAATGAGAATTTGTTAGGGGGATCTTTTTGGTACTTTTTCGTCCTTTAACTGGTACTTTTCTCATTTTCGTTAATATTGGACCTATGAACATAAAACGAAACATGCATGGTCCTGAGTGAATGAGAATTTGTTAGTGGGATCTTTTTGGTACTTTTTCGTTCTTTACCTGGTACTTTTCTCATTTTCGTTAATATTGTACCTATGAACATAAAATATCCTGAGCGGAAGCGAATCAAAGACAAGGACCGTTTTTGTTTTTCAACACGTACTTTTTAATCTTTGTAAGTATTGGACCTACAAACATAAAAACATGCAATACCCTGAGTGAATGCAACATAAGCTTTGGCGTAAAAATATGTCCACGAAAGAAAGGGATACGCTAACGAAGTAACGGATTAAATTCTAGTTTATATTAAATTTCTTATTATTGTTTGTGTTTCACTTTTCTAAATTATTAATAATTTTTTCTAAGTCGTCATGATCTGGGGAGCCAGCTAAATATTTCCACGCTGTTCTCAGGATATCAAATGACCTTTTATTTTTTACAATTTTCGTTACACGAATACTTTCTAATAATTGGAATGTTCTACTTAGTTCTTCTTTGAGGATGGGAATCATGGGATTTCGAGAGGATTACAAGGATCTGATAAAATTTTGAATGTTCTGCAAACAATATTAGTACTTGTCGATGTCAAATTTGTTGATAAATCGGAAGACACCATTTTGGTATTTGGCAATTCTATTGTTGCTATTTTTTTGAGCTATAGTTGTGGAATTGTACGTCAGTCTGAACTGACGCAGCGATAAGTAATCTGTAAAGAATTTTATTTTTAGTTGTGATTTTAGTCCCTAACCTTTTGTCTATTCTAATATAAATGATATCACCAGGATTATGACATTTTATTGGTGTTCTTTTTTTGTTGTGAATATCTATACCATACCCGGTGTGCTTCTCTACCCCCTCGTTATAAAATAAAATTAAAATTATGTATTTATATATCCTACTCGATTTTCGATTTTTCGACTTTTCCGGAGGGATTTTCCCAAAATGTTCTTCCGTAAAAACCTTCTCCTGGAAAATACGAACAACTGACAAAAAATTTTACAGAAATCGGCCCAACCGTTTCATTTTATGAAACACTATACATTTTTTACTCCATTTTTGTATATATAGATTCCTGTATTTGCCTTATTCTTCAAATAGTTTCTTGCCTAGCGTCTTCAAGTTTTTTCGGGTCTGAGCTCACGATTCGACCAAAGAAAGCTTCAACTGGTTTTTTCTTAGTAGTTGAATGTATCAAGTAATAATACTCGTTAACAGATCTATTTAATAGCGCTGTAAATGACCTTTTAATTCCTTCTGCTTTCGTAAATCTCATTATCTCTGCTAAAGTTGAGTGAAATCTCTCCACTTGGCCATTAACTGAACTTTTGTAAGGTGGCGTCTTATAAACCTGAATACCTAGCTGATCTTCCAACATAAAAAGTACAGAGGCAGAGTAAAAGGCTTTTTCATTGTCCATAACTACTTCTTGCTGGACTCCAAACATGAGCAGAATTTTCCTTAGAGGTTCCTTAATGTCTTCGGCTGCTCTTGATCTAATAATTTTTACTTGAGCATATTTCGAAAATTTATCGACAGCAGTAAGTATGTGTTTTCCTTCCGTGTGGTAGATATCAATATGAAAAATGTGACCAGTATATTGCGGGGTGGAAGTTTTCTGTATTTCTGGTTTAGTATGATGGCGGTCATACAAACGAACAGGAGCAAGAACGAATCATTATACAAAAACATAAGCGTGCACATAGAAACTATAAGGAAAACAAAGCCCAAATACTTGCAAGAAATTATCTCCCGAAGATGACTAAAAAGATAAAAGATCTGGTATATCAATGTGCTGTTTGCAAAGAAATCAAGTTCGTTTGTGACATCTTTGACCTGATTTTGTGTAAACCTTATTTTGAAATTAGCAAAATGTAGTGGGTATATTCTTTGTATCATACAGACGGGTTAAGACATTTTTTTAATGTGGAGATACGATTTTCTTCACTGTAGTTTGGTTCGTGTATTTCGTGGCGATTATATGTTGGAAATATTGTTTTAGAGCGGCGTTGAATTGGTTAGAAGGAATAATTGATTCTTAAACACATTTATAGGGTACTTTACACTCGGACTAAGGTTTCCTCCAGAACTTTCATAGCTGTGTTGGCTTACCGATAAGGAGTTTATTTCGCTCGCAGAAGGGCTTCTAGAAAGTGCCTCAGCAACAATATTAGTTTTTTCCGGTTGGTACTCCATTACCTAGTTATACTCCTCCAATGCGGCTTTCCATCGTTTTATCTTTCCATTATTGTTTTTATTGTTTTTTGCTTAAGTGAGAGGCTGGTAGTCAGTATGGATTATTACCTCTGTTTTGCAATACAAATAATTTCTAAAACAGTTCGAAGACCAAATTATCGCCAGCATCTCCTTCTTATTGGTCGCATAATGTTCTTCTGTCTTACTCAACGTTCTCGAGATGAATGCAATGGGTCGATCATATTAAGACAACTCTGCTCCCTAAGCGAAATTTGAAGCATCAGTCGTCAATTCGAAAGGCTTTCCAAAATCTGGGTATGCAACAATAATGTCTTGCGATATTAATGACCTTTTTAATTTTTCGAATGATTCTACAGCAACGTCGTTAAGAGTAATATTTTGTTTTGACGATTGTCTTTTTGAAATGCGATTTCCTTTCCCCTTAAGAGATGAGGTTTTGCTAATTTGGCATAATCTCTTACGAATCGCCTTTAGTAACCTGAAAGGCCCAAAAATGAGCGTAGCTCTTTCAAGGTTTTGGGTATTGGGAATTCAGAAATGGCTTAAATTTTTTTCGGGTTTGTCTTTATACCTTTTGATGAAACTATAAATCTCAAAAATTCTACCTCGTCTTGGAAAAAATCACACTTTTCAAGTTGCAACTTCATATTTTCGTCCTCTAGTGTCCTAAAAATTTGTTCCAAATGCTTTAAGTGATCGCATTCTGTCTGGCTGAAGATAATTATATCATCGATGTAGACGAAGCAAATTTTTCCAATGTGATCATGTAAAATGTTGTACAAAGCACGCTGAAAAACAGATGGTGCGTTCTTTAGACTGAAGAGCAACCTTGTAAATTCAAATTTTCCATTATTGATTGAGAATGCGGTCTTTTCGATGTCGGTAGTCTTAAATTGTTTTTGATTAAATCCACTTTTGCGATCTAAGACCGAAAAAATTTGTTTTGCCCCAAATGAGACATTACTTCGTTTATGTCTGGTATTGGGTAGGTATCGCATATTGTAACTAAGTTTAATTTGTGGTAATCTATTACAAGCCTGTATTGTTTATTGCCCTGTGAGTCTGGTTTTTTTGACACAAACCATACCGGAGAATTGTATGGTGACCTAGAGGGTCGTACAATACCATTATCTAACATTATTTTTACCTGTGACTACATTTCGTCTTTTAGTGAGAGAGGGTATGGATAGAAATTGGAGTCGATGTTCTAATTTCGCCAAGCACTTTGGTGGTGTTTGTTAATTTTTCGTCCGGGTCTACAAATAACTTCGGAAACTTTTTTACTAAGGAATTTATTCCGTTTGCTTGACTTTTGCCCATATCCTCGTTTTTTATATTTAGCATGTTGACATCAGGCAGTGACAGTTGTTTATGTGGAATCTTTAACCTGTTTTGTAGTGTCATATAGTTTTCTCTAGTGTAAATAACGACTGAAAGGTCTTTAAAGGTGATAGGATTGCATCGAATGTTTTTAATGCGGGTAGTAGAAATAATTTTATTGGAATGTCTATATTAAAAAGATTGAGAAGCGTATGATTTGTTATGTGGATATCTCCACCTACTGATTTTGCTAAAAAAAAATTTTAGTGTTAGGTATAGCTTTGGTTACCATTTCGGGTCGAATATAATTTTTCCCGGAGCCAGTGTCAATTCAAAATTTTAAAAGATTTCCACTCCTCGTTTTTTAAAAAATGGACGTCGCTATGTTCGACGTGCTCATAATCTACCTGTAGCTGTTGATGTTTACACCCTTCGATTGGATATTCTTGGTAATCAGCTTCACATAGATTCGGGTTGTAATTATTTCGATCCAATTCCTCAATGTTAAAGTTTCTTTGATTATCCTGCTGCAGCGGTCTCTTGCCAAATAAATTATTTTGATACGGTGGATTCATGTAATTGATGTTTTTGGTGAGAACGCTTTGATCGATGTCCATAGGTTCTGGTTTTGGTGGAAAGAGTCTTGGCAATGCTCTAAAATTATTTGCTGCCTGATTATTTGTTGTGCCTGAGAATGAAAATTTTGTGTATTCATGTATGGGCCATTGGGTCTCATTTGAGCAGTAAGAGAGAGTTGAGGGTAAAAGGGTTGTATGTGATTTTTCCCATTAAAAATTTTTTTGAGGTGAGACATTATTATGACTTCTTGCTTGTTAACCGTGATTCGCATGGTGTGACTGGAAATGCTGGTTCTCTAGCATCAGCATAAATGAAGTGCTTGCGGTAGCTTGGTGTTGGGAGATCGCCTTTGAGATCTCTGATAAAGGTATGTTCTGATTATCCATAGGTGCTGCTCCTACATCCATGCATGATATTTTGTCTAATATCAGCGATAAATGTGAATAAACAGAATCTAGAACCACCAAAAGTGACGTGAACACTATATATAGTATAAACTGCAAAGAAATAAAGTGAACCACCACAAAAGTGATAAGACTAACACCACTTAAGTGAAATGAACACTTATAATTGAAAGTAGAAAATACAAATAAATAAAGTGAATCAAACGAAAAGCAGTAAAATCTCCTTGAACAAATTACACAATATTAATTAAAGAAGACAACTAGCATTTGATCGAAGAAGGATGTTGGAAGGAGAGCCTCAAGTTGCACCTGTAAGACAAGGATACATTGATTCAATCCTAGATAAAATAGAAAGAGCTCAATACTTCACAAAGATTGACTTGGCAAAGGGTTACCATCAAATCTTAGTAAAAAAGAGGATAGGAAAAAGACGGCATTCATGGCCTCTACGAGCTTATAAAGATGCCGTTTAGATTAAAAAACTCACCCGAGTTAAGTTAGTAAAGTTACTTAGACCCATCAGCATACATAAGATAAATATCAAGATAAGAAATATTTGTAAAACAAAAGATTATAACTAGTTACAATCCCAAACATAATTTTAAGATAACAAATATTTGTAAAACAAAAGATTATGACTAATTTTAAGTTAAAAAAGGTTGACCAAACACTAGACAAATGTTAACTACTGATAAAATATAATTTGGGTTCAGAACACAGAAATAATATTATTGTAAACAACCCTAAATATTTAAAGGATATCAAACACATTTTAGATCAATAAAATGTTATTTGACAAACAATGTAGTTTTCTAGTATTTAAGAAAGATTTTTAAGATGTAAAAGAAAGTTAAGAAAATATAGTGAATAAAGAAAGATCGATATATCCTTGTCGCAGCAAGGATTCAACAAAATTTTTTCATAACAAAAAATACTAAAAATTAAACCAATTCTTCATATAGGAGATACAAATTTTTTTCAAGTTTAAAAAAGCTGGAAGTGAAGTTAATAAATTAATAAAACAACGAAATGCTAATAGACAGAGAATATTTAACAACAACACAGAAATGACCAAAGTCACCATGGAATAGCTCATACAAGCGATCTAACAAGAGAACCATGAGTTAAGGACTAAATTAGAACACAACCAATAAATCCTGCAGCAAATAACCCCCAAATGAAAAACCTAGAGGCAAAATTTGCCGTATATAACAATCCAAATGAAATAGATTTGGAAATTTTTAAATCACTATCTACATTTGATGGAGTGAAAAATAATTACAGACTTTGGCGAGAAGACGCCACTCGTTTAATGAACAGCATTAGTCGACATTCAAACTAAATTAGGTACGTTGAAGCCCTTTCTATTGTGAAATCCAAAATAACTGGAGCAGCAGCTAACATATTGTTAAACCATAACACGATCACCCCTTTCGCGAATAAACATTCCCATGAAAAAATTCCCAAATTTTTTGTTTTACTATCGTAAATAATTCCCATATTTTTTTTTTGGAATGAATTCCCATACTTTACAAATATGGCATCGCCAATGTTTACTCCCGCGAATAATTTGACTAAAATAATTCACAATAATTGAAAGTGGGCACAAGAAGTAAACATGTAAGTAGCAATTTGTTTTTTAACACAGGAGTGTTAATAAAGAACAAATTAATTGTCTGGTTGAAGCAATGTGTGCGAATCAAGACTATGGCAAAGGTTTTCAAAAGGATAAAAAAGAGGACGTGGGTAAATATTGAAACGAGTTGAGCTATTAATTATTAGTTTAATAAGCGTAAGTTAAATTTTTCATGCATAGGTGTGGATCGACCAAAAACGGAACATAAGAAAAAAACTGACTGAAAACAAAAAAAAAACCGCATCAAAACAAAGCGGATCAGATTCATCACGTATTTGTCTTCGGTGCAGTCGTTCTATGGATTGATTTTCCTTTTCCAGCAACAGAAAACGCAACTAAACGCTATTCATAATTTTTACCTTATTAGCTTTAATTTCTTTTATTCATACACCACAAAATAAATCCCGCAAAAATTATTTGTTAAATCAAAACAAACAATTCAAAATAAAAACTTTTATTCCCAAGTATTTCACAATAGAGACTTAAACTCCCAAAATATTCGCGATAGCGATGAATGGGGATGGGAATACAATTTTTCTCCCAAAAAACTTACTCCCATAATATTCGCGATAGGGGTGAATATTCAATTTAGAGGCAATCATTAATAGACGGGACTACACGTATTGTGACCAGCACCCATTATACGTCCTGAAGGACGAATTAGTTACTCGTAAACTAACCCAAAGGAAATTATCATTATCAGAATTATCCACGATGAGGTTAGTAAGGCATTAGCAGTTGTAACTTTAAAATTATCCATTCCTGGAGACCCACCATACTCAATAAAATCCATGATTGCACATGCTATGGAAGACGCAGTGTGAACGTTTAAAAATAGGATAAATAATGAATTTATTCGCTCAACGTTATACGGAAACCCACTGAAAGATTTGGAGCATGCGTATGCAATAGCACAAACCATCTAAGATAATAACAACCATAAAAATTTACTTTATGAAAATACTATTAACAGGAAAGAAAAATAATATACTCAACAGAGCTATAAAAATCAACATACTAGAAGACCATTAGACTATCAAAATCAACATACTAGAAGACCATCATATTATCAAAATCAACATCAACAACATCAACAATAAAACAATTTCTCAAAGCCAGAGCCATTGGACACCTCTTCAGAGAATACTAGAAACATCAATAACTTCAACAACGCTGGACAGCAGTACAACCCACAGGGATTTCACAGCCAACCGTGGAAAAGAATTCGTGACGAAAGTGGAAACTTTCAACAGGCAAACAAAGTGCAGAAACACAATTAGATAAAAACTCAACAAGAAAACAACATTAGTATCACCACAGAGAAAAGTAGTAAGTGCTATAAAATAAGTATATTATTAAGAATTTAAACTAAGAATTAAGAAAATAAAAAATTTTCATAGATTGCGGTGCAACCCACAATCACATAAACAAAAATATAGTAATGGGTAAGAGAATTAGGACAAAACCATTGAATTCCTGATGCTGTTTGATTATCTATAATATTTGTTCCATCCAAGAGGACAAATCCTTCTTTTTTTTTTCTTTTTTTTTTTAATTAGGACCAGCACTCAAGGGATGACTCCTACGTATGCAAAGCATTGATCCGGAACTAGGAAAATAGGTTTTGGGAAGAAGGATAAAGGGAGTAGTGTTTGTGGACATTCGATTTGAACTCTGACACACTGAAAGTGGCAGGAAAGACCCCTGCGGGGAGTTTATTCCACATACGAACAGTACGGCCAAAGTACGAATTCTCTCTGTAATGCGTGGTGCGGTTCACTGACATATCGATCACAAATGGATGTGCTCCTGATGAAGAGCGTGTTATACGTGAAAAGTGGCGGGTTTCAGGAACAAGTTCCCTGATTTCATTAGAGCACATTCCGTTGTAGTAGCGATGGAACAACGAAACACACCCAACATTGCGTCGATGCTCCAATGAGTTAATAGAGTTGGCTACCCTACTGTCACCGATAAGCTTCTTCGCCCTATCCTGTACGCGGTCGAGTAACTTCAAAATAGATTTTGAAGCACCGGCCCATACATGAGAGTTGTATTCCATTTTCGGTCGGATAAAGGTGGTATAAATATTAAGGAGATCAGATGGAGTGAAGTATGTCCTACACCGTCTTAAAAAGCCGAGGCACTTGAATGCTTCTTTCGAGACATGAAAAATTTTTCATTTCATCGAACATCACAATGAATTTTCATGCCAAGAACATCAAGAGCTTCTCATTCCTCAATATCTATACCATCCATGTTTACGGATGGAGCAGCACGTCCGGTCATACGTCTATGTGTGAGCATAGCACATTGGGTCTTTCGTGCGTTAAAATTTACCCTATTAGCATGACCCCAATTTGAAATTAACAGGAGATCGCGATTTAGCGTATCATTCATATTTTGCCGCATTGCCCGGATCTCTGACGGTTGTGGCCTGTTGCTGAATGAATACGAATGAACTAAGTTGCTGTCATCTGCAAAAGAGTAGATAGGGTTGGAAGTTTGACGTAGAAAGCCATTAAGAAAAATAAGAAAAAGGGTTATAATTCTGTATTATTTAACATTTGGCCTTTGTATTTTCCAGTATTGGTTTATCTTGTTCATTATTATTTTTTTTGTAATTAGGACCAGCATTAAGGGGTTGACCCCTACGTATGCAGTGCATTGTGCCGGAACTCAGAGAGAGGGATAGAGTAGAGAAGATAGATGTTGAAAATTTAGAAGACTTAACTCTTTTACAACTCTGCTTTGCGCGTTATGTTTATTTTTATAGCAGTGTTGAGGCGCCTCCGGTGTTAGGTAGACGCATTAACTTTGTTAAGCTATATTAGCAGGCATTTTATTAATTGTTTTACTTCGCCGATGTTTCTGCTAACAGGATTTTCATGAACGATAAGAAGAGCTGTATTATCAGTGAATGTTGACGTGTGAATGGTACTGCTTAACGGTAATTCAGAGGCATATATTAAATACAGTAAAGGACCGAAGATGCTACCTTGTGGAACTCCTGCTTCAATTGACTTCGTAGGGCTTAAAAAATTGCCTGCCATAACTACAAATTTTCGCTTTTTAAGAGCCTGACGATATTTTCGGATAATCAGTTAGTGGTGCTGCATCGAGTTCTTGAAGTAATTTTAGCTCTCCTTTTTTCAGATAAAAGCCTTTCTATGTATTCAGAAAAAATATTGTTCAATTTCACTTTTTGATTTGTTTTATTTTAAGTAGCGTTAAGAGCAGCATGTTTAATGTATGCTTCAAACAACCTTATATAATCATTTATGTCAGAAGATTATCTCAACGGCATATTTTCCGAGCAATGAGCACTCAAGTATTTTTTGTATTTCAACCAAGTAATACGCGTATATGAGTATATAGTGACATTAGGCGAATGGTCTGAAGATATATCCAAAGATGCTTCAACTTCAATCATTTCACACGACCAGAATGTTTGTTTAGTATTGTAGTCGCCAGCTGCTAGAAAACGGGACCTCAGTGTTGTGTAAATAAAATATATTTACTCTCTTTAATTGAAAACTTGGAGGGGAATACATAGATGAGATCACAAGCTTTTGATAAAAAACTTCAATTCAGATAGTTTTTGCTTGAAGATTTTCTTTGCGAAGATCATTTAAAAGGCAGTATTTTATTCTCGCTTTTAGTAAAATTCTTGAGCCACCACAAGCACTACCTCGGGGATCCTTGGTGTAGTAGAATTTATATCCACTAATTTTAAAATAGCTTCGAGGAAATATTCTATTCCGTTTTTATGTTGGCAGATGTCTTTTGCGTTCCAAAAACAGATTTTTAATATCATGGCTTGCTTAATACAACCTGCAACAAGGTAGATTGCATTTTCAGGACATGTTGAGAGTAAAATTATTTACTGTTTGTATATAGGACTCTGTTGAAGCTTCAATAAGACTGAAATTATTCTTTGAATCTTCCTTTTTCTGGTACCGTTTTTTGCGCCGTAGTCTGGTTATTTTTTAAAATATTAGTGTATGAAAATTGACCTTTACGTTTTAGGTAAGCAATAGTCGTGTTTGACTTCAAAACGTTTGAATATTGATAATAGATGATTTAGGTAGTTTAAAGGAGTGTTAGGCTGCGCGGGAGTAGCATTAGTTTTTCTGTTCGACGAAAAACAAATAAAGAAGGCAGCCTCTACAGTAAACAGAGTGGTTTTCGCCGTAATTGCCAAATTTTTTTGCCTAATACTTTTCACAAAGTATGAGTACAACGCAGAAGGTAGGCAAATTGCAATAAGTTTTTGTATGTCTAAATTCTTGGCAGTGCAGGCATTGGATAGATCCATCTCTTTTATTTGTCAACTTAACTCTAATTATTCGGTGCAACATATACCTCAAATTATAAATTAGATGTGATTCATAATTTTAATTTTTTCATTTTTAAGTCATCTGCCTGTAGCTCGACTCTAAATATAAGTTGGGGAATATTTCTCTATTTTTATTGTTTGAAACCTTTCTCACCTTGAGAAAGAGGTCCCTTTTCGTGGAGCAGGTCACATATATAATTCAATATCAGAACCGATATTTTATTTTTGCAGGTTTTCAATACACAGCATCTTAAGAAAAATCCTTACATTTCAGTCCAAGACCCAAATCTCTAGCTCCTCTAGTGTCTTCGGAAAATCAATTTCACGTATAGACAGACTTACAGACGGACATTTCTCATTCAACTTCCGTACCTATAAGGATTCAGATTATATATACTATACGGACCTCACATAAATATTGTGAAAATTACACACGTAGTGACAAACCTTTAAATACCCTTACCATTTTTGGTGAAGGGTATAACAATTTATGGGACCATGGTGCAAGAAAGTCTTGTCAAACAAATGAATGATTAAAGGCCGTAAATATCCTTTTTTTAATATCACTGCAACTCGTCACAATATTATCAAAACTAAAGGTATTAAAAGCAATTTTATAATAATAGTTACCCCTGAGCATTGCAGTTTCTGGTATGTATTTAGCGCAGGCGCAGAAATTTCCCCTTCCCACCAACACCAATAAAATTATTTATCTGCATTAAACATATAGTATAGGTATAAAAAGATTACAATTTCAAGAATATACCTACATACATAAAGTCCTAAAATATACAACAGCTGATTTGGAAGTGGAATATTATGATCATAAATATTTTTGTGTTTAATTTTTTTTGCTGTTTATTTCAATCATAGTAGGCTTTGAATTTGACTTATTTCTAAATTGAATTATGCCAATAAAGTTTTGCACATTTAATACACAAAGGATATCGGAGGTGAGGTCGAAGTATTATTTAATTCAAACACGCTATCCACCTTTGTTGTAAAAGCTCTAAAAAGTTTTGATATGAATTTAGGGTTGCCATTCGTACTGATTTTACCAGTACACGTACTGGTTTTTATTCAATGTACTGGTTTATGCATAACAGCCAAATCAGTACGCAAATGTACTGGTTTTTTAAAATTTTGCCTCCAAACAATTTTACATGTTTAAAATTGGTTTACTCCCCTTATTACTTTTGATTTGTTATGAATCATCCAGTTAAAATTCAGTCTTACGTTTTATTTTTGCTTACTCTTAACTTACCATATACTTTGTATTCAAATAAATAGAAGTGTCATTAGTGCTTTTCAAAAGAAAATGCTGCTTTTGCGAAATAGAGAAGAGTATAAAAACACTCGCAGGATTGTTTGCTTCACTTGTCTTAGTTTTGAACAACTGCCAACGTTAACACTTCTTGGGCTTGGTACTAATCAGGAAACTAAACATATGCTCTAAAAAAAGTGTTTTATGCACATTAAAAATGCAGTAAAAAACTGAAAATATGACCTAAAACTTCAAAAAAATATACTCCTAAAACCAAAAATGCCATATTTGGTATTAAAAAAAAAACACATTTTTATTCAAAAATTGCTTGTAAAATAAGATAAAATAAACAAAACAAAATACAATACAAACAAAACAGAATATAAACGCGGTAAAGTTATTGCATAGCATTTTTTATCAACTTATGAAATTATATTAATACGTTTTGTTTAATAACTCCGTTGTTTTTCTGGCAATACTGTATGTTAATGAAATCAAAATCAATAGCATACTTTAGGGCTCAACATACATTGGGCGATTTAAATACAAAAAAAAACGGTCCATGTATGTCATAGCATCACTTGAAAACGGCTGGATCGATTTGTCTGATTTTTCGGGAAAACTCGAAAAATTAAATTTTCTTTTCTTCAACTAAGTTATTCATAAACAAGTTGTACACCCGACGACATGTCCGAATAGCTTTTGGTTTGATTGCACTTTTAATTAAATTCCGAAGTTAAAAGTTTGTATATGTATAAACATATGTATGTACATGCTCAGTTATAAATTCTTAGCATACGGAGATCATATTAAAAGAAATAAACACACATCTTCACTGCGGTCAAAACAAATTGCTAAAACAAATCAACTGATGTTTCAAATTAGGGGCTGTCCACATATTACGTAACGCTGAGAGAATGTATACACCCCTCCCCCCCCCCCCCCCTCCACGGGGGTATCAATGCAGCCTTTCAATTCATATTAGTTATGTATAGGTCCGTGTTGCCATAGAATTGTTTTTTTATAATAGGCGATTTAATAGTATTATTAAACTATTTGTTTCAAAAAAATTTTGAATTTATACTTAAGCCTGTGTTAAGTATAAATGGTGAACCTTTTTAAAATATAAAAAAGACAATCCATTAATTAGGTGCAGATAGACCGGTACATATGGTCACGTGGATTAGTAATTACGAAGACTTCTTAAAAAGGTTGATGGAAATACTACAAGCTGGTTGGTAGTTGGAAAGTCTTTGTATACAGTTGTGTTTAGCAACTGAAAATAACTATATATATATATATATATATATATATATATATGTACATACATATATAAATATATTAAGTTCCTTAGCAATTCAAATAGAAAGTTCCTTACCTCTTTTTTTTTTTTTGTTTTGTTGGTATTCTTGTTCATTAACTATAATTATTTTATATAGTTCATTAATCACTGGCAGGAAATAATTAAATTAGTGGTCACTTAAATGAATTGTGATTCTCACTTTTTATCTTGCAGAATATACTTCTGAACACGATGTCTTCTTAGAATGGAAAGGATGTAAAGTCTTATACGAAAATCATTTGAGTAGAAGTTATTTAAGTAATTGTGTGATTCAACCAGGGTTGTTAGAACTAAAAAAACAATTGTACCCATCATGGGCCCGAAAGGAGACGTTCATCATTTGTATCTAAACAGCAAAGGCTACTTTACTTTGAATGTATTGCTGGTAAGTTATTTATTACTTAGGGCCAAGTTTTGACTTGTTATTTAAGTAATAATTATTTTTAAGTTGTAATTAAATACCAAATTGTGTTTTTGACTAAATATTAAAAAAAGTACTTAATTAATAATTAAATAAACAACCTTGTGTATTTAAATAAGATTTACGAATTTCCATATGTTTTTGACTGCATGTTCTTCTTATATAAAATAAATCCAATAAATTATTTGTGGATGCTGTTTATGCCGAATGCCTTAACAACATATGTACTTGAAAGCTTTTCTCTACACTATACGAAGGCTGATTTTTACGCGTTAGATATCTAGCTAATGTAATAAGTATCTATCTCTTTTCGTCTAGAATCAAACTTTAGACAATCTGGTAGCATGTCGGAGATACTATTTCCGGAATTTGTACAAACCTTAGTTTTATTCTTATTCTGATCACAGTCGAAGACTAAGGTATTCCTTCATTCAATAAAGACTAGAATATAAAACCCTAATAATTGTCTTTTATTCATTTACTTTTCTTTCCGATTGGGGTTTTCTTCAAATATTCTGAGAAAATAATATAAGTTAAACTTATTTTATTTATTGGCTCAGCAGAACAACGTGGTTTCCACATTTCTCTCCAGTTTCCAGATCTTCCTAATTTGAGTTAATCATTTGGTCCCATCGAACCGGATTGGAAACAAGGAAATCATAAGCTCTCTGAGATTGCATTCTTTTAATTGGATTGTCAGCTATAAATTACGTTCCGTATAATACATACCAACATTTCAACTTTCCAGTACATTAACTGCCTAACCCACGATATCGAACGATGTCGATCGCTTGATTTTTAGACGTAAAAAATCTATCTTGCGTTCCAATAATAACCGATTTTATTTAACTTATTAATTGTTTACTGGAAGAAAAGCTAAACAAATAAATAAAATCGGTTATTAGTGGAACGCAAGAGAGATTATTTACGTCTAAAAATCGAACGATCGACATCGTTCGATATCGTGGGTTAGGCAGTAAAAGTATTTAACAAGGTACGTTTAGTATTTTGCTTAATTTCTGTCTCTGTGAATTTCATTCGGGTGATTAAAGCTGCCCATACACGATTGATTTGTGCGTGTGATTTGTACGTGTTCGACGTCTTGTTACAAGTTAATGGGGCTGTGCGCGCACAAATCATAAGAAATTGAAAATTTTCAATTTCTTGTGATTTGTTGGATTGTTAGTGGACTTGTGCGCGAACATTTTCGAATTTTTCATTTTAGTGCACAACGAAACGTAAAAGAGACAACATGTGTGCATGTATGTATGTACTGCGGAGATGAGTAGCAAGCAAAAAATTTTTAGTTTCTTCTGCATT